>JAHRHZ010000045.1:13049272-13087999 GCA_024137785.1 Ginglymostoma cirratum | reverse complement strand
GGATGGAAGATGGATAAATGAGCAGATAGGTGGAGAGGAGACGGACAGGTCAAGGAGGCGGGGATGGACCCAGTAAAGGTGAGTGCAGGTGGGGAGTTAGGGTGGGGATTGGTCAGTCCAGGGAAGACAGACAGATCAAGGAGGCAGGGATGAGGCTGGTAGGTAGGAGGTGGGGGTGGGGGTTGAGGTGGGAGGAGTGGATAGGTGGGAGAAAGGATGGACAGGTTAGGGAGGCGGGGACGAGCTGGGCTGGTTTTGGGATGTGGTCGGGGGAGGGGAGATCTTGAAGCTTGTGAAGTCCACATTGATACCATTGGGCTGCAGGGTTCCCAAGCGAAATCGGAGGTGCTGTTCCTGCAACCTTCGGGTGGCATCGTTGTGGCACTGGAGGCGGCCCAGGATTGACATGTTGTCCAAGGAGTGGGAGGGGGAGTTGTCGTGGTTCGCGACTGAGAGGTTCAGTCCTTTGTCGCGAACCAAGTGTAGGTGTTCCACAAAGTGGTCTCCAAGCCTCCGCTTGGTTTCCCTGATGTAGGGGAGACCAAATCGGGAACAGCGGATACAATATACCACATTAGCAGATGTGCAGGTGAACATTTGTTTCATGTGGAAGGTTTTCTTGGGCCTGGGATGGGGGTGAGGGGGAAGGTGTAGGGTCAGGTGTAGCACATCCTGCAGTTGCAGAGAAAAGTGCCGGGGGTGGTGGGGACGGTGGGGAGTGTGGAGCGAACAAGGGAGTCATGCAGAGAGTGGTCCCTCCGGAAGGGAGATAAGGGTTGGGGGGGGGGGGGGGGATGTCTTTTGGTAGTGGGGTCAGATTGTAGGTGGCGGAAGTGCCGGAGGTTGGTGCGTTGGATCCGGAGGTTGGTGGGGTGGTACGTGAGGACGAGGGGGATTCTGTTTTTGTTGTTATTGCAGGGACGGGGCGTGAGGGATGAGTTGCAGGAAACGCGAGAGATGCAGTCGAGGGCGTTTTCGACCACTGTGGAGGGGAAGTTGCGGTCCATTCTCTGATTTACTGTGGACATTGTTATGGGAATGCAGTTAATTTTACTTTAAGATATCATATGGCTCTTCAAGACGAAAGAGCAGGAAAATTAACTGAAACCTGTGTGGGTGTAGAAATGCCTTTATATATGTTCCCACAGGTAGCGCACCGATATCAACTTGGCAGAAACTTTTCAAACATTAATTGTTATTCAAATCCTAAGCATTTCACCTCATAACTTAATGACTAAGTTGTTGAATAAGATATTGAAAGGTCCAATTTGACCACCCACAGTACTGGTGATTGGTGCATTAATCAGAATTGGTCAGGTAGGGAAAAATCATCCAACATTTCTGAACACTATCCAGTGATCACTTGAATGTATGGATATCAATATCAATTTTGGATAAATAACCTGCTAAAAATCAAAGTTTAGGCACACACATACTATTGATGATATGGGCAAGGTGGCACAGGGTATCTCCAATAGTAAAATTCTACATGTCCAAGAAAGGATGCCTCATGAAAAAGAAATGGTTAGCTAAAAGAAAAGTTTGAAACTCAATCATCTATATCCAGTTATAACCTTATTACTTCCAACATTACACCTGTCGCAATATTTATCTGCCAATGAATTATTTTCTATTCCAGTTGATTGGTACGTATGACTCTGAGTAAGTAGCTGCCTTACAAATGTAGGAAGTAAATGGGCATTTTGTTCTGGTCATATTATGGTTA
The DNA here is from genome assembly GCA_024137785.1 of Ginglymostoma cirratum. NCBI lineage: Eukaryota > Metazoa > Chordata > Chondrichthyes > Orectolobiformes > Ginglymostomatidae > Ginglymostoma > Ginglymostoma cirratum. The sequence continues at coordinate 13,086,273 of JAHRHZ010000045.1, read as the reverse complement.
ATTGTTGTTGGAAAGGTTTAAACATAATAAAATGTGTCTTAAGAGTATTAATGTACCCACCCCGAATCAGGTCTCAACCAGTAAACAGAGTGAATCCCAACATAGCCATCACTCACTCTGACAGCTGAAATCTATTAATTTAGACGAAAAACTGAGGTACTGGGGCACAGGATCTGACCACTGAGTAAATGGAATCAATGTTATTTAGTAGAGCCTGAAAGGCAACACAGAGTAAATCAGAATTATCAACTGGAATAAAAACAAAATATTGCAGATGCTGGAAATCTGAAATGAGCAGAGCATGCTGGACAATCTCTATAGGTCTGTCAACATCTACGCAGAAAGAAACAGAGTTAATGTTTCAAGTCCATTAAAATTCTTCTTCAGAAATTGTGAATTGCAGCTCACACAGACTCAAAACATTAACTCTATTTCTCCATAAATGATGCCAGGCCTGCTGAGTTCTTCCAGCATTCTGTGTTTGCTTCAGGATCATCAACATTGCTTTTGATAATTGAAACAGTCAAACATAGTAACTGCCAAATGGGTATAGCCAAAGTATCAATGTCTTTGTTGGCATGGATTAATTCTGCATGTTATTGGCAAAGAAGTAACAAGCTACTGAAGTTGGTTCAAACATCAACTTACAAGATCACCATAGGATTTGTCAGCAAGTTAAAACTTGTTTTTACAAGATATCTAAAACTACTACTCACCCTTGGCAGTGTATTGTTGAAATGCAATATTACCACAAGTGCTATACAAAGCTCCTTGCACTGGCACAGTACTGTACACTACTTAATGCTATATAAATAAAGGATATGAATGCCTGTGTTTGCAGTTTAGAAAACAAATTTGTACTATTTCAAATGTTTCAACTATTATTCGATTAATTAAATTTAATAAATTTTGCTACCAAATTCATAAACCTAATTCCATACTACATCTCTCTCCTTACTTCTGGATCTCCAGTCTCCTGCTTATCATTTTCCCACATACTTTCTCTCTCAATTCCTTATCAAGGGCAAAATCGCCCCTCCAACTCCTCCACCTAAAATGATTTTCACCTCAAGTTTCACACTCCATATTGCCTCATAGGCTCCCCCAAATCTTCTGTAAAGTCTTTAAAATTTTACTTTCGTGCACTCCTCTCTCTTTCTCCATTCCCACAACATTGGGTGCATAATCCCTAGTATCTCACATTGCACGCCAAATTTTAGTCCAATCTTAATATCTCTCCATTTATGGGTTAAAACTTTCCATCAATGACTCATTTCCAAATTGCTTGTAAGGTTACAATAATGCAAAAGTTCTCACAATTTTGTTGTTGGAAAACATTTTGGAATTTTTTTGGCATTAAGCTGTATTAATTTATTTTCTAGTGTGGTTTATTCACATCTATTGTTTTATACAGTGGACAGATATTAGCAGTCTTTTATAACATTACAGGGCCCTTCGCATGCACGAAATACTGAAGTTGCTTCCCCTCTCCTTCTGAAGGATGTTTTGACTTCTAATTCAATTTCAGAAGATAAATTAAGTGAATTATTAACAGAAAACCTATATCCCTCTTCTCTGCCCGGCCTTGTGCCCAGAAGCCCACAGATGAAACCATCTGCTCAGCTATTTACCCTTTGTCTCCAGGGGTATAAAACTAACAGCGGTACCTGATCAGGTGACAGAACATCAGTGGGAAAGAACCCAGACTGAAGCGGTTCAGTACTTTTTATTCATGTAACACCTGCCACTGGTGGAGCATGATTTCATATGATTTCCCGTTTATTCAGTCAGCCAGAAGATCTGCTGACAGTCCTGGGACACAGGTCCTGGCAAATACATGGTGTGGCAACCAGGCTGAGAACGAAGGAAACTCAGATGTCTATGCCGAGCCTTGATGACAGTTACAAACAGGAGAACACTGTGTGCCAAAAAGGGCATATAAATCAAATCAGTCAACAATGGCATTCAGTCAACAATGCCAGATCAGAGGTTTTTGAAACAGAAAATGCCCTGGGCTCTGCATTTGGATATTTTGGAATCAAGTGGCAGTTTGCTTATTCCTTATTTATATCCATTCTTTTTTGGGTCTTTGTCAGCTACTGCAAAGGTAAAATATAATTAATTTATTAAAATGCAGCACGCTGGCATTGCACCGTGTGAAGGAAAGAATTTGTCTTGTTAAGCTCAATAAAAAAAACTGGGATATTTTACCTACAGCTTAATTCTTTTTCCCTGAATTACTTCCTGAGGATGGGGACGAATGATAGGGCAATGAGTATTGGCAGCCTTCACTATCTCACCCAATAGCCTTTAATCATGTGAAAGTAGAAACAGGAATGTAGCCAGGCTAAAAAACAGAAGTTGCTGGAAAAGCTCAGCAGGTCTGGCAGCAGCTGTGAAGAAAAAAAAAATCAGAGTTAACGTTTTGGGTCAGAGAACGTAAGAACATAAAACAGTACAGCACAGTACAGGCCCTTCGGCCCATGATGTTGTGTTGACCTATTATCATACTAAGATCAAACTATGCTGCATACCCTACATTATTCTATCATACATGTGCCTGTCCAAGGGTCACTTAAAAGTCTCTAAAGTACCTGACTCCACTACCACCGCCGACAGCACATTCCACATGCCCACCACTCTTCTGAGGAAGGGTCACTGGACCTGAAACATTAACTCTGATTTTTTCTTCACAGCTGTTGCCAGACCTGCTAAGCTTTCCCAGCAACTTCTGTTTTTGTTTCTGATTTACAGCATTCGTAGTTCTTTCGGTTTTTATTTATGTAGCCAGACTATTTCATGTATGGAACACCACAAATCTCACTGTATACACCCTAGCTAGCTCACAGCAAGGCAACCAATCAATTGATTTTCTACAAACGGATGGTATACTTTGATGTTTCAGAGTGCACAGCCTGCCTCCTTGAACTACTATGGTCCTTGTAAATGCTGGTACACCCAGAATGCTGTTAAGAAAAGGAGTTGCAGGATTTCACCCAATAACTGTGAAGTAACTACAGCAGCCTGTAACTGCTTAAGTGAAATAAAAATCCTTAAAAAGGGAGGCCTGAAATACAGGCACAGCAACTGAAATAAACACGGCATCAAACTTGGCCAATATAGCAATGTATGCTGGGAATGCCTGAGCTAAGACAGACTCTTACAAGAGACAATTCTGCCTAGAGGTAAGTCCTTGTAAGAACCAGGCTCAGACAATTGAAATCAGAGAGGCACCAGAACATGTCAGGAAGTGTGAAAGGGCAATTCAACCCTTCCTGACAAACAAGCTAAACTAGATGCATAGGGCAGACATACCTCAGTACAACAAAAGATAAGTTGTATATATCCTGGGATAAAACCAGACATCCAGGTCCCAAGAGCAGACGAATCAAAGCGGTCACTGTTAAGCAAGCCATCGAGAGCCATGAGCAGTATTTCAAGATGATAAAGCCAATTAATTCGATACCTCTGATTGGTCAAGTCCTTGGAAAGTTCTGGAAGGTAGCCAGAAGAGAACCCTGCCTGGCAGGGCTCGGGGTGTCCCATTCTCCAGTCTACTGGGAGGCATATTGGGATACAGCAGTGACTGGAGCAGCTCGCCCTCCAACCAGAGAAAGCCAGAGAGTCAACCCGTGAAGACAGGAACGGACTGAACAATTCACCAGACTAGCAAAGTTACGAGCATCTGGGAAGTATTTCAAGTTTCTAAAGAATCGGATAGTTAGCAAATGAGTTGTTAAAAGTGTTAAGATTTTAAACGTTACCTTTATTGTCTTCAAATAAATTTGTGACCTGGTTCACTAACTACAGACTCGTGCTGTGTGGTCCTTTCCTGATACATGCTAAGGTACCTAGGTAAATTAATATTACGCACACTAGTTGAGGAGTCTGTGGAGCCTTACAGATATCCTGCTCCAGACACCATAATGGAGACATAATTCAAAGTCATGATCATGTGTAGTTTCGAGGCAAGCTTGCACGTTGTAGTGTTCCCATCATTCTGCCTTAAGATGGTAAAGGTCACAGGGTGCTCTTGAAAGAGCCTCGGTGAGTTGCTGCAGTTCATCTTGAATATAGTACACTGTCACTGTGTGTTGGTCATGGAGGGTGGGAATGCCAAGGTGTGCTGCTCAAGTTGGCTACTTTGTATGGGATGTGGTAAGCTTCTTGAGTGTTGTTGGAGTTGCACCCATCCATCAAACACCTAAACAGGAACAAACAATTCTAACCAAAATCCCTTAGCGTTTCAGACCTATAAGAACATGTTCCAAGACTGACAAAAACATCTACCTGAAATCAAAGCATAATGCCGGTTGATTCCAAGTGACTTATACTGGTGGGAGAAAACATCAGCCATTTTAGAGCCCAGCAGATATCTACATTCAATGTAACTCATACCCATCACAGCTATAGGATGATTCTAATTTATGGGTCTTGGTTTGTGTCTTGCTTTGACATGCTTGACACAGCTACTTTCCCTCAAGTAAACCTCAAGCTTACGTAATGCCAGGGAATATTGAAACAGAAGCTTGAATGTTAATGACTTAACTAAAATTCAGCAGACATTTTTTTAAATAAAGAAAACAAGGTCAATACAGAGCATGATTCAAGATGGAAGAGAGTGGAACAATGTAGGTTTTAAAGCCTCATGCACTGTAAGTGGTTTTAGTTCTGTCAATTGGGGTCACAGCAGGAGATTGAGAGTACCAAGTTCAAAACTGAAGTTCTGAGGAGAATATCACTTCAAATGGTAATATTGTCAATGGCACACAATGGATTAGAATGAGAGTATTCAAATTTGAATAAACATGAGAAAGCAAACTATCATTGATAACTTGGCTGTATTCTCAAACAAGCTACATGTTGACCATCTGTTCAACTTTGAGGGAGCTAATTCATTACAACTGACGGCAGTTCACTATGACCAAGGATAACATGTTAAAACAGTTGTGACCGAGACCCAAATCTTGTTTGTAATTTGTAAGTGTGAACAAGACTTCTTGAGTTGTCAATAGATTTTGTTTCTTCAACTTTGAAGGTTTAATCAAACAGTAGCAATGTGTCTGTACACCGACAGCAGCCGCAAATGGAGCAGAGATCAGACAACTGAAGGAAACCACCCGCAGTCTTGTCCTTCACTCAGTCAAGACTACCACTCCCTTGGTGAGCACCATTCTCATACATATTACTGACTACTGTCAAGATGTCCTGGTAGAGCTGCAAATTTTGCTTTGATATGTTCTCTCTTGGCTCCTACCTGTGCAGCTGAAATTGCTCAACAAACCTTTCAGGGTTTTACAGTGCAGGAAAACGATAGCTATTCGGGACTGATATTAAAACAGAGTGAATAACTTCTAATCAGATGTACAAGTTTAATGTTTTTAGTTAAATTAAGTAAGGAGCTCGTATAATTTTATATCATTACATTTTATCAATCCAGATCAAATTCTCGCATAAGTGGATATTGAGCAGTGAGCAATTTAAGGCTGTTTGAAAAAGCTAGGAAATAGAAGAAAAGCTTGATTACATTAGAACAAAAGTAACATTTGACTTAATACTTCTGGACAGATGAAAAATCAGATTGATAACTAAAGGGATCAAATTTTAGGGATTGTTTTTGAAATGTGGTTCATAGAGTTGCAACACAGCTTGTGATGTAGATGGAGAGGAGCTTTAAGGGAGCTCCAGGACAGTTTTGCCACCTTTGGAGTCCTCATTTTGAACACAGTGAAGACAGATAGGATATAAAAGTAAATAAAACAAAGTTTCTTCTGCTTCATAATTGTTAAGATGGCAGAGTGAACATCATACCAACGACACCCCTGTACATGTTAGCATGACAACAAGTAGTTGGTGTGAGCTGAGTGTTACTGTGTTGTCATCTTTGATTAAATCCAAAACCAGACTAAGGTGTGGAATTGAGAGCTGTTATAAGGTTTGCTTTGCTTCTGATAAGTCTGTTCAATAAAGTCACCAGTTCCAGAGAACTGTAGACTGCTCTCTCATTAGAGAGAGAATAAACTTGAAGGTCAACGTGATGAGCTTAACGTGAGAGTCAACATGCCTCACACAAGGGACAAGGTTGAAAAGGTGGGACCTTCATGTTGATCTCAGCCATGGGAATTGAACTCGTGCTGTTGGTATCACATTGCAATCTGGGTGTCCAGTCAACTGAGCTAATCTACACTGTGTCCAATAATTAATTCAACACTTGAAGAACACAATGGAAACGGCTGTTGATTTTAAAAATCAAGCAACTCTCCCTGTAAATTCCTGGCTGAAACTTTTACTCATTGAGAAGGGTGAGCTCAAAATGTTTCTGTGGCTATGTTAAGGGTCTGCTGACGGAAGTCAAAGAATGAAGTAATTGGATTGCTAGAAGCCCTGGAAAGAAACCATTAAAAGCCACATGCTGACCATGTGCAAGGAAATGGTCCTAATTGCATATGGAATCTCTATGATCCAAGGATTGCCTTACAATGTCAAGGGAGGTTTAATGACCTCAAAAGTATGTGCATCGACAACTGAATAACAGGAAAGAGTAATACAAATAAGCATAACCCTATCCATTTGGGGTGATCATTTGGTACCAGGTTTCTTGGCCCAGAAAATTTAGAAATGCTTTAATCTGGCTTGTCTTAACTTGTCTTCTTTGATGCATGTTAGTGCATGACAGTCTCACAATTTGTGTCTTTGTTCTTTTCCACTTCCTATTATTACCCTTCTCTCCAAGAAACTGGGCAGATTGTGGCTGCAGGTTCTGGATAGCACTGCAACCAATTAATGCTATTCAATACTGCAACAGGTGGAGGCTGCACATAATGTCAGGAAATGATATATGAGGGCCATTGGGCAAGGAACAGCAGACACCTGCACATAAACTCAGCAGGAAAATGAAGCACTGACAATCATTGTAATCAAATCTGGCCTGGTCTGAAGATATGGGAGTTAATGTGCCTCCAGTGAATTTGTATACATTTCAGTTATGTGATTCTATATGTGTTATTTTCAATCTTTCCACCAGCAACTGCATTCCTCAGAAGAGTCCACAAAGCATTTGTTCAAGCAAGAATGACTCTCATGCAGGGATCAAGGCAATAGAATTATTCTGTTTTAGAGACTGCAAGCCAAAACTCAACACGATGATGATGTTCAAAAAGCTGCAGTTTCCCCAACATCTGGGAATACTGGCCAAGTCTGACATCATTCACTTCTTCCATTCATTCAGAGATAAAAGCCGCATGAGGTGGGGGAGGGTTGCAGATAGTCAGATGAAGAATTAGCACGTGGGAAATAGAATACAAAGAAGCTAGTGTGTAAAGATGCACAAGTAGAGCCTTATGTAACTGAATGGAAGCTATGAAGTATCATTGCCCCAATACGGATTACAGTTGATGACTTCAGGGATGCTGCCAGGAGACGAGGGATGAGAGCAGTGGATAAAACACATTTACAGATTTTGCGCAACCTAACAGAGCATGTGCAGCAGATTTCTGGGACAGCTATGAATACCACAATCCTATCTTGTTGCAATTGTTAGAGGTACTCTACATCACTGGAATTTAGCCTGGACAAAGTGACAACTGTGAGAACATCTGCAAACCTACTCACTGTCTTATGAATGATCCAGGCACTTCAGTCAATTCAATATGAAAGTATAAAGTGAACAACTCCAGGTCCTGGCTGACTTACTTGAAGAGCTCCCTGTTAATCTGATTTAAAAGCCTACAGAGCACCATCCCTTAAGGACACATGATATACCTTTGCATCTTTGCTTAAGGATTCAAAGATCCTTCTGTTTTTGTGAGGTCAGCATCTTGCTGACTGCTGGTAACCAGACCTTTGTTCTCAGTGTCTGTGGAACAGTGGGTGTGTGTGCACAATAAGGCTATTTTTCCGCACAAAAGAGCTGTCATTTTACTGCAGAGACATCAATGTTGTAGACTCTGGTTGCCAAAGATCCCGTAAGAAAGATTCACTATAATACTTTGGCCCCCTGAAAATCAGGCCATCTCCATCCCAAGAGCTGTTCAGCCTTCGACTTCTTGGACCTCAGGTGGCATTCAGGACAAATGCAAGAATAGTCCAGGGAAAAAAATTGCCTGGTCACTTGGAGTGTGGATAAAGGAGGCAGCAGGTGATGTTTTTATAAAGAACTTGAAGAAACCACTAGATATAGTCTCAAGGAGTACTTGGTGTTTGGTTACCTTGAGGACAGTTGAAAACAGATTCAGAGAGGCTCATGATCATTTTAGAATACAAACAGAGGATGGGCTCTTTGGCCAATTGAGTCTACACTCATCTATATACACCAATCCTATTTGCCTACAACTGGCCAATAGCCTTGAATGTTTTGACTTTTCAAGTATTCATTCATGTCCCTTTTAAAGGTTATGAGGTTTGTGCCTCTATTACACTCTCCAGCAGTGCAATCCAGATTCTCACGATCCTCTGGGTGAAAATATTTTTTCCTCAAATCTTCTCTAAACCTCTTGCCCTAAATTATGGCCCCACATTATTAACCCTTCAACATCGATTAATCTGTCCCAACATACTTTATGACATTCCTACCACTTGCCTTCTCATCTATTTTTGAGTAATCCACAAACTTGGCTTTCCTCTTCCAAAGTCCTTAATGCATACACTGTAAATAATTGCAGCCTCAGCACTGATCCCTGTCACACACCACTAGTTATAGGTTGCTATTCTGAAAATTACCCCCTTATCTTAATGTTGTATTCTGTGTGCTGCTCAAATGCCCACAAGAAGCTTGTGGACACATGACATCATGTTTAACAACAAATCATCATTCCTTTACAGATGACTATAAAGTTTGGGTCACTAAATGTATCTACATGTAATGGGTTATAAATGTCAAGTGTAACATTTAACTCATATGGCAGTGACTCCTCAATAAATCATAAGTGGGTATTTCTGATGGCTTAAGCTACCCTAAGGAATACAACATTAAGAAAGTCCCCAAGGAACACCAGTGTTTGTTTCTTTTTAATTACAATCTCCTAACAATAAGACAATTCTGTCAATGCCTTCAAAGTCTGGTTAATTTCCCTTCAAGTGTGTGCAATACCGTCTATTCACTCCCTAGTGAGAAACCCTGGGTATCAGTTACAGTCTTCCTCTCTTTTGTGCACAGTATATTCAAAATACAAGCTATTCACATCACATTAACACCATACAGTTCTTCGATTGATTTGTGCACAGTTAATATTCCTCAACGAACAACATTAGAAGTAAAAGATTATTTGATCACTATAATAGTATTGTTTATTGGATATGCTGCAGTGTTTTTACCATTACAAAAATGACTACATTTCAAAAGTAATGAATTATCTGTAAAGTGCTTTGCTAGTCCTGGGGCTACAAAAGGCACAATACAAATCTAAGCTTTTTTTCTCCTCTAAGCTTCATCTTATATTGTCAATGGTGAATAATGGTGACAGACTAATCCATATTAATATGGACAAACTGTAACTGACTACATTGTCTTCTGCGTGTCACCTCATGACTGAAGAATCTGACGAGAGATGAGGATGGGTTTCTGCAGAACTGGAAGTCCATAAGACGATATGTCCATAAGATGTAGAAGCAGAAGTAGGCCATTCAACTATTGAGTCTGCTCCAACAATGAAGAGATCATGTCTGATCTGATTAATCCTCAACTCCACTGAATTTACAGAATCATAGAATCCCTAAAGTGTGGAGGAGAGGTCATTCAGCCCAACAAGTCCACACAGACCTTCTGAAGAGCATCCCAACCAGATCCACCCGCCTTCCCTGTCCCTGCATTTCCCATGGCTAACACACCTAACCTATACATCCCTGAACATTACGGACAATTTAGCACTGCCAATCCACCTAACTTGCATACCTTTGGACTTTGGGTGGAAACCCGAGCACCCGGCGGAAACCCATGCAGACACGGGGAGAGCGTGCAAACTCCACTCAGACAGTTGCTGAGACTGGAAGTGAACCCAGGTCACTGTTGCAGTGAGGCAGCAGTGCTAACCACTAAGCCAATGTGATGCTCCACTTTCCTTCCTTTTCCCCCCATGAACCTTGACATCCTTATGCAGTAAAAATCTTTCTCAGTTTTGATATGCCTAATGACCCAGACTCTATGCTAAATAATTCCATAGATTCACTATACTCATTTATGTTTAAAATGGGCAACTCCTCATTTGGAGATGATGCTTCTGGTCCGAGAATTACCCAAAAGGGCATAAAACCTCTCTGTACGTGATCTGTCAAGCAGCCTAAGAACTGTATGCGTTTCAATTAAGTTGCCTCTCACTGTTCTAAACTCCAATGAGTACAGGCTCAACCAATCCAATCTCCTGTCATCAGAAAATCTTCCATGCTGGGATCAACCTAGGGAAAGTTCTGTGGACTGCCTTCAATGACAGTACATCTTTCCTTAGAAGAGGGAATTACAGCATTTCAGGTGTGGCCTTTCAGGTGTATAGTTTTAGCAAGACTCTATTATATTTTATACTCCTTTCCTTTTGAAATAAAGACCATCATTCTGTTTGCTTTCTCTATTACCTGCTGAACTTGAATGATAGCTTTTTGTGATTTGTGCACAGACTTCCAAACAATGTAGGAGCAAATTGCTGCAAATGCTGGAATCTATACTAAAAACTAAAAAATGCTGGAGATCCCTGCAGGTCAGTCATTACCCATGGAGAGAAAGCAAGCTAACTTTTCAAGTCTACTGAATGAAGAGTTAACTAGACTCGAAACATTAGTTGTGATCTCCAGCATTTTTTGTTTTCAGTACAGACTCCCAAACAATGTTCCTTTTCAACTGCATGGCAATTGATGTTCTGACACAGATTGCAGCATTGACTTACAGTTCCAGAAGTCTTTGCTGCTCATGGACCTTGCAGGTCTATAAGGATGAAAAGAAAATTAGGGGCAATGCTGCTTCCAAAACTGTGTGCTGTAGCTTTTTGCAGTCTTTCTCCATTTAAATAAGATCCAGTTCTTCTAATCTTCCTGCTTAAGTGCATAGTTCTACATTTTCCCACATTAGCAGCTGTTGATAATATCTAGGAAAACTTCTGCAGCTATGTCACTTTTGGTATTCCTCTGAGCATGTTGCAAGTTTCCTGTTGCTGGTCCTGTAAGCATACTGCATCAAGTTTTAATCCCTGCTATTGCAAATGTCAGTCAGTTGCAGCGCTTCTCCCCGAGAGATGGGTGTCGTGTCCTTGTTGTTGTACCCAACACAATGAAGGATGGTATTGTTTGTGATTTAGCAATGCTAATGATTTCTTATGAAGAACATCAGGTGTTTTTGATAGAAGTGTTCCAGAGGTTAACGAGGCACCTCTAGCAGATCCAGGATTCTGCGCTGTACAGTGATTTGGTAAGGATGATGGACTGGTAGAGCATGATTTTAGAATTTAGTTTAATTACATGCTGTTCCTGGCACAATCATGAAGGTGTTCATAGGCAGAACATTTTCCTGCATGCTTGCATGGGTATCTTCATCTATAATGGCATACCTAGGTTGAACTTTTCAACGATCTCAAGACTGGTGCCGTCAACAAACAGCTCAACAACATAAGGAAAGAAAAAAACAGAAACTCATCAAAACATCTTGATGCTTGTGCTTATATTATCCCAGGACACCTACTGAAGTCTTTAAGATCGGATTATGGAGCAGTTTTTGTTCATCTCCCAAGTTTCTTGGGAAAGGAAGGTCAAACTGCAGCATGGTCCCAAGTTGTACAGCAAGATTCAAGGCAACAGTAGGGTTCTTGAGGAGTTTGACAATCAAATTCATTTAAGATGCTTTGGCTGGATCTTCAAAGTTAGCTTGAAAGAACAGCAGCAGTATTTTGAAAGCAACCAATGGTCCTTGTATCTGGAACACCAATATTTAAACGCTCAATGCTGCCACCCTGCACTTCATTCCCCAAAAAGGTAATTTTATTCTGTTTCCTGACCCAGTGTGCTGTATGTTTCCTTCTGTCCTACCTTACTAGCTGTGCTGGTCCATCACTGCTTGCTCCCTACAAAAAGTGGCTGTTTGTACTGATGTATCTCATGTGACACGGGTGCATTATTCCTATGATCTCCAATTCTAGACTTCCAGGGTCCAAAGGTTACTGCATTACAAACTTGCTTCGATCATAGGGACACGACCTTTATTGGGTCTACTAAATCTTAAAAATTCATAACGTTCTGTGTACGTTGAATAAAAGCTCTGAACATTACCATGAAGGGAATATGGGAACCATGGGTTTGTTATTTGTGATTTTGCCCTATTAGTGAATTTATATATTGGAACTTGGGTGTCTTTGGTGGAAGTATTCAAGAGCTTTGATCTTCAATTCCGTGAAATAAAACAGATGAGTTTTTCAGCTATGCCAATCTGCACACATGGTAAATTTCTAGCTAACCATGCAATACAATTTGCTATCCGAGTACAAAAATTTCATTGCAGGCAGTGGAAGTGATGGTTTTTCAGTGGATTGGAGTGATCACAAGTTATTGCAGCAAATCACTTGCCCTTCTTATGAGTTTAAAATGTAGTAAATCAATTCAATTTGAAAATAATCAAATTAAACCTAATTTTGTCAGACCTTGATGTATTATTGGATGAAACCGGAGAACCCCAAAATCAGCCACAAAAGGTTAGAATAATCAAATTGAAAATTATAGCATTGGATTATAACCTTCTGCAGCTTAATTTAGGAACTGTCAAGGATGCAAAATAAATCACAGTTCCATTTTAAAAACAGTTTTGAATCTACAAGGAATGTGACAGTCTACAGATTCTGCAAAACAAAACAAGCTACAACCTAGGTTATTTCAGTTTTCCTTTTCCTCTTTGAGTGACTGTTGTCCCGAAATATTACCTCAATTGCAGAATTTTGTTCCCGTACATTTATTTGTGACTGGGTGACTAGCCTTCATACTTGTATACTGTCAGTGCCTGAGCTCATGGGTAGTTGACCAGCTTCCAGGCCTTTGACAGTCTTGTGCCAATGAGGTTATTCACATACAGTTTTGCATTTGATGCAACTCCATCATATCTGCCAGCCTAGAATCCCAAAGAAACTGAATATAGTATCAATATGGCTTTCATAGAACCAGAGATTTTGATAAGTAAAATCCAACTGTTTAATAAGAGCCATGGAGTATAAACCTGGGTCTAAGGCCACTGCTTAACAATAATGGAATAATCAAATCGTGCTAGGCCTTGAGAATTCCAGATATTGCACTGTCATTTACAATGTAGTGACCTTTTGAGGGAAATCAAGCCTTGTATATTAAAGGAAAATAAGCCAAGTAACACAAGCTTTTTGTAACTTAAGTGCAGATCATTTTGAGATTCAGTTTCTTAATTGCTTCTCTAATAGACTTTTCTATTTCAATATCAGAAGCTGCAATTCAATCAGACTACAAGAGGATTTGGCCTCAAAAAGCCTCAATATATACAGATTCTTATCTTATTTTCTAAATCCCTGAACTTTCTCATTTCATTTTACATCACAGTCTCTTTTTGTCACAGTTCACCATAAACACCTTTCACATCTTCTGGCTAAAGTTTAGTCTTTATTTCCTATGCATTCTGCTCCATTCACGCTTCAATGTTTGCTTACCATCTTTTGCAAGCTCAAAGCATTTTAAGTAATTGTCCCCTTTGCTCCCCACCTCCTCCTTACGCCCTTATATTAAAGCAAGATTGAAGACATTGGAATACTTTTCTCTGCCTAAAGACAAACAAGATTGTAATCAAACTTCTAAAATTATTTTAAGGACTGATGGAGTAATTGTCAAGAAATCATTCCTGCTTGTTCTGAGATTGCAGAATAGAGGGACAGAAATAAGTTGGTCACAAAGAGATCCAGCAAGTAATTTAGATGGAATTTCCTATAAGAAATTGCAGTTGAAACAGAGTCCAATGACATATTTGTATGTTTGACATATAATGTAATACAAAGGAAAGGGAATGTAAAAGACATGCACCTACCCTGGAAATACTTTTGTTTAGTGACATTGGGCACCTGTAAGAATGAGTAAATATCTGGGCAACCCAAGGGTGTTTTAATCAATGGAGTTAAAGATGAAAAGCAAGAAACATGTGTTACTAATGACACACAGTGAACACCATGAATGACAGGAATAACATTAGTCAGTCTTTCATAATTGGCTGCTACCTGTAGGCAATTATACATGTGTCCTTGTACTCCTGGAGCTTCACACACACCATATTCAGGAATTGATCAGAGTACGCACTCAGATCGTGCATTAGGTTCACCAGATCCTGCATTGACTTCTCCACAACGACAGTGCTCTGCAGGGGGGAAAAAATACAACATCTTAACATCAAACAAACCAGCAATCTAAGGGAACAGCGCAATATATTATAGGGTATTTTATCATTGAGTCAAATATTTATACAGTTATCCATATCCCAGATGCTTGTACTGCTATCACTTCTCACTCCTCTGGCAGACCAATGCTGGTGGAGGGTGATACATCTGTTCCTTCTTGTCTCAGCCATCAATTACCAATTCCTCTCAAAAGCAGATTAAGAATTGGAGCTCACTGCAGAGAGAATCTCAAATAGATAATGTGATTCCAATGATCAACTCAAAAAGTGACTTTGAACAGAGTGCTGGGAGTTGGGTGAGGACAGGAGATGGAGAAGAGTGGAAGAGGAATTCCTTTAGTTTTTCTAACATTTTCACCTCTAGGAATTGTTTACTGTACTACTAGGGAAGATACTAATTGTTTGGTGAGTATCTGGTAAGAGATTAAGGTCCATTCTATTCATAAGATTCAAAAATAGTATTGGAACTGGTGGTAAGGTTAACAAAATATCTTAAAAAAGTCAAACATATAAATAAATTGATTAAGTAACTCATTAAAACACTTTTGTGTCATAACTACAGCATGTGAGATTCCTCAGTGTCTGTAAGAGCCAGGGCAAGTATGTCTGCATTACGTATTTGCAGCTCAAGCTAATTTAGCTCAGATTTTATAAACTGGACACCAAACTGTATACCTTATGATCATCACAGATAAGGAAAACTACTTGGACTTTGTTATTCTAGGAGGCAGTCACACCCATTTGGTTAGGATTATCTGAGTTTGTCACTGATTAGAAAGAGAGTTGGGGCTACAAGGTAGATTAGCTAACTGACCATGGCTATATGAGGAAAACATTGTAATGGGGAGAAAAAGGAATGCAGTGGTTATAAACGGTTAGGGTTAGTCAAAGTCCAGAAGCTCTGCTCTCTGCCTAATTCCAGGGTTTGGCACATCTGCGCAGGTCTGGAAAAGCACTAATGGTGGGAGGGAGAGATTGTGGTTCATCCAGGCACCAATGACATGGGTAGGATATGGAAAGAGGTTCTGTATATCAACTTTGAAGAGCCAGGCACCAAATTAAGCAGCAGCAACTCGGAGATAATAATCACTGGATTATTACCTAAACCACGTGCAGTTTAGGAAGCTAGGGTGTGGAAGTGGTTTGGGTACAGATGACACTTCGGGGGTGGTGCAAAGGTCCCCTAGTGGTAACTACATTGTAGGATGTAGTATAAAAGGAAGATACAGTGACAACCATGGTGGGATTTTAATTTACATATAGATTGGAAAAAAATCAGATGAACAAAGGCAGACTAGATAAGGATTTCATAGAATGTTTTCAGCATAGTTTTTTAGAACGTAGCATGTACTTAGAAAGTACATTCTGAAGCCAACCCAAAAGCAGGCTATACTAGATCTGGTACTGTGCACAAGACAGGATCGATTAATTAATGAACTCAAAATGAATGCACTTCCATATACCAGCGATTTTCCATTGAGTTTGAGCTGGATAAGAGTGGGTCCAAGAGTACTATTTCAAATTTAAACAAAGGTAATTTTGATGATTCGAAAGGAGAACTAACAAAACTGAGCTGGCAAATTATGTTAAGAGATAGGTCAATAGAGATGCAGTGACAGACATTTAAGGGGATATATGAGAATATAGAAATTGGGTATATTTCAGTGAGGAAGAAGAAGTTCCAAGGGAGGACCCACCACCTGTACTGAACTTAAAAATGCCAAAGATAGTAACAAACTGAATGAAAAAGTATATAATTTCAAAGATATGAGCCAGGTCATGAGATTGGTCAGTATATAAAGAATGGAAAAATGATTAAAAGAGTAATAGGAAGGAAAGATTAGATTATGAGAGAAAGCTAGCTAGAAATATAAAAACAGATAGTAAGAAGTCTACTGATATTTAAAAAGGAAGAGAGATAACATATAGGAGGTGAGTTGGGATAATTGCAAACACCAAGGAGGTGATACTGAGCAGATTGTTGGAGGTGCATGTTGAAAAGTTTACTGGTTCTGATGGACGTCACCCTGATGTCTTACAGTGAGTAGTGAGAGTACTTAGTAGTGAGTGAGATTGCTTTGCATTAGTTTTCATTTTCATGATTCCCTAGATTTCGGGAAAATAGACAAAGAGACGAAGACAGAATTCTGGAAAGTAATTACAGGTTGGGTTTGCATTTGGAATAGTGAATGTATTAGAAACTACTGTTAAAGATATTATAGCATTTATAACTGATTTAAAAAAGATTTTGATGGATTAGCAATTTTATTGAGTAATTATTTGTTGGTTACATTCATTTTTGACATGAGTTATTTAATAATAACTTCCTTTCAAGAAAATTTATTTAAGGAAGAAACAAAGTAGGAAGGAAATGCAGTGAAGTGATTTATTATTTAACCGAATAAACTTATGCTATGGATGAGTTCTCAACTGTAGAAGGACTTCTCATTATTAGGTTTCATGCAACACAGAGAAAGGCATTCATCCTATCTTAGCTCATCTGTCTAAGAATGCTTGCAGTTCCTTTCAGATTTGCATACAGTTAGCCCTTAATTTTTCTTTTATTCATTCATGGGATATGGGCATTGCTGGCTGGCCAGCATTTATTGCCCATCCTCATTTGCCTTTGAGAAAGTGTTGAGCTTGAGTCACCGCAGTCCATGTTGTGGGTTGACCCACAATGCTGTGTGGGAGGAAACTAGAGGATTTTGACCCAGTAACTGAAGGAATGGCAGTATATTTCTAAGTCAGAATGGTGAGTGTCTTGGAGGGGCACTTGCTGGTGATGATGTTCTCATGTATCTACTGCCTTTGTCCTTTGAAATGGAAGTCGTCATGGATTTGGAAGGTGCCATCTAAGGAGCTTTGGTGAATTTCTGCAACGCATCTTGTAGATAGTACATACTGCTGCTCCTGAAAGTTAGCATTGGAGGGAGTAGATGCGATGCCAATCAAGCAGGCTGATTTCTCCTGGATGGTGTGAAGCTTGTTGAGTGTTGTTGGAGCTGCACTCATCCAGACAAGTGAGGACTATTCTACGCACTCCTGATTTGCACCTTGTAGGTGACAGACAGGTTTTGGGGAGACAAGAGGTGAGTTACTTGCCACAGTATTGCTTGCCTCTGACTTGCTCTCATAGCCACTGTGTTTACGTGGCAATGCAGCTAAGTTTCTGGTCACTGGTAACCCTCAGGATGTTGATAGGGGAGGATTCAGTGATGACAATACCACTGAATATCAAGGGGTGGTGGTTAGATTGTCTCTTATTGGAGATGGTCATAGCCTGCCATTTGTGCGACGTGAGTTACTTGTCACCTGTCAGCCTAGGCCTGGATCTTTTCCAGGTCTTTTTTGCATTTCCAGGGGGACTGCTTTAGTCTCTGCATGTATCATTGATGAAGCAGCTGAAAACGTTTGGGCCTTGGACACTACCCTGAGGAACTGATTACAATTCTTTGGTTTCCTCCATCTTACTTGGTAATTTATGCTAAGGTTTTCACTTTTATGACAAACACCTTTGATAAACCGGACCTCGAATTGCTTTTAACTTGTCTGAGTTTGTGCCTGAGAGATAAAAGGTACTGCAGATGCTGGCGAATCCGAGATAACAAGGCGTGGGGCTGGATGAACACAGCAGGCCAAGCAGCATCATAGGAGCAGGAAAGCTTGACGTTTCGGGCCTGGACCCTTCATCAGAAAATTTGTGCCTTCTTGGTCAACTAGCACACAATGCATCATGACGTTAGTGGCGCAAGTGCAAGAAATCTTTGTTTACTTCTCAGTCCATACAGTTGTTGTGCTCACAGGGACAAGAAACCTGCTACTAAACCTCACCAACATCAGTCTAATTCAGTGTGAAGAGAAACAAGTGTGGTTAGGTGATGACCACTCATTGTCTCATTCTCCCACCCCAAATCTTAGTTACATTCTCACTGTGAGTAAGCAATTGTTCAGTATCTAACTACTGGTGCAACATGAACGCATATGCTGTTTTGACATGATGGCTTGCATTGCATGTTCCGACATAGAGATTCTTTATAACAGACATAAATCATTAGTATACAAAATGATATATCAAGTATTTATTTTCAATAAACATAGTCATAGAAACCAAAAATGTACAATCAATACTTTCATCCATCATTTTGTATCCTTCTACTTCATAATTCTTTCAAAAGCTACTTGGGCATTACATATCCTTTCTTTGAAAGGTCAGGAAAGATTGGGTCTAATGCTCTTCTTTCATTGTGTCAATTCTAACAGTGCTTGCGAAGTCTGGCATTTGAACCAGTGGACTTGGTACAAATTGGCATGGGCTGCTAGGCAGATGTGCTACATGATCACTCCAGAGTTTGGAACTATTCTATTATGAACTCTTGGGAGAATTTAGTCTGTTCAAGTAAAATTATGAACGTTATGCCAGATAGGGCATGATCAAAGATGGCATAGAAAATATAGATCCATTAGTAAACTCATTGACAACATGGGCTATCAGAGAGTCATGTGGAGAGGTGAGTCACTTCCACAAAAAGAAAGAGAGTAAGTAGGTATGCCAAGTCATCCTGCACTGCTATGACACTTAGCAATGAACTCAAAAGCAAACCTGCAATAAGACTGCCTCCTTACTCTCTGAGCAGCAAGGAGGACCTGTCTACTATCTACAAGATCTACTGCAGAAATTCACAGGATCCTTGGACAGCACCTTCCAAACCCACAACAACTATCACCTAGAAGGACAAGGGCAGTGGATATATGTGAACACCACTTACAAGTTCCCCTCCAGGCCACTTGCCATCCTGACTTGGAAGTATATCACCATTCCTTCAGTGTCACTTGGAGAACATCCTGGAACTCCCTCCTGAATGGCATTGTGGGTCAACCTACACCAAATGAACTGAAGTGATTCAAGGCGGCAAGTTACTGCCACCTTCTCTGGGGTGGGCAACAAACATTGGCCCAGCCAGTAAAGCCTACATCCCATAGATGGAATAAAAAATGACGAAGAATGAGGAGGACACAAGTGTATTCTATGAGCTAATGTTACAAAAAACAATTATCCTTTAATTTCAAATGGCTAACGTTATGAAAACATCTGATAAATTCAATGGGGAATTCAGTAGAAACTTCTTTATCCAGAGAGTGGTTAGAACGTAGAACATATTAGCACTGGGAAGAGTTGAGACGAATAGCATTGATGCATTTCAGGGGAAACTAGTTAAATACATGAGTAAGAAGTGAACAGAAGAACATGTTAGTAAGATCGAAAGAAGTAGCATGGAGAAAGTTCATGGTATAGACCAGTGGGCAAAAAGACTGTTTCTGTGCTGTAAATTCTAAGCCTATTTTTGTTTTGGTGCATCCACAGCATGCAGCAAGCAGTTTGTGACTGTTCAACTTGATGAAATAAAAAAGAGAAATAAATAATATTATTGTATTTACTCCTTAAAATTGGACTCCACTGAATTGCTATACTGCATTTCAGTCACATTCCTTTTAAGAGATTTATTTCAAAAGGTTGAAAGTAGAACTTGCTCCTCTATTCAACACCTCAAGTACATTTACTGTGAATTTCTGTGACAAAAACTTTGTAACTGAATACTCAATCCAGAAGGACCAGCCTAAACAATGGTGGGAAGTTTTTTGGATCCTTCAGAGCTCAGGAGATGGTGGAAGTAAATTTCCCATTTTATGACAGCAAGACATAACTGAGTATCTGCTTTAAGTACCATCAGATACAAATTCCATGTTGTTGTCAAAAGTATTATTCATTTGCAATGCAGCCTGTGAGGCATTTACCAACTAGCTTAGTGGTTCACCATGTGGAAAGGGGCTGGCACATTTTAATGTTGCAGGACATACAAACATTTTCATCTGAATTCTTGTTAAACAACTTTATTTCCAGCTCACCTGTGGGCAGACAGGAAGAATCAAATGTCTGCTTAATCTTAATTACCTTGGAAGTAATTGACCTTCCTCTTTTTACTATCCAGCTCCTGTCAAATTTACAGCATTAGATTTTTAAAGCATTGTTCATTTTCCATCCAGTTCTGACAAGGCTTATTCAGCAGGGGCTTCCGCTGACCAATGATGGGCACTATTCATCAAGCATTGGTCACAAATGTACAAATCAATGTGTCAGGAAAGGAAAGCTAAATTCAAGCAACATCTCTGAGGGTTGCTGCAATTGGTACTGATTTGTTCCACATCATGAGATCTCACCTGTCTGCAGTACCATACGCTGCAATAATCAATTACACTGACTGGACCCCAAATGCTCCCAATGGTCAAGGGGATACACTTCCCTAGCAGTCACTACCTCCTATCCTAACCACCATAAGACACAGAGACAAATATCGATTCTAGATCAGCTCTGGAATTTTGTTTGAAGTCGTGAGTGGCAATGAGTGAGAAAGTAAATTGCAGGTTAATGCAATGAGGAACCTGATATTTTTAATCTTATTGAAACATATAGACAGTCTGACAAAAGTTCCACCACTGTTCCTGCAGATTCCATATACTGGAAGTTATATGCTCTGCTCGTTTTTATTTGGGGGGCATGTAAATTAAAGTAGATACCCAGGCCACCACTTTCCCACCCACAAGTTCACCCCCAGGGGGTACAAACAGTCAATGAGTCAGTCAAAATCTTGTAACAACTCAGAGATTAACTGTGAAGATTTGACTTGGAGAAAGGTTGATAAGTGTATGATTCATTTAATTCGGCAGACTGTAAACTATTTTCTATCAGTGTCTTGGCAGCCCCTTGAAGTGAGGTGGATGCTTGCAGTTCCAAAATAGAGTGGGAAAGGGAGAGAACAGAAAAGAAAGTGAGGCAGTAGGAGATAGACTTAAAGCCGCTGGAAGTATGAAGAGTGGAAAAATGCAAATAAAATGTTCAGGGAGAAACATGTTTTTTTAAGAAGTACAAAACCAATATTCCATATCAGCATTCAGTCCATGATTGATGAGGGGCTGCACGTCTTATCTTCCTCATTGTTCTTGCATCTTTTTTATTCATTCATGGGCTGCGCATTTATTGCTGATCCTTAATTGCCCAGAGGGTAGTTAAGAGTCATCCACATCAGTGTGGGTTTGGAGTCACATGTAGTCCAGACAAGGAAAAGATAGTAATTTCCTTCCCTCAAGGACATTAGTCAACTAGATGTTTTTTTTTGCCCTGAGAATTAACAAAGCTTTCATCGCTGTCATTAGATTGTTAATTACACACTTTTTTTCCAAAATAATGAATCCAAATTCCACCACCTGCCATGGCAGGATATGAACCTAGGTCACCAAATCATTACTTGGATCTCTGGATGAATGGTCTACTGATAATACCATTGCACCATTGTTTCTCCCACCATAACCTTGCTTCAAAGCCAGTTACACCTTGGTGAAGCAGGATTTGCCTTCATAGGCACTCCAGTGAACTCTCTTCCCCAATCTTGTTCAAGTAGGCTTTCAGTATATCTTTGAAGTACTTCCATTGATCATGTGATCTGTGACCAGATGCGAGATGGAAGACGACTGTGATTACCTCAGGACACGTGCATTGTGGATGATGTTCGTGTTTGTATGATGGACCATCCAGATGATGTGTTAAGTTTTGCAGAGGCAGTGATGTTAGTAAATCTTGAGCTACTTGGGTGCTGGCAATACAATGAGCCCTGACTGAGAGATGTCACCCCTAAACTAGAAGTAGTGATTGACTGCCTCCAGGTGGCATCTTGTAGTGGTATTGCTGGGGTAGGGGCTTGGTGAAAGCCCTGGTTTAGTCTAGACGAATAATTTCATCTTATTGGCATTTAGATGCAGCTGTAGGGATAGCTAGATGTGTTTAAACAAATGAAGAGTGACCTGTAGGTCTTGCGTGTAGCAGAGTAATGCAGTCATCCACATTCTGGAGGTCTGTCAGGGTCATACATGTGACTGTGGACTTTGCTTTTTGCCTTCGGAAGTTGAAAAGCTTCCAATCCAACCTTCACTCAATTTGAATCCTATGTGCGAGAGGATCCCTGCCCATGTCAATGACGGTCATGAGGACAATAAAGAAAAAGGATTGCTGGACACCAGTTCTGACAGGAAAGGCATCAAATTCTAGACTATTAGGAAGAATTGTTGCATTAATTTCATTGTGGAAATGCCTCATGACCTGGAGGCAGCTGACAAAGCCAATCTTCTAGAGAGCTCCCCAATTGACAGGTCAAAATCCTTCAACAGATTGATGAAGGCCATATAGAGAGTTTCATTTTACTTGCACCATTCCTATCGGATACGGTGATTGGTAAAGATGAAACTCATTGTATTTTATGAACTAATTGGAATTCCAGCAGAATGTTCACTTGCATTTTCAGAAATCAAACCGGTAGTGTCATTCCAGGTTGGCTTTCAAATTGATAGATTTGTGAAATCAGCAAACGGTGACTTGCACTGCTCACAGGGAATTACATGATCTTGCTTTACCTTAAAGGACTTGGAGCTTTTTAATTTTTACTTTATACAAGTGGTATACCTATTCTTTGAGCATTGGGACTTTTCCATACTGCATATCCATGTCATATTGACACCATAAATATAGTCTTTTCCATTGCTCCACCAAAGCTCTGCTGCAGTTGATCTTTTATTGACAATGAAGTACTCTGCACAACCATTCGTGTCATGGCAATGGCATAAGCAGGCAATGAGGTGCTGATGTGAAATGACAATTGGTTTTGATATGGATGATACTGTTGCTTTACACAGTGCAAAGGACATCTTTTTCTCCTGCAGTGCCGCTAGAACTAAAAAAAATTACAATTTCCACTGAAACATCAGATTACAACTAACCTGAATCAGAGTGGTGGGAGCAGATTCAATAGTAATTTTCAAAAGGAAATCGGATTTGCCTTGTAAAATATTCTTTTCAGAATGATGCAAAGACAGCCTAAGAAGAGGTCAAATTATTAGCTTGTTCAGGGGATCAATACAGGCATGATGGGCTAAATGGTCTCCTAAGCTATTTTATGAATTCAAGCTGGAGTTACTGCTGTATGTAACATTCAGCGAGAAACTGCTGCAGCTCCTTTGCAAGGTATCCTAGTGCAAAGGGGTTTATTTTATGTTCATATTTTAGTAGGCTAAGCAGCTAGACAATTTACTAAAGCAAAAGTTGACTCAATAATGTCATGGGTGCTGCATGAAAACAGTAGTGGGTTTCTTTACAATTCAGTTCCATTCTATAAATTAAGAAAGAGAAGAGAAGGAACTATAGACCAGATTACATAATATCTTTTGTCAGAAATTTCTAACAGCAGTAATTAAGGATTAAGTGACTGTACACTTGAAATTTTTTAGCTGATCCAAGGAAGTCATCATGGATTTGTGAAGGGTAAGTGATGCCTGAGGAATTTGACTGAATTCTTGGAGGTGATTGAAGTAGTGGACAGGTGAATAGCATGGATGTTCTTCAAATGGACCTGCCAGAAGGCAATTAATAAAGTCCCTCAGACGGTAATATTTGATCAACTTGAAGTTCAACAACTTGTTTGGAGGCAGAAAGTAGGGTTAATGGGCTAAATTTGAATTGGTAGGACATAACTGGTGGTGTCTAGCATTTGTGCTTAAGCCTGATGTATTTACTAAATTTTTAACAACTTAGATGATGGGCTATCCAAGCTCGCTGATGGCATAAAATTAGATGACATGATAAGTAATGTAGATGTAAGCATAAAATTACAGAAGTGTGGGTAGATTGAGTGAATGGTCAAAACTGTGAAAAATGGATTTCAATGAGGTCATCCACTTTGGACCTAAAAACTAAGACAGAGCACTTTCTAAATGTTTAAAACAAAAACAAGAGACATAGTGACATGAGGATTCAGATACACTTTTAAAAATTAATTCTTGGGATGTGACCATTCTGTTCAGGCTGGTATTTATTGCTCATTTCTCACTGCTTTTGAGAAGATGGTACAGAACTGCCTATGGTGCAGGTATGTCCATAGTGTTGTCAGAGAGGAAGCTTCAGAACATTGTCCCAACAGCAGTGAAAAGTAAAGTTCTAAGTGAGGATAGTATGTGACAAGGAAGAGAAGGGAACTTACAAGTTGTGGTCTTCCCCTGTATCTACTGTATTTGCTCTTCTGGGCTGTAGAGCTCACAACTTTAAGGAACCTTGAAAGGTTGCTGCAGTGCATGTTGTAGATGGTTAGCATTGCTGCTACCGTGTGCTAATGAGAGAGGAAGTGAATAGTTAAGGTAATGAGGTAGTAGGAACTGCAGATGGAAAATCTGAGATAACAAGGTGTAGAGCTGGATGAACACAGTAGGCCAAGCAGCATCAGAGGAGCAGGAAGGCTGACGTTCCGGGTCTAGACCCTTCTTCAGAAAGGTTTCTGAAGGAGGGTCTAGGCCCGAAACGTCAGCCTTCCTGCTCCTCTGATGCTGCTTGGCCTACTGCGTTCATCCAGCTCTACACCTTGTTATCTCAGTTAAGGTGATGATGTGTTTAAGCAGGTTGCTTTCACCTGGATGATGATGATGATGAAAGTATCATGGGCAGATAGAAAAGTAACCAAAGACACGAATAAAATTTTGGTTTTTAAATATAGAGGTCTAGAAGGAGGCATCTCAAGGCTATACAAAGGCTTGGAGCACTGAGCAGTTCTGGGTTCCTTAAGTGAAGGATATATTTGCCTTCAATGGAGTGCAAATAGCTTCAGTAGAATTATACCTGGAGTCCAGTAGTTAAAATACAAGGAACATTTAAAGATTTGGCAAAGATCTATAGCTCAGGTCGTGGGTGAGGTTGTTGACTTGCTTGCTGAGTTGGCTTATTTTTGTTCAGACGTTTCGTCACTATGCGAGGTGACGTCAACAGTGGAGCCTCTGATGAAGCAATGTTATTCCACTCCACTTGGAATTCATACTGTCCGGTCCGTTATGGTGAGTACTGTCATTTCCGGTTTTGATCTGTATGGGTTTACATATGGCGTCCAATTCTATATGTTTGTTGATTGAAGTATGGGTGGAAAACCATGCCTCCAGGAATTTCTGTGCATGTCTATGTTTGGCTTGGGCTACTATGGTTACTTTGTATGGTTACAATTACATAAACTAGGGCTGCGTTCCATGGTATTTAAAGGTTTTAGTGATGATTCGAACAGTTTTTAAATATACCTAGGAAAACTAATAGCATAGAGAGAGATGATTTCCACTGGTTGATGAGTCAAACACTGGGAAATGTCGGGAAAAAACAGTGCCTGGTTCTCCAGGAACAAAGTTAGGAAACACTTCTGCAGAAAAAGGGAGTAGAAATTGTGAACTCTCTTTAAACAAACAAGAACTGTTCTTTGATCAAT
The DNA here is from genome assembly GCA_024137785.1 of Ginglymostoma cirratum. Classification (NCBI taxonomy): domain Eukaryota; kingdom Metazoa; phylum Chordata; class Chondrichthyes; order Orectolobiformes; family Ginglymostomatidae; genus Ginglymostoma; species Ginglymostoma cirratum. The sequence continues at coordinate 13,060,566 of JAHRHZ010000045.1, read as the reverse complement.
GATTAATTTTACATTTGAGATGTAAAGATTTGCATTATCAGTAAACATTAAAGGATGGGGAAAAAGGTGATTTGTAGCGTGAAGTCACAGATCAGATCACAGCCGCACTGAATAGCAGAACAGGCTCTAGAAACTAAATGACTTGACTTTTGTCTCTGTATTCTTGACTTTTAAAAGCTTAATTTCTCAGCCAATCCCAAGAGCTGGGTACAGTGCTCAAAGCTTTGCTTACTTTAGTGTATTTGAATTCTTGCATGCACATTCTGTCCAGGAAACTGGGTTCCTTACTGAGTTGGCACTAGCACAGTAAAGCAAAACTCATTTTAACCTCGGATGGTTTTAAACTCAACGTGGCAAAAATCACTTACATACCTGCAGTGCTCAAAGACTCTCAGAAGCTGGGCAATTCAGCATGTTTTTTTTCTGGAGCCAGACTATGTTAAGGTTGTTGACACTTCACTGTGTATATCAAGGGAGAGGCAAATAATTCACTTTCTTGAGCCGTCTAAATGAAGTAAAAGTACGTTCAACAATTTTCCATACATAGGATGTAGGAGCAGAATTAGGCCGTTAGGGTCATTGAGTCTAGTCTACCAAGTGATCATGCCTGATGTTTCTCAAGCTGATTATCCTGCGTTCTCCTCATAACCTTTGATCTCCTTACCAATCAAGAACCTATCTTAAATACACTTAATGACTTGGCCTCCACAGCCCTCTGTGGCAATGAGTTCCACAGATTCACTACCCTTTGGCTGAAGAAGTTCCTCATCTCAGTTCTAAAAGGGTCAATCCTTCACTCGGAGGCTGTGCCCTTGAGTATTAGTCTCTCCTACTAGTGGAAGCATTTTCTCCATGTTCAGTCTATATAGCTCTCTCAGTAGCCTATAAGTATCAATGAGGTTCCTCTTCATGCTTCTAAACTTCATTGAGCAGAGTCTTCGACCGCTCCTCATATTAAGCCCTTCATCCACAAGATCATTCTAGTAAACCTTTTCTGGAACCCCTCCAAGGGCAACACTACCTTCCTTAGTGAAAGAGCCCAAAACAACATTCCAAAAACAGCCTGACCAGAGCCTTATCCAGCCTCAGCAGTACCTCTCTGCTTTTGTATTCTAGCCCTCATGAAATTAATACTAACGTTGCACTTGCCCTCCTAACTGCCATATGAACCTACATGTTAACCTTAACAGAATCTTGAACCAGGATTCCTAAGTCCCTTTGTGCTTCAGATTTCTCAAGACTTTGCCCATTTAGAAATAGTCTACACTACTCTTGAATTGCTATATCTCACACTTTCCCAAAATGTATTTCATCTGTCACTTCTTTGTCCACTCTCCTAGCCTGTCCAAGTCCTACTGCAGCCTCCCCATGTCCTCAACACTTCCTGTCCCTCCACCTATCTTTGTGTCACCTGCAAACTTCGTAACAATGCCCTCAGTTCCTACGTCCAGATCATTAATGTATAACGTGAATAGTTGTCGTCCCTACATTGACCCCTGTGGAAAATTCACTAGTCACTGGCAGCTTTCCTGAAAAAGACTACTTCATTCCCACTCTCTGCCTTCTGCTGCCAATCCTCTATCCACACCAGTACCTGTCTCTAACATCAGGGGCTCTTACTTTATTTAGCAGCCTGCTCTGCAGCACCTTGTCAGAGGCCTTCTGGGAATCCAAATAGATCATGTGCACTGGCTCTCTTTTGTCTGACTTGCTTGCTGCCTCCTCAAAGAATTCTGATACACTTATCAGGTATGATATCCCTTTCACGAACCCGTGCTGACTCAGCCCTATTTTGCCAAGCACTTCTAAGTACTCCACAATCTCATCCTTAATAATGGACTCTAAAATCTTATCAATGACCAAGGTCAGGCAAACGGGCTTACAGTTTCCTGTCTTCTGCCTCTCTCTCTTCTTAAGCAGGGGTGTTACATTAGCCATTTTCCATCCCTCTGGGATGCTCCCTGACTCCAGTGATTCCTGAAAGATCACCATCTGTGCCTCCACAATGTTCAGCTATCGCCTAAAGACCCTGGGGTTAGCCTACCTGGTCTGGGTGATTTGCTCACCTGCAGATCTTTCAGCTTCCCAGCACCTTATCCTCAGTGATGGCCACTACACTCACCTCTGCCCTCAAATCTCCTCAGGTTTTGGTACGCTACCAGTGTCTTCCAACGTGAAGACTGATGCAAATGCCCTTTCAGTTCCTCTGTCATTTCTTTCTCCCCCCATTGCTACTTTTCCAGCCTCTTTTCTAGCAGTTCAATGTTTCACTCTTGCCCATTTCTTACCTGTTATATATAAAAAAAACTCTTGCAATCTTCTTTTACATTACTATGTTGGCTGCCCCCTTTCTCACAGCTGTCCCCTTTTCTGCCATACCGGAGTTAGATTCCTGACTCTTTCCTTACTCCCTATCCTATTACTTGTTCTGGAAACATTAATAAGCTCTCCTGAGCCCGCTCTCACTGTAACATTTGCCATACTTTTCCATGCAAGTGAACCTTCACCCCAGCACCTAATCTAGTACAAAGCCCTTGCAGTAACCCAGTTATGTAATTCGCTAGGACTCTGGTCCCAGCATGATTCAGGTGGAGCCTGTCCCATCAGTATAGCCTGATCGTACCGCAACATTGGTGCTCATATCCCATAAATTTGAACCCATTTCTCCTACATCAATCTTTCTGCATGCATTACCTTTTTTAATCTTATGAACTGCATGCCAGTTAGCTCGTTGTTCTGGTAGTAATCTGGAGATTCTAACCTTTTCCTGGTTCTGCTTTCAATTTAGTGCTAGCTGCTCATTTTTTTTTTCCATTTGTGGGATGTGGGAGTCACTAACTGGCCAGCATTTCTTGCCCATCCCTAGTTGCCCTTGAGAAGGTGGTGGTGAGCTGCCTTTTTGAACCGCAGCAGTCCACCTGCTGTGGGTTGACCCACAATGCTATTCGGGAGGGAATTCTAGGATTTTGACCCAGCGACAGTGAAGGAACGATGATATATTTCCAAGTCAGGATGGTGATTGACTTGGAGGGGAACTTGGATGTGGTGGTGTTCCCATATATCTGCTGCCCTTGTCCTTCTAGATGGAAGTGGTCGTGGGTTTGGAAGGTGCTGTCTGAGGATCTTTGGTGAATTTCTGCAGTGTATCTTGTAGATAGTACACACTGCTGCTACTCAGTGTCGGTGGTGAAGAGAGTGAATGCTTGTGGGTGTAGTGCCAATCAAGTGGGTTGCTTTGTCCTGGTTGGTGTCAAGCTTCTCGAGTGTTGTTGGGGCTGCACTCATCCAGGCAAGTAGGGTATATTCCATCACACTCCTGACTTGAGCCTTGTAGATGGTGGATAGGCTTTGAGGAGTCCGGAGGTGAGTTACTCACCGCAATATTCCCAGCTTCTGGCCTGCTCTTGTAGCCACTGTGTTAATATGGTGAGTTCAGTTGAGTTTTTGGTCAATGGTAACCCCTAGGATGTTTGAAGTGGGGGATTCAGTGATGGTAACACCATTGAATGTCAAGGGGCGGTGGATAGATTGTCTCTAATTGGTGATGGTCATGGCCTGGCACTTGTGTGGCGCAAATGTCACTTGCCACTTGTCAGCCCAAGCCTGAATATTGTCCAGATCTTGTTGGATTTGAACATGGGCTGTTTCAGTATCTGAGGAGTCAAGAACAGTGCTGAACATTGTGCAATCATCAGTGAACATCCCCACTTCTGACGTTATGATGGAGGGAAGATCATTGATGAAGAGGCTGAAGATGGTTGGGCCAAGGACACTACCCTGAGGAACTCTTGCAGAGATGTCCTGGAGCTGAAATGATTGATCTCCCACAACCACGACCATCTTCGTATGTGTCAGGTATGACTCCAACCACCAGAGCATTTGCCCCCTGATACCCATTGATTCCAATTTTGACAGGGCTCCTTGATGCCACACTCGGTCAAATGCAGCCTTGATATCAAGGGCTGTCACTCTCACCTCACCTCTGAAATTCAGCTCTTTTGTCCGTGTTTGAACCAAGGCCATAATGAGATTAGGAGCTGGGTTGCCCTGGCAGAACTCAAACTGGGTATCGCTGAGCAGGTTATTTCTGAGCAGGTGCTGCTTGATAGCACTGTTGATGACACCTTCCCTCACTTTACCGATGATTAAGATGAGGTTGACGGGGTGGGAATTGGCCAGGTTGGATTTGTCCTGCTTTTTGTGCAGAGAACATACTTGGGCAACTTTCCACATTGTCGGGTAGATGTCAGTGTTGTAACTGTACTGGAACAGCTTGGCTAGGGGAGCAGCAAGTTCTGAAGCAGAAGTTTTCAGTACTATTTCGGAATGTTGTCAAGACCAGTAGCCTTTGCAGTATCCAGTGTCTCCAGTTGTTTCTTGATATCATGTGGAGTGAATCAAATTGGCTGAAACCTGGTATCTGTAATGCTGGGGACCACTGGAGGAGGCAGAGATGGATCATCCACTTGGCACTTCTGGCTGAAGACTGCTGCGAATGCTTCAGCCTTATCTTTTGTACTCATGTGCTGGGCTCTTCCATCATTGAGGATGGGGATATTTATGGAGCCTTCTCCTCCAGTGAGTTGTTTAATTGTCCACCACCATTCACAACTGGATGTATCAGGACCGCAGAGTTTAGATCTGATCCGTTGGTTGTGAGATCGTTGAGCTCTGTTTATCACTTGCTGCTTTCGCTGTCTGGTGTGCAAGTCGTCCTGTTTGGTGGTTACACCAGGTTGATACCTCATCTTCAGCTATGCCTGGTATTGCTCCTGGCATGCCCTCCTACCCTCTCCATTTGAACCATGGTTGATCCCCTGGCTTGATGGTAACGGTTGAGGGGAGGATATGCCGGGCCATGAGGTTACAGACTGTGGAGTACAATTCTGCTGCTGTTGATGGTCCACAGCGCCTCATGGATGCCCAGTCTTGAGTTGCTAGATCGGTGCGAAGTCTGTCCCATTTAGCACGGTGATAATGGAGGTTGTTCTCAATGTGAAGGCGGGACTTTGTCTCCACAAGGACTGTGCGGGTGGTCACTCTTACCGATACTGTCATGGACAGATGCAGCTGCAGCTGGCAGATTAGTAAGGGTGAGGTCTAGTATGTTTTTCCCTTTTGTTGGTTCCCTCACCACCTGCCACAGACCCAGCCTAACAGCCATGTCCTGTTGGACCCGACCAGCTCGATCAGTAGTACTTCTGCCGAGACACTCTTGGTGGTGAACATTGAAATCTCCCACCCAGAGTACATTTTGTGCCCTTGCCATCCTCAGAGCTTCCTTTAAGTGTTGTTCAACATTGAGGAGTACTGATTCATCAGCTGAGGGAGTACGGTATGTGGTAATCAGTAGGAGGTTTCCTTGCCCATGTTCAATTTGAAGCCATGAGACTTCATGGGGTTCAGAGTCAATGGTGAGGACTCCTAGGGCAACTCTGTCCCGACTGTATATCACTGTGCCGCCGCCTTTGCTGAGTCTGTCCTGCCAGTAAGAAAGTAGTGGTGGTGTCTGGGACATTGTCTGTAAGGTATGATTCTGTGAGTATGACTATGTCAGGCTGTTGCTTGACTCGTCTGTGAGACAGCTCTCCCAATTTTGGCAGTAACCCCCAGAGGTTAGTGAGGAGGCCTTTGCAGGGTTGACAGCGCTGTTTCTGCTGTTGTCTTTTCCAGTGCCCAGGTCGATGCCAGGTGATCCATCCAGTTCCATTTCTTTTTTGAGTCTTTGTAGCGATTGGTATAATTGAGTGGCTTGCTAGGCCATTTCAGAGTGCAGTTGAGAGTCAACCACCTTGCTATGGGTCTGGAGTCACATGTAGGCCAGACCTGGTGAGGATGGCAGATTTCCTCCTCTGAAGGACATCAGTGAACCAGATGTGTTTTTCTGACAATGATTTCATGGTGATCAGTAGATTCTTAATTCCAGACTTTTTTTTGAATTCCAATTCCACCATCTGCCGTGGTGGGAATTCGAACCCGGGTCCCCAGAACATCAGCTGGGTTTCTGGATTAATAGTCTAGCGATAATACCACTAGACCATCGCTATTCCCTTAACAGAACCTCTTTCCTCTTTCTACCTGTATCATTGGTACCTACTTGGACCACAATAACTGGTTCTTTCCCCTCCTACTCCAAGTTCCTCTGCAGCCAGATCGGGGCACCAGGCAGGCATTACAGTGTGCAGGACTCACGACCCTGGCCACAGAGAACAATGTCTATTTGCTGGACTATACCATCCTCCTTTCTTTCATAAATACCTGGTCTTAATTAGGCTTTTTTAAACAAAATGTGTGTTCAACACATGCTGTGCAGTGGCATGCAGGCATAAAGCCACAACACTACAAGAATAAGCCATAAGAGTAGAAGTATGCCATTCCACAGCCCATCGAGTCAGCTCCACCATTCAGCAAAATCATGGCTAATCTGATAATCCTCACCTTTACTTTCCTGTTTTTGCCACATGGTCCATGATTCCCTTATAGAATAAAAATCTATTTCAGCCTTGAATATACTTAATGACCCAGCCATAACAGCCCTCTGTGGTAAAGAATTTTACAGATTCACAAACTACAATGAAGAAATTCCTCCTCATCGGTTTTAAATGGGCAACCCTTTATTGTGAAATTATGTCCTCTGATCCTGGACTCTTCCACAAGGGAAACAACCTTTCCACAGCTACCCTGTCAAATCCACTAAGAATCTTCCATGTTTCAATAAAATTGTCTCTCATTCTTCTATATTCTAATGAGTACACAACAATCGACTCAATCTCTTCTTTTAAGATGGTTCCTCCATACCTGGTATCAGCCGAGTGAACCTGCTCTGGACTGCCTCCGATGGCAGTACACCTTTCCTTAGATAAGGGACCCAAAACCGTTCACAGTATTCCAGCTGTGAACTGACTAGTGCCTTGTATAGTCTGAGCAAACCTCACTACTTTTATACTTTATTCCCTTTGAAATAAAAGCCACCATTCCATTGCCTTTCCCACTATCTGGTGAACTTGGATTGCTTTTTGTGATTCATAGACAAGGACTCCCAAATCCTCCTATTGTGTAGCTTTTTATTTAAAGTCTTTATTATTGAAATGGAAAATCATCTCCTCTATTCTTCCTGCCAAACCTCATATTTCCCACATATTCCATCTGTCATGTTTTTGCCTACTCATTTAACCTCTGCAGAATCTTTGTGTTACCATCACCCTTGCCCTCCCATCTATTTTTGTATCATGCCCAAACTCAGCTACAGTACATTGATCTTCCTCATCTAAGTTATTAATATATGTTTTGTAAATAATTGTGGCCCCAGCACTGATTTCTGTGAGGCTCCACTAGTTACAGCCTTGAAAATGACCCCATCACCCCAACTCTCAGTTTTCTATTAGCCAATCCTCCATCTATGCGAATATAACACCTCAAACACCACGGGCTGTTATCTCATTAAGTAGCCTAATATGTGGAACATGCAGCACACAAACAGGTAACTTGGCTCAATAAACCTGTATTGGTGTTTTTCCCATTGAAGTAGTAGCCTTTGCCTCATGTGATCACTATGTAGGACTGGACACCAGAACGTTAATGAGAAAATACTATTGCACGATCCTACAGATATCGACCAAAAATAAATTTTAAAATTCTCCTTGTACCTATGATATATTGCCTTGCAAATTTCATTGCTGTTTTGGTTATTGGATTACATAAACCTCATAGATATGAATTAATAAGCATCCTTGGCTAATCAGTAAACAGACACATAAAAATAACTTTTCTTACATTAAAGTCACCATATGAATGCAAGCTGCGTTGTAATTTTTTTTAGAACTGTTTCTTCAAATACATACTTTCTTTCTTTTTAATGTGTAAATCATTATGGACACGAAGGACAGCTGGACCCAAATTTCCAAGTCTCATTTAATAGCACGACTAAGCTGAAGCTGGTTAGGTCTCCCACCAATTTTTTTCCTCGTATCTCCCACTCTGTTCCCTCACTCTGATGCCTTCCATAGTGCCTTTACCTACCATGCTGGTTCTTGTTTAATTTCACCCTCCAGTATCATGGCACATCTTGATTCATACTGTCCTCTCACATTGTGGAGCATTTGCTTTTTCTGCAATTTGAGAAGGCCTGGCTCAGCCAAATGGCTTCTGAAATCTGGCTGTAGACAGACTTTGCAATTCCATACACCACAAGGGATTGTCTATTTCCTTGACTATTTTAGTTCATTAAAAAGTGATAATTAACTGGTTAGAAAGATTGCTGTTCAGTTTTTCCACTTCTAAAGAACAACTTAATTAAAGAAAGTGAGATAGACTCTCATGATGTATACATTGTATGGCTATTAATATCTGCTGTTTCTCCAAGTTACTTCAGAATGTGGTATACCATCGATGTTATAATGTCATTGCCTTAGAAGTTTCAGCATCACTGAAATGCAGGTTCCTATCCTGAAGCAGGAAGTATAATGGTAATTAGATGTAATTTGATGTCCACAATAGAATGTTCTTACCAGCTCAACTACATTACTCCACACTGCTCACAAGTTGATACTTTGCATGAATGACACACAACATTCCCTTTCTCTACTACCCCAAAGAAGAGAAACAAAATTTTATTTGCACCCGGATAGCTAATAAAAATCTCCAGCGAAAACACAAGCACCACCAACACATTTCTCTCGAGGAATAACTTCACCTTGCATCATCAACGTAGCCTGAACTCCAGAGTCAGCTGGTACAAGTTAGGAGTGAGTAAATTGGATGGGGCAATTGATGAGATACAAATACTGTGCTTTCTCTCACAAATGTGCCACCAGATCATTCACATCTGCAAGAGGTGACAGACAAGGGTGGTTTAATGTCCCGAGCATATATAATGTGAATATAATTTAGGAAAGAAGAAAAGAGAAAGTGCTGAATTTATTTTTTCTAAAAGTTAAAGAGAAAGGTGATAAATATGAGATTCATTACTTAAAGTCAATGAACAATAGAAATCACTTAGTAAAATGGTAATTAACAGCAGAGGCTGCAAAAACTGAATTTTCCAGGATAAATATTTGAGAGTTTGCACAAAGCTTGTTACTCGCAATAGGAGGATTGTGCATATTACTCTAACAATACCATCAATGAAAGTGAAAACAAGACTCTTAAGTTATTCCAAGATTCAACTATGAAATCACCATTCAATACACTACAGATCTGACCACAACTGGAATTCCAGTTTGTGTAGCACAGTTGGTTACAGCACCCCTTTGGAAGTGAATTAAAGAAAATGTGCAGCACAAAAGTTTCCTTTTGTCCACTACCGAGTAACTGCTGCTGAATACAAGTAAAGTCAGGTAAGAAAAGGGTCATTCTACTCGAACATTATCAAAACACTCATTGCCTTGGTTTTTTTATGGAATGAGAAAGTCACATTCCGCAAAAAAATACTGAATTCATGCAACTTCAGAAAAGGGGTTAAGATTTTTTTTAAATGAATGGACTGTTTTGATGGTACTTCTATGGACAATTTCTGTTTAGTCATGGGCATATTTTTAATGATTTATTGGATGCATCGTGAGCAAGAAAGGCTCCACGCTATGCCTAAAAATGGAAGAAACGGATGATTGATACTGTGTCGCAAAAATTGTAAGAATAGTCTGGGTAGGATGAGATTTCAGGTTCACAGGAGCTCATGAAATGGGTCAAATGCTTTTCCATTAATTCTCATTGATTGGGATTTCAGCTGAAAGGAGGTGAAAATGCTTAACCTTTTCCATCTCTCAGAACATAGCACTTGTACAGATTTACTTGAAGTATACTAGTCGAGGCTGTGATTATGCCAGCATATCCTTTTCCATCTCCAAATGACTGATACCCATCCTTCTTCATTATTGGGTTACAAGTGTGATAATGGGATATCGTTAACTAAATACAGTTCAGTTTTCCAAGCTAAGAGTGAGATGATATCACAAAATAGCATGCCTCCTTGTTCAAGTATTCCAAGTTCTCTGGATTCCTGAGATTAGGTTACTGCCTGTAAATCTGTATGTGCCGTCCAATGTAGTTTCTAAAGGCCATACATCTTTCTCCTCGCGTATTTGATCTCCCCGGTGTCAAGCAATGACATGCCGAGTATAACATTGTGTTGTGAGATAAAACCTAAAGATGCATTCAGATTATGATTGAGGAAAAGGAAAATAAATGAAGAAAGAAAAAACAGCAACAACGATGAAGTGAAAGGCCAATTAATCTATTTTTGTGATGTTGTTTGAATGAAGAATGTTGACTGGATATTGAGGCAACCGACTTCTTCAAATTGCACCATAGAGGTTTTAAAGTCCAAACACGTGGATGGGGCCTTGGATAATATTTCACTCAAAAGGGAAGTTTTCCAACAATGTAGGAATCCCTAGGAACGTACAAACTAGGAGTGTGCCCCCTTCTCTGCCATTCAGTAAGATCTCGGCTGATTTGATTATGGCCACAATTCCACATTATTCCCAATTTAAATTCCACCAGCTGTGATTGGATTTGAATCCCTGTCTTCATAGGATTAGCCTGGGCCTCTGGGTCACTAGTACAAGTGGGGTTGGTCTAGCTCAGTTGGTTGGATGCTGGTTTGCTATGCAGAGTGATGCCAACACCATGAGTTCAATTCCTACACTGGCTGAGGTTACCAGGTGGATTCTTGTACTCAACCTCTCCCCTTGCCTATGGTGTGTTAATCCTTAGGTTAAACCCTCACCTCTCGTATGAGGGGGACTAGCCTATGATCTGGTAAAACTTTATCTTTATCTTTTATATAACCAGTATGCCACCATCTTGTCCTGAAGTTTAATGATATTTTTTCAAGTTCACCTATACTTACACTAATTTTAATACACTTCTCTTTTTAGGCTTTGAATTGTGCATCTGAGTGTAGTCCTGCATCAAGGGTTTTATTTTAACCAACATTTCTTCCACCGTGTGGCTAGTTGCACAGTGGTGAATCTTCATTTTAGCTCATGGCAGTTTTGTTAGATTTTCAAATTTCCATATCCTCTTGCTAATGACATTCTAAGTTTCTGAAATCAGTGAAAACACACACTTAAGTTAGAACATATGAAGGGAGAGAGTGTGAATGTCTGTTTGACTGGAGTTTCGTTTAGGTGTCACTGCACATCCGTCCATTGTGCCTCCAAGCTTTCAAATAATGCAGATACTATCCTAACTTAGAGAGGGTGGGGGTGGGGGTGGGGGAAAGGGGAGGAGGAGGGTAGGGACACATGTGTGTGTGTGTGTGTGTGTGTGTGTGTGTGTGTGTGTGTGTGTGT
>JAHRHZ010000045.1:12976224-13049262 GCA_024137785.1 Ginglymostoma cirratum | reverse complement strand
TGTGTGTGTGTGTGTGTGTGTGTGTGTGTGTGTGTGTGTGTGTGTGTGTGTGTGTGTGTGTGTGTCTGTCTGTCTGTCTGTCTGTCTGTCTGTCTGTCTGTCTGTCTGTCTGTGTGAAGAGCAAGAGTTAATGCCTAGATAACGGAATTTCTAACACTTTCAATATCCAATTATCCAATGTCAGCAAATGTCCAGGTTAGGCCACAGATGTAATTGGATTAAAGTTCTTCCCACTCTGTCTAACAAACATGACCTTCAACTCCAGTAAAACAGTTTCTAAAGAAGGACTGAGCTAATATTTACACCACATCGTGCCACAACTCTCAGGATATTCCCAAGCATTTCAATTAATTACTTCAAAATGCAGTCACTAGCTACGCAGATGATGTGACATTTCTAATTTCCACACTGAATATGGATGCTGTTTTATTTTCCATTATTCCTAAATTATAACCAAGATTATTCTATGCATTCATTCTCACCAATATATTAGTTAAAACTTCCAAAATCTCAGACACTCAGCTGCCTCGGCAGGAATGTAGCCTAGATATCAATTGCTCAAACACATTGTGCTGTCTTCATGCTCCAAGCTCCCATAAAGGTTTTGATTTTCTTATCATTGTTGACAAATGTCTACTCCTCATTTACCTCATGATTTTAGACTCTCCAAGATATGGGTCAAGACTTTCTTGAACCCCTTGTAATTTTTCTCTCTGCACTTTCCTTCTATATTAACAACTAAAACCACTGATGAACCTGTAATTGTCCTCGAGTACAATACCTGCAACTATTAAGTGCACTCCAAGCACTATGTTAGCCTGTGACATAAATATGATTTCTGAAAATAGAAATCAGTCATTCTAAAATCATGCAGTGGAGAACTTGCCTTTCATAAACTTCTCTGATCTTCTTCCTAGATTTAAGTGGAAATATTTTCCTGGTTAAGAAAAGAATCTTGGAAGATATAGAAGCATCAATATGAAGAATTCTATTCCAAATGTACTTTTCTTTGAGGTGTAGGAGAACTTTCAACTAACCCAAATCTGACACGAAGTTACAAGAATGTCTCGTAAGGAATTTTGTGTGAAGCACTATCCAAACTCCTTAAGGATTACCTGTTAATACCATCCAAACACAAAGCTTTGGCAAGTCTCAATGCAATATGACAAAGAAAAAAAAAACTTTAGTAATGTTCTCAAGTTGGATTTTGAAAAGTTCTTTCTAATCGACTTCCTTGTATGAAGAAATATAGCAGTGTGGAAAAATATAAACACAAATTTTTCCCAGGAGGTATCACAAAGGGCTTTCAGTTTGGAAGACATAGCAGAAAGACTGTGCAGTGGAGGAGGTACTGTTGGAAGATGGAATGGAAATAAAAATACAGTACAGCAAAGACAACATGTAGTATATTTGGATAGTTTGAACCAAAGGTTGAGGGGAAAAGTGTGTTAGAGAAGCCAGTACATGATAGTACACAGAATAAAGAAACAGCAATGACAGCATGCAAAATAGGTGGAATTGTGTGGGGGTATATGAAATAGAGGCAAAATAAAAAGTATAAAAGAATACATAATTGGCAAAGATACAGTTTTTCAGTGATCATATGATGTCTGTAACTAATCCCATTCCCTCAGTGCCAGCCCCTCGTCTGTGACACTGACCATGGATCAATGGTGCAATCCATGATTCTAATCAAAAAACTGCTCAATTTATGGAATGGGCAGTCAACGTTTGCAACTTTGAAATACACTGACATCTCATGCCTAGTATCACTTGCATGACAGAATTTGCAATGACTAAAGTCAGGCATGGTCAGACAGCTGTTCTCATGGATAACATTGATAATATGAATGGGGGAGGAGTTGACAAGCTGGAAATCCGGTCAGTATTCACTTATGCGTAGTTTTGTTTTGCACCCATTATACAGCTAATGGAAAGCTGGTAAACAGTTTATAGCAAGATTCACATCCAATCACACTCTCATTGCACTTCTTTTCAGATTTCTTTTGGGTTTACAAGGGAAAATAAACTGTATTTCTTGCATAACAATAAATATTCTGAAATCCAATGCAATATGGAGCAAAAGGGAGATGGTGGAAAAATAGTAATTCCACTGGACTAGTAATCCAGAATTCCAGGCTAATGTTTTGAGCAAATGGGTTAAAATCTCACCAGATGGCAGATGATGAAAATTAAATTCAATGTAACAAATTTGGAACAAAAAGCGAGCCTAATGATGATCATGTAACAACTTCAATTGTCATAAAAATCAAACTGGTTCACTAATGCCCTTTACCTGCTCCGGTGTACAAGTTACTCCAGATCCACAGCAATGTGAATGACACTTAACTGCCTTTTGGTTAATTAAGGATTGGCAAAGCTGGCCTAGCGACTGATGCCTACATCCCACAAATGAATATATTTTTTTGACTTATTTGTTTGCCTTGTTCCCTGACTATTATCCAGGTATTTTGCATTTCCACATTTTTTTTGGAGATGTTTGACAGATTTCTGACTTTTATTTGTACATGGGAGATGGCCCGGAGAGGGCGCTGCATCTATACAGTACCACTGAGAGGACTGAACCTGCTGGAGGAATCCATGGTGAGTACACAGTTTGGGAGACATCAAGGAGAGAGCTTGAATGTGGACAGCACTGCTCTGAGGATGCACCATATGAAAGGAATTCTATAGACAGGAGAGATGGTATCTCGTTACAATTTTATTGTGTTCAACAAATTAAATGTTTTTCCATCAACACTGCTGTTCTAAGTTTACAATAAAAATGCAAGTGAACCTGCTCCTGACCAAGGTATATATAAAGAATGGATTGTTTAATATTGTCATATTTCTTATGAGTAGAACTGTGCCACAGTTAGCCTGCACTTTTGGGACATGTAAATGAGCTCTGCTGCTACCCTTGGCAATATGCATGAACTGATCATAGTGACTGACAGTTTCTTGTTTTATAATTATGAATTAAATTGATGAAGCGTTATGCACAGTAAAACCATCTGCAAAGAATGTCACGAAAAGGATATCTGAAAGTCAATCAGAAATTAAAAGAGACAATCACTACATACTCATTTGTAAAATAGCATCTCCTGAAAATTGCACAGATAAAGCGGGTCAGCACATCAAGTTCAGCCCCAAACATCTCAAGACTTGAACTTATTGACGTTCGCTATCTTATTTAACTAAAATGTTTTAATGCCAAAAAAATTATTAGTATAGAATGGGAGGAACAATATCACATCACTAAAGCAGAATTGTGTCAGTCATTACAGTACATAAAAATACAAAACAAGGACATAAAAACAATGTCAGAGATTTGCATTTCATTGGATGTCACAACCTTCTGACAACTTGTTATGAATGCCGATTTTCGCAGGAGGGGAACAAAATGTATGTTTGATTTTGGAAAACTCTTCATTAGATCCATAAGCTGATCAGGTGAGTTTGATAAACAGCACAGAAAGATAGAAATTAAAAGGAGGAGGCAATTCAGCCTTTTGAGCCTGTTCAGTCGTTTAATAAGATCATGGCTGATCATCCAACCCAGTATCCAGTTCCTGTTTTCTGCCCATAATCTTTGATCTCTTTAGCCCAAAGAACTATATCTAACTCTTTTATGAAAATATTTAGTGTTTTTGCATCAACTGCTTTCGGTGGCATAGAGTTCTTCAGGCTCACCACACAGTCTACCTGAAGAAATTTCTTGTCATCACAGCCCTAATTAGCTTACCCTGTTTCCTTAGACTATGAGCCCTTGTTCTGGCGAGCCCAGTCATTGGGAACATCCTTCCTGCGCTTATTTTGTCTAGTCATGTTAGAAAATTACAGGTTTCTATAAAATTCCCCCTCATTCTTTTAAACTCCAGTAGTATAGTCCTAAATGATCCAGTCTGTCTTCATGTATCAGTCCTGTCATCCCAGAAATCAGTCTGGTAAACTACTGTGGTACTCCCTCCACAGCAAGAATATCATTCCTCAGATAAGGAAGCCAAGACAGCACACAACACTCCAGGTGTGATATCACCAAGGCCCTGTTAAATTGCAGAAAAACATCCCTGCTCCTATACTCAAGTCCTCTCACTATGAAGACAAACATACCATCTATCTTCTTCACTGCCTCTTGCACCTGCATGGTAGCTTTCAGCAAATAATCTACAAGCACTACCAGATCTTGTTGCACATTTCCCTTTTGCAATCTATGGCCATTCAGATAATCATCTGCCTTCCTGATTTTGCTACTAAAGTGGAAAACATCACATTTATCCACATTATGCTTTATCTGCCATGCATTTGACCATTCACTCAATTTATCTGAATCAGAATGAAACATCTCTCCATTTTCCTCTCAGTTTACCTTCCAACCAGCTTTGTCTCATCTGCAACTTGAGATATTATACTTAATTCCCTTATCTACATCACTAATATATATTGAGAGTCGCTGGGGTCCAAGCACTGATTCTTGCAATATCCCACTGCTCACAGGCTGCCACTTGGAAAAAAGACCCGTTTATTTCAACTGTTTCCTGTTTGCCAACCAGTTCTCTATCGATGTCAGTACATTACCCCGCAAGTCATGGTTAGTTATGACTCATTAGCCAGTGAACTGACAAACTCACACATTGTCAAAAGACTCAATAACCTTTACAATAAATAGTGCATACCCACACAAAACAAAATTATGACAGTTATCTTCAACTCTCTTTCCAAAATGCATTTCAGGCTGGATGGGAGAGGGAAAAAGGAAGGTCAACTGAAAATTTCAAATCACCGGAGTAATTTTTTTTGCTGGTCAATGATGAGGTTCGAACCGCCATAATCCAATTGATTGGCAGAACTGGCTTGAGGGTCTGACTGGTCTTGTCATTTGCTTATGTATTTTTCTGCCTTCTCTACTCCTTCAAGTAACTTTTCATTTTCCAAAGGAAAGCAGCATCTAAATGTGGTAAAAGGAGAAAGTCAACCACTCCCTAAATCAGAAAGAACATAATGGTCCAGTGTTGAAACATTGACAGACTGTGCCACAGCATGGATGCATGCTAATTCTCTTCATGGTGAGAAGCTGATGTCAGAGATGTCACTGTGTGGAGCTGCTAAGGGGCCATCAGCCACTTCTCCACTTAAAAAGGGAGGCAAATTCAGCTTGACAGATGCCCCTTCCTGACAAATGGTCTCCTCCCAAACTTTTAACCCATTCTTTCTCTTTACTGATGCTGACAGACAGCTGCATTTATCCAACATTGTCTGTTTAAAAAACCTTTGGCTCCAGAGGACGTACAGTCATCGAACAATCCTAAAAGAACACTCAGAACAATTTGCCTTTCTGTTCTAACCTACTCAATGATGAGTTATGAGAAGGGCAGACCAGAAAAATCAGAAGAGAAGAAAATTTATAAGTACACAACGAACTTATACCATATTTATGAAAGAAGTTGTAGCACATTGTTCAGGAGTTAGCTGAACTCTGCATAAAATTAAACTTCATGCAAGTAGAGTTGTAATCTTTATAATTCATTTTATTTCGATCTTATCCCTTAGCTTATTAATGCCGTGCCTCTTGTACACGCATGAATAAATGTATTGATTCTCACGATGTCCAGGTAATGTTAATGATTGATCAGTGCGAGATCTTAGAGCAATGAGATAGTTTGAGTATGAATAACAAAATGCTAATAATGAAAAATGAAAATGAAAAAAGGTCGGCACAACATCATGGGCTGAAGGGCCTGTACTGTTCTATGTTCTAAAATAAATCATTGAACTTTTAAAAATTTTCCGGACAGGAGTATATTGGCAGATGTTAGTGCAAGCTCCCAACATCAGATCTCTTGGTATTCCTGTCTGTGTTTACATCAGAGTTAACAGTTTGGGCAAGTAATTTAATCTGTTGTGTTTCTATACTCACCATATGTAATAGTTGATGCAGTGAAAATGCTTGTTTCTGATAATAAACCACTTGCCCTAGTCAAACTCAAAAGTAATTGGTGTGAACAATGAAACTTAGTGACACGATTTATAGAATAATTGTTTGCATGATTTTTAAATGCCTTACTACTTTCCAAATGACTGGACTCATGCTGAAGTCAGAGTAACTGCCTTTAGGATTGGTTTTGGTCAAAAGCAGGATCAAGTTGCACTGTGGTATATTTGCCACAGTTAAATATTCTGCCAATGCTTAATGCTTCAGATCACACATGAAAAACACCAATTTAGGTGAAGGCTTCTCTATGTGTACAGAATCATAATCTCAGTGTGAGGCATTCACTTCACAAGATACAAGGAAAAAGTTAAAAAGGAAGTAAAATGCACCAGCTGCTTAGAATTGTAAGGTTTCACATCAAAGAAGCCTACCGAAAGAAAAGAATTCAGCCCAATGAATCTCAGGCAACTCTATCCAGTAGCAACATTATTCGTCACACGCATCTGCCATTTTACCAAATCCTGCAATTTTATTCCTCAAATGATTTTCTAATCCCATTTGAAGACTATGATTTAATTCATATCCACCATCTGACTAGACAATGCATTTGGAATCCTAGCCTCTTCAATAGTAAAAACGTTTTTCTCCATGGCAACTCTAGTTCTTCTGCCAATCACGTCAAATCTAGGTGCTCTGGTTGCTGATCTTCAGCAAGGAAACAGACCCTTCTGTCCAACCAGTCAATGCCAAAATGAAATAATCCCAAAATGAACTAGTCCTACCTATCTGCCCCGGCCCATTTCCCTCCAAACTTTTCCTATTCATGTACTTACCCAAATATCTATTAAAGTTGTAATTATGCCCACATCCACCACTTCCTCAAAGTTCATTCCACACACAAATCACCCTCTGTGTAAAAACTTTGCCCCTCATCTCTCTCCTCTCACCTTAAAAATGTGCCCTCTAGTTTTGAAATCCACCATCCTACCAAAAAGACACCTACCATTAATCCTGTCTATACTCCTCATGATTTTATAAACTTCTATAAGGTCACCTCCAACACTCCAGTAAAAGAAGTTCCAGCCTATCCAGCCTTTCTTTATAACTCAAACCTTCCATACCTGACAACATCCTGGTAAGTCTCTTCTGAAGTCTCCAGCTTAATAATACGCTTCCTATAACTGGGCAACCAGAACTTGACATAGTATTCCAGAATAGGCCTCACCAATACCTGTACAACTGCAACATGGCTTCCCAAACCCTATACTCAAAAGACTGAAAAATGAAGGCAAGTGTACTAACTGCCTTTTTAACCACCCTGTCTACATGTGACGCAAATTGCAAAGATTCCCTCAGTCTTCTGTTCTACAACACCACCCAAGGCCCTACCATTAATTGTACAGGCCCTGCCAGTGAAAAAGTTTATTTTTATTTATTCAACCTAAAATTCTATGCAATTTTAAATATCTCTCTCAAAACTCCTTTTCACTTTCTTTGCACTAAGAAAAAAAACCTAGTTGGTCAATCTATAAAATTGTGATCCCTCATGCCCAGTACCATACTTGTAAATATTCAACTCATTCATTGGATGAGGGCATCACTGGCTAGGCCAGCATTTATTGTCCATCCCCAATTGCCAGAGGGCAGTTAAGAGTCAACCGTATCACTGAGAATCTGGAGTCACAAGTGGGCTAGACCAGGTAAGGACAGCAGTTTTCTTCCCCAGAGGACATTAGTGAACCAAATGGGTTTTTCCGACCAAATAATAATAGATTCGTGGTCATCAGTAGACTCTTAATTCCAGACTTTTTACTGAATTCACATTGCACCATCTGCCGTAGCAGGATTCAAACCTGGATCCCCTGAATATTATGTGGCCCACTGGATTAACAGTCCAGTGGTAGTACTACTCGGCCACCGCCTCCCTTCCATCTAGCTCCTGCTTGCTCTGCCGCTTAACCCATCTTCATCCCTTTGCAGCCTCTTTATGTCTTACTTTTCTATACAGCCTTGGATCATCAGCAAACTTGGATACAATTCAATCAGTCTACTCATCTACATTATTGATATGGATTGTAGATAGCTGAAGCCTAATTACTCACTCTGGCTAACCTGTTCTGCCACTTTCAAAGATTTGTGCACAAACACCCAGCAGTCTTGCTTTTGGTCTCCTTATCAGAGGACAAATGTTCTGGATCTGGAGGGACTAGACAGGGTAAACAAAGGAAGGACATTCCCAAGGATCAAGGAGTCCAGCAACAGAAACCACAGTCTAAGGTATAGGATAGGACCATGGTGACGCTGTGGAATTCGCTGCTACAAAAAGCGATTGAGACAAAAACATTGAACAAGGCTAAAGGAGTCAAAGAGTATTGGGCAAAAGCAGGAACAGGGTACTGAGTAGGATAATCAGCCGTTACCATAATAAATGGCAGGACAGACTTGAAGGGCTGATTGGCCTACTCTTGTTCCTATTTTCTGTTTCAATGTTTCACCTCAGTATACGAATGAAGAACTTTGCCCTTCATTCTCAACAGAAACACACCTGCACACCGATACCTTGACTAGGTGTCACAGAGATTGTGATTCAGATTATAATGGGGATTTCAATCCTGAAATAGGCATTTTGTAAGGACTAGTTCATCCCCAGTTGCAATTTGTGCTCAATTCTGAGCCAATATTTGTGTCATTTTTTTCTCTTTGCCATACAAAGTGCAGGAACATCTCAGTGGTTAGATATAATGTTTTGGATATAAATTTAAAGAGCTGGCTGAAACACGCCTTAGTTCTGCAGAATTTATTTGTTGCAACATTGCAACATGACATTGATAGATCATAAAAGGTTTCTGTGAAAAATTTAAGGTGAAAAAACATTTTCAATAGTAGTCATTTGTTGAAAGCTTTAAAAATACAAAATATTCTAGTGTAATGTGGAGAGACATCTGAAGTTCTTAAGCTCATAAGCAGGCTTTGAATTATTTATGGAATAGCTACAAATTGTGTCTTTCGTTGTAACATTCAAAAACTGAATTTCAACTAGGAAGTCACTCCTGAAAAGATGAATCCTTCCTGGTGTCTTTGCAATAGATTTTCAACAAAAAAGTCAAATGTAATTGTAGCATTTTTGAATAAAAGTACCTTTTCTTTCAGAAGTACAATGCATTGTTCGTATGCAATGGTTGGAATGTATTGAGATGACAGTACTTGAGCTAACAAGCTTGATAGGAACAGTGAACTGAAAAAATATTTAACTATCTGCCAGAAACAAGACTACATTATGTGGTTCCACTCCCATCCTCCCAAAAACGGAGCCCCTGAATGTCCCAAAGTGCCAAAAAACCAATGGAGTACTTCAAGAGCATCATCTTTGCTATGTTATGAGAACATGAAATAACCAATTTGCACACAGCAAGATTCCACAAACTGCAACGAGACTGAAATAACCAAATAATTTGCTTTGATGAAGGATAATTATTGTCAAGAAAATGAGAAAAACTTGTGTTTTTCTTTGAGTAATGCCATAATATTTTCTATGAAAAGGCAAATTGAAATCTGAACCTGCTTTGCTTGAGGCCAATTTGTGAACATGCTGCAGAAGGGGGAAGATGGCACCACAATTCTCCAAAGGGTCCTGGCATCCTGGTCACAGGTTAGCATCTGGACCAGTGCCAGTCATTGACTTTCTCCACTGTGCCAGGTTAAGTGCCACACCCTTTTCTGCCAGATCAATATCAGTCTCTCTCTGCTACTGCACTCACTTTTCCTCCCCCACCAATCTCGTGACCACCTCACTGCAACAGCTTAGCAGTTGGCTGAGGCAGCAGGCACTCGGAGGCCTGCCAAAGACCAGGCTCCTGCTTAGCCCCAGACAGAAGACATTGTGATGTCGGCAATCAAGCATTTCATCCACATGCACAAGGGGCACCAGGAGTGGCTGTCAGTTCCGTGGGTAGTAATGGCTTTCACTGACCCTAAAATACCATATGACGGTCTGCCTCCAGGTTTGCAACCAATCCAACACCCCTCTGGGTCTGCTGGAGAGGTGCAATATACGTGCATTCCAACCCCCAGCCAGTGATGCTCAGGACCAAAGGTATGGTGACAGGGGGATGGCAAACATGGCGTCCAAGTCCAGGTACCCCTTTCCTCACAAAAGCATACGGCAGTGCCAAGAGGCATCCAGCCAGAGGAGGAATCACATATAGCCTCCTTAGGAGTCTCCACTCAAGTTACTCCAGAGCTGACCTGGCCCTTCACCTCACCACCAGCACCCCCCACCCCTACCACCTCCCCACCCCACCCTCAACCACCCCCCCCACCCACCCCGAAACCTGCTTCACCACCCCGCAATCCTAAGAATTTCACAACAAGCAGGGTTCTGGGCATGTCTGGCCCGTTTTGAGTGCAACGGCTCCTGGGTTGCTCTACTAAATCTCCATATCCAGTAGACTCCACTGCCGAGTGGGCTCTCTCCACTTCAACTGTGGAATCAGGGAGTACACTAAGATGTATTGGAAAAGAGATGAAGAGGATGACCTATTGAGGCCACTTTGGTGACAAGGGTGACATTGGACTGCATGTGATTTTGCACATTTTTACAAATGACACAACTTTGACCTTATTTATAGGTGCTCATCGCTCGTTGTGGCTCCAAATCTCACTGTTACAGCATCAGGCATCACCTCATTGCCATAGATAATGTTCTACGGATGGAGGTCTGTGCTGAGAACATGCTACATCATCTGGAAGCAAGAGGAACAAGACATTTACAGGATACTGGGTGCTGCTGACACCTTTCACCTTCCTTGAACAACTTCCCTACTCTTTTGCGGATTCTTTATCCATAAGTATAGCTGTCAATAAGTTGTTCAGCAATCTGTAAAGCAGGCAGGTGCAACAGTAAGAGGGGTCAATGCATTAGGGGGGCCAGGGAATAGGTACCCTGAAACTGCGTCCAATGAAGTACAGGGATCTGTATGCAATGTTCTTTCCCTTAAAACGCCCTCACGTCGATGGGTTCTACACAACACTTCTTACAGATTGAGACACTTAAACCACCCACTCAGAGTGTTGACGCAGCCATTTCCTTTTCCTCATTGTGCACTTTTGATTTCTAACACAAAAGGCAACACTGAGCATTTCTCAGCCAGTGGCTTGCAATCTTCATATTAACATGTCACTGAGCTCCCCAAAACATCCCAATCCCCTTCCTTGTAGCCCTTCCCGTAAACCCCACAGGTTTCATACCTCCCAGGTCCCCACCCAACCCATCTATATTAACCTGCACCTATCCACTTTTCCTACTTATCCCCCTGCATATGTAGTTATCATGCCAGGTATGGGGATCTTGCTCCCACCTTGAAACCAGAGTGCCCCTGGCCCACGGATGAATACCTTTCCCACATGACCCCTTTCACCTCCACACTTACTGTATACCGTCTTTCAGATGCTGCTGCAACCCCCTTCACAACTGTCATACCCCCTTACCATTAGCTTGCAGCCCCCAGTCCCAAAGACTGAGGAGTTGAATCTTATTCATGACAGCTGCTAGGCTGACGCCTGACCTAAACTTCCTTTCAAAATAAAAACCAAAAGAACTGCAGATGCCATAAATCAGGAACAAAAACAAAGTTGCTGGAAAAGCTCAGCAGATCTGGCAACATCTGTGAAGGAGAAAACAGAGTTAATGTTTCGGGTCCGGTGACCCTTGCTCAGAACAGTACCCGTTCTGAGGATGTTGCTGGTGTGCCCTGCAATGCAAGTTTGTGCTCCCAACCAGTAAATCACAGAAGTGCCATGATGGTGGTTAGCAATTACTTCTGAAGTTAGTATAAGCCCTGCAAGACTTTGTGGCTAATTCAGTCACAAATCTTGCCATAGCCCACTTGGACCCCTATAAGATTCTGCCCCAAATGTCAAAACCTTGAACAGCTCTGTCACACTTTTTGGGAATTGAAGCAATACTTATCTCTTTCACATCAGGCCGTTAGAGCTGACACCAAGTTAAGCCAGTCTGATAAGAATATGAAACAACACAGAGAAGGCTGGAGAAACTCAACACGTCTGGTAGCATTTGTGGAGCGAGAAACAGAGATATAACATTTTGAATCTGCTATGACTGCTTCAGAACAGGACAAAGATATAAACTGAGGAAGGGTCACCGGACCAGAAACGTTAACATAAGAACTAGGAGCAGGAGTAGGCCTTCCGGCCCTTCGAGCCTGCTCTGCCACTCAACAAGATCATGGCTGATCTTTTCGTGGACTCAGATCCACTTACCCACACTCTCACCGTACCCCTTAATTCCTTTATTGTTCAAAAAAAATCTACCTTAGCTTTAAAAACATTTACTGAAGTAGCATCAACTACTTCATTTGGCAAGGAATTCCATAGATTAACAACTCTCTGGGTGAAGAAGTTCTTTCTCAATTCAGTCCTAAATCTGCTCCCTCTAATCTTGAGGCTATGCCCTCTTGTCCTAGCCTCACCTGCCAGTGGAAACAGCCTCTCTACTTCTATCTTATCTATTCCCTTCATAATTTTATATGTTTCTATAAGATCCCCCCTCAATCTTCTGAATTCCAATGAATATAATCCCAATCTACTCAGTCTCTCCTCAAAAGCCAACACCCTCAACTCCGGAATCAACCCAGTGAACCTCCTCTGCACCCCCTCCAGTGCCAGTACATCCTTTCTCAAATAAGGAGACCAAAACTGCACACAGTACTCCAGGTGTGGCCTCACCATTAACTCTGTTTTCTCCTCCACAGATGCCGCCAGACTTACTCAGCTTTTCCAGCAACTTTGTTTTTGTTCTTGTTTTTGTTTAAAGATAGAAACCATCTGGTTCATTTGCGGGCGGCACGGTGGCTCAGTGGTTAGCACTGCAGCCTCACAGCACCAGGGACCCGGGTTTGATTCCAGCCTCAGGTGACTGTCCGTGTGGAGTTTGCACATTCTCCCCGTGTCCGCGTGGGTTTCCTCCGGGTGCTCCGGTTTCCTCCCACAGTCCAAAGATGTGCAGGCTAGGTGGATTGGCCATGCTAAATTGCCCATAGTGTTCGGGGTGTGTGGGTTATAGGGGGATGGGTCTGGGTGGGATGCTCCAAGGGTCGGTGTGGACTTGTTGGGCCGAAGGGCCTGTTTCCACACTGTAGGGATTCGAAAAAAATAACATCCTTTAGAGAAGGAAATATGCCACCCTTACCAGGTCTGACCTACGTGTGATTCCTGACCCATAGCAATAATGGTTGACACTTAACTGACCTCTGGGGCAATTTGAAATGGGCAATAAATAATGGCCTAGCCAGTGATGCCCATATCCCATAAATGATAATAAAAAACACCTAGGTCCTAGAAATGAATGACTAGGGTTCCTTCTTGGTGGACAATTGTTTACTGTTGATTATTAGGGTCTATTGTAAACAGTTAATGAAAGCATGGTCCCGGGATCATGACATTTTACAAATGTTCACTAATGTCCTTTAAGGAAGAAAATCTGTCATCCTCACCTGGTCTGGCTTACGCATGACTCCAGACCCATAGCAATGTAGTTGACTCTCAACTGCCCTCTGTAATAGCCTAGCAAGCCATTCAGTTGTACCAATCACCACAAAGTCTCAAAGAAATTAAACCTTACGGATCACCTGGCATCAACCCAGGCTCCAGAAAAATCAGTGGCAGGAAGAGCCCTGTCGAACCTGTAAAGCCCTCCTTTCACTAACATCTAGGACCTAGTGCCAAAATTAGGAGAGATTAGTCAAGCAATAGCCTAACACAGTCATACTCATGGAATCATACCTTACAAAGTTCCAAACACCATCCCTGGATATGTCCTGTCCCACCAACAGGACAGGCCTAGTAGAGGTGGCAGTACAGTAGCATAGAGTCAGGATGGAGTTGCCCTGAGAGTCCTCAACATTGAGATTGGACCCATTAAGTCTCATGGCTTCATGTTAAACATGGGCAAGGAAACCTCCTGATTACCACGCATGGTCCTCCTTCAGCTGATGAACTGGTACTCCTCCATGTTGAACAACACTGAAAGGAAGCACTGAATGATGGCAAGGGCACAAAATGTACTCTGGGTGGGGGACTACAATGTCCACCACTTATAGCTCAGCAGCAGCACTACTATTCGAGCTGGTCAGGTCTGAAAGGACATAGCTCCTAGACTGGGTCTGCAGCAAGTAGTGAGGGAACCAACAAGATGGAAAAACATACCTGATCTCATCTTTACCGTCTGTCAGCTGCAAATGCATCTGTCCATGACAACATCAGTAAGAGTGACTACTGCACTGTCCTTGTGGAGATGAAGTCGCATCTTCACATTGAGAATAACCTCCATCATACTGTGTAGCAATTTAACGTGTTAAATGGGACAGACTTCAAACATATCAAGCAAGTCAAGACTGGGCATCCATAAGGTGCTGTGGGCCATTAACAGCAGCAGAATTGTACTCCAGCACAATCCGCAACCTCATGGCCCGGCATATCACTGCTCAACCATTGCCATCAGTCCAGGGGATCTACCATGGTTCAAATGGAGAGGGCAGGAGGGCATGCCAGGAGCAATACCAGGCATAGCTGAAGATGAGGTGTCAACCTGGTGAAGCCACCAAACAGGACTACTTGCACGCCAAACAGCATATGCAGCAAGTGATGGACAGAGATAAAAGATCTCCTAACCAACGGATCAGATCTAAGCTCTGCAGTCCTACCACATCCAGTTGTGAATGGTGGTGGACAATTAAACAACTCACTGGAGGAGGCGGCTCCACAAATATCCCCATCCTCAATGATGGGGGAGCCCAACACATCAGTTCAAAAGCAAAGGCTGAAGCGTTTGCAGTAATCTTTAGACAGAGGTGCAGAATGGATAATCCTATCTCGGTCTCCTCCAGTGGTCCCCAGCATTACAGATACCAGTCTTCAGCCAATTTGATTCACTCCACATGATATCAAGAAACTATTGGAAACACTGGATACTGAAAAGGCTGTGGGCCCTGACAACATTCTGGCAATAATACTGAAGGCTTGTGCTCCAGAACTTGCTGCTGCCTTAGCCAAGCTGTTCCAGTACAGTTACAACACTGGCATCTACCCGGCAATGTGGAAAATTGCCCAGGCATGTCCTGTACACAAAAAGCAGGACAAATCCAACCCGGCCAATTGCTGCTTCATCAGTAAAGTGATGGAAGGTGTCATCAACAGTGCTATCAAGCAGCACCTGCTCAGCGAACCCAGTTTGGGTTCCACCAGGACCACTCAGCTCCTGACCTCATTACAGCTTTAGTTCAAACATGGACAAAAGCAGCCAAAGTCCAGAGATGAACTGAGAGTGACAGCCCTTGATAGCAAGGCTGCATTCGATTCAGTGTGGCATCAAGGAGCCCTAGCAATACTGAAATCAATGAGTATCGGGGCAAAATCTCGGTGGTTGAAGTCATACCTGACATAGAGGAAGATGGTTGTGGTTGTGGGAGGTCAATCATCTCAACTCCAAGACAACTCTGCAGGAGTTCCTCAGGGTAGTGTCCTCAGCCCAACCATCTTCAGCTGCTTCATCAATGGCCTGCCCTCCAATATAAGGTCAGAAGTGGGGATGTTTGCCGATGATTGCACAATGTTCAGCATCATTCGTGACCCCTCAGATACTGAAGCAGTCCATGTTCAAATGCAACAGGATCTGGACAATATCCAGGCTTAGGCTGACAAGTGATAAGTAACATTCACGTCATACAACTGCCAGGCTATGACCATCAAACCACCATCCCTTGACATTCAATAGTATTATCATCACAATGACCCACTATCAACATTCTGGGGGTTATCATTGATCAGAAACTCAACTGGACTCACCGCATAAACAAAATGGCTACTAGAGCAGGTCAGAGGTTAGGAATACTGCTGCGAGTAACTCACCTCCTGACTCCCCAAAGCCTGTCCGTCATCTACAAGGCACAAGTCAGGAGTGTGATCGAATACTCCCCGCTTGCCTGGACGAGTACAGCACCAACAACACTCAAGAAGCTTGACACTATCCAGGAAAAAGCAGCCTGCTTGATTGGCACTACGTCCATAAACATTCACTCCCTCCACCACTGATGTTCAGTTGTAGCAGCGTGTACTATTTACAAGATGCAGTGCAGAAATTCACCAAAGATCCTCAGGCAGCAACCTTCCAAACCCATGACCATTGAGAAGGACAGCAGATAAATGGGAATGTCACCACCTTCAAGTTCCTCTCCAAGCCACTTAGCCTCCTGACTTGGAAATACATTGCTGTTCCTTCACTGTCACTTGGTCAAAATCCTGGAATTTCCTCCCTAGGGGGCATTGTGGGTGGGCTGCAGTGGTTCAAGAAGGCAGCTCACCACCTTCTCAAAGGCAACTTGTAGTAAAATGCTGGCCAACCAGAGACATGCACATCTCACAAATGAATTTTTTAAAAAAATCTAACATGATTGTTGATTAAGAAATCTGAAAGTTTGGTTTTACCATTAGCCTTCGTCACTTCATTTCATAAGCAAAAAATCTTGCAATCTCTCACAATGTCTAACCAACTTACTTTTGTCGAACTTAGTCTTCTTCATTTTCTTAAATCAGTCTAAATGTTATTTTATTCAAATGGGCACTTCAATCACCACACTTGAACACAGAGTTGGATCTTGTTGCAGTTCCTTCTTCTACAGCGTACACATTTCAATGACACTAATCATGAGGTTTATTCTTGAAAATATCCTTTTTCCCTTGTTTTTTCTCGTTCACATTTTTTACACAATTTATCCTACCCTGGTTCCTCCGTTGTGGCTTCCAGATGGATGGATTTGAAACTTGTTGTAATGTTTCTATTATCCCATATTCCAGCTTGTAGCAAAGTCCACAGAGACTCAGATCTCTGCTACACAGATCAAACTTATATTACTCACAAACTTCTATTACTTACCATCTCAGGTACATCATTGAATTCACAAGACCCTGCGAGGGCCCTATGCTGTGACAAGAAATCATTCTATATAAGAAATGTGAATTTGTTATTCTCTTTCTAGTGGTCTACGTACATTAGTTCAGGATGATTGAAATCATCAGTAGCTTGCATTCACCCTTTCGCAGCTATGCATACTGCAAAATTTGTTGGGAGTACTTCATTGAATTTTTCACGGTGTCCTGGTTGTATTAAATATCATTGCAATTCCTTTCTTTGTCGAGGCATATTTTCACTAATATTGACTCAGGCTTCACCTAATCAAAAAGATAAATCCATTTTGATCGCACCCTCATGTTCATTCTTCCTTCTCCTGCCCCTTTCAAATATTTAACTCCATAACAATTGCTACATTCAAGGTAGTTCATTATGTAAGGTACTTCAAGAAGACTGGATGGTGTGAAAGTGGCATGCTAAAGCAAATCTTGATTTATTTGGTCCTTATTTTGCAGCATCCCACAGTCCAAACTAAACAACATGTGGGAAACTACTTCCAGCGAGTTCCATTAATTGAACTATAGATTCACCCTCTCATTTGCCAGTTACACAAGAAAGACCAGATTAAGATCTGCCCCATATTTGAAAAACAAATGTGCGTTTATACAGTACTTACCATAACTTCAGGATGTCCCAAAGTCTGAAACCTAATTGAAATGCAGTTCCTGGAATGTAGGGTACACAGTGATCAAACTGCATACAGTAATGTTCCAGCAATAGAAGGATAATGATGACTAGAAGATCACTTCACCTGCACTTCCCAGAATCTAGTCTACTGCATTCGCTGCTCAGAACGTGGTCTCCTCTACATTGGGAAAACGAAGCGTAGACTTGGCGACCGCTTCGCAGAACATCTACGTTCTGCTTACAAAAAAGACCCTGAACTACCTGTCGCCTGCCACTTCAATGCACCACCCTGCTCCCTGGCCAACATCTGTCTCTGGCTTGCTGCAGTGTTCCATTGAAGCCCAACGCAAGCTGGAGGAACAACACCTCATTTTCCACTTGGGGACTCTACAGCCCTCCGGACTCAATACAGTTCAATAATTTTAGGGCCTAAACTCTCCCATGTCCCAGCAACCCCCCACCCCCCCCACAACCCCTCAACACACCAGGCCTTGTTACCACGTAGCCTGCCATTACACACCCCCTGTTGTTAGTCACTGATAGTCCCCATTAACAACTATTCACCCTCCGAGCCTGATCTTTAGCAACTCCTTTGTCTGTCCAAGTGTCTTTCTCTCTCTTTGCGCTCTATCCTATCATTTACTCCCTATCCCACTCACCTTCCTACTTTCTGCATATAAACTGACGTTTTCCCAGCCACCATCAGTTCTGAGGAAGGGTTACTGGACTCGAACCGTTAACTGTTTTCTCCTCCATAGATGCTGTCAGACTTGCTAACCTTTTCCAGCAACTTTGCTTTTGGTCCCGATTTACAGCATCCGCAGTTCTTTCGGTTTTTATTTTATTTGTCTTGTTTGATGGATAAATTTGGCCAGGTCACAAAGAGAACTCCCCTGCTCTGCTCTGAAATAATGCTAAGGGAGTGTTTATGTTCACCTAACAGAGTAGATCTACCTCATATGGTGCTGTAGCAGCAATTTAAAGCAGGGGAGTGAAACTGATGTTTTTCTTTTTAATCAAAGACCTTAACAACAGGAACTACACAGATGAATGTATGGGTGTGTTGGCCAGAAATGGACAAACTGCTGAGAATTATTTACATACAAGGTGACAGAAGACAATTAACTTTACTCACCCGGCTATATTCTCAGACAGAGTCTGGCAAATGAGCAAATTGGCATTTCCTCAAAGCTGGAGTTAAAGCAAAACCTGTTCTACCATGCAAATCAGGCAGTATGCATTTCCTGCATAATGCTGCAAACAAATACTGTATGCACTTATTGCATGCCAACATTCAATAACAGATGTATCCATTCTGAAAAGGTGTGGAACATATTACATTTTAGAGGGTTCCACACTTTGCATCAACCAATTTGTGAAACATTTGTAGCTAACCATAACCTGATTTTTAGGTTGCATTAGCGAACTTGTACCAAAAGTGGCACGAGTGATTAAAAAAAAAAATTTATTTGTTTCAGGTGATCATTTAAATTTGACAGTCATGTTCAATCATGGTAGATATTCCAGAGTTTGCCCCTAACGTAAGGTGGCCTGAAACCAGCACTCAAATTATCGAAACCGAAAGAACTGTGGATGCGAAGGGAAAAACAGAGTTAACGTTTTGGGTCCGCTTCCGAGGAAGGGTCACAGGACCCAAAATGTTAACACGATTTTCCTTCACAGATGCTGCCAGACCTGCTGAGCTTTTCCAGCAACTGGGTTTTTGTTGTGACTCAAAGTATCATTGACATCTTCATTCTAAACATGTTTTAAAGTCTACAAAAACATTAGTGCAGCAGTTGGATTTTCAAAGTGAAGACAAAAAAGGAATACACGTAGTTCAGAAGATCGACTGGATAAAGATACGCACCATGTGTTGCATGTGCATTCCATGGAGTCTCATCACGAAAATGAGTTCCATCGTGATATAGTAATTAATTTTGCCTTTTAGATACAATGCTGATAAAAGTCCAAGTATACAACAAAGTAAACCAAATTTGCCATCTTATTTTGACAGTTAACAGTTCTGAATTTTCAAAGTTTCTATCTACATTACAAATTACCATTGCTTCAGAAATTTTCAGATAAAAAACATTTCAATTAATAATGTCATAATATGGTCAAATATGGTAACATATCATCGCTGGTAGACTTCAGCATTCCATACCCCTTTACTTTACGCATGCTAAGTTTCCAATCTCAGCTATGCTGCCACCGAAACATTTTTAAAAGTTGGAAGCCACCTTTTTCAATATGGAGGGAAAATTGGACATAGGATTATTCAGGTTAGTTCCAGTGAGGCAGGGAATGACAACTGGCCCACTGGTCCAAATATATCCGAGATTGCACGTGGCACATGGCCTGGGAAGGCCAAATAATCTTGGTAGAAATATGTTTCTATGATCACCAATATTTCATCAATTACCTTCTCCCTATCATTATGCAGAAGTGGGATGTTTGCCCATCACTGCGTTCATTACCATTTGCAACTCCTAAGATACTGAAGCAGTTAGTGTCGATTTGCAGCAAGACCTGGTCAACATCTACGTTATGTGGCAAGGTAAAGACTATTGCCAACAAGATAAACTCTAACCATCACTCCTTGAAATTTAATGACATTACCATCGCTAAAACTCCTCAGTATCAACATCTTGGGGGTTACCATTGACCAGAAGCTGTACTCGCTACAACAGCAGGTCAAGTCTGGGAATTCTGCAGCAAATAACTCACCTTCTGTCTCCCTAATATCTGTCCATTATCAATGAGAAACAAGTCAAGAGAGTGCTGGAATTCTTTGCACTTGTCTGGATGGGTGCAGCTCCAGTAACGCTCTGGAAGCTGTACACCATCCAGAACAAAACAGCCCTCTTGACTTGC
The DNA here is from genome assembly GCA_024137785.1 of Ginglymostoma cirratum. Classification (NCBI taxonomy): domain Eukaryota; kingdom Metazoa; phylum Chordata; class Chondrichthyes; order Orectolobiformes; family Ginglymostomatidae; genus Ginglymostoma; species Ginglymostoma cirratum. The sequence continues at coordinate 13,028,842 of JAHRHZ010000045.1, read as the reverse complement.
ACCTCTTCCACAGCGCACAGTGACACTAGTGTGCATCATCTCCAAGATACAATGCAGTAACTCACCAAGGCTTCTTTGAGAGGACATTCCAAACCCATAACCTCCATCACTTACTAGGACAAGGGCAGGAGATGGATAGGGACACCACTCCTGCAAGTCACACACCAACCTGACTTGGAACTATATTGCTTTCTATATCATTCCTTCACTGTTGTTGCATCAAAATTCTGGATCTCCTTCCCCAATAGCACTGAGGATATTCTTATGTCCCAAAGACTGTGGCAGTTCAAAAAGGCAGCTCACCACCATCATCTCCATGGCAATTAGATTGTCCAGACAGTGATGCCCTTATCACGAGAGCAAATAAAATAAATTGATGCTATACAGTTGAATTGCTGCATAAATCTCAACTGTGTATTTGTTATCTCTAGACTTGTGTTACAATACTCCCTTGGACAGCCTCCAACCTATTACCTCCATAATGTGAGTTCGTCCAACAGCATATCCTAACACATGCCAAATCCTATTTACGCATCTTCCTTGTGCTCACTGATCTGAACTGCCAAATGGAAAACACCCTATTTAAAATCACTATTCATATGTTCAAGTCTTTCCACAGCATTGACAAACCCTTCAGATTAACATACACAAAAGATATAATTGGAGATGTATCTCAGATTTCTTTTGGTTATCATTGGCAGCTGAGCCTTCAAGTACCTTCAGCTGTGGAATTCCTTCCTTAAATCTCATTGCCTGCTATTCCTAATGTAAACTGCTCCTTAAAATCTCCCTCTCTGTGTAAGGTTCCTTGCCCCTATATCCCCAGCTCAATATCAAACTTTTATGCCCCTGTGAAGTCCTTCGTAAGTTTTAAAATGTTGAGGGTGCTATTTAATTACTAATATCCTTTAGGGGAGGAAACTGCTATCCTTACCTGGTCTGACCTAAATGTGACTTCAGATCCACAACAATGCGGTTGACTCTTAACTGCCCTCTGGGAAATTAGAAATGGGCAATAAATGCTGGCTTAGCCAGCGATATCCTCATCCCGTGAATGAATATAAATGCCAAGCTGTTATTGCAAATTGAACATTCCTAACTACTTATGTGCTGATTCAAACTGTTTTGTGAATGAACATGAAATTGGATGGAAATTCATTGATATGCAGATTTTGATGAATTTTCCCCAATGTAACAGAAGTGTTGCAATGTGAAGTTCAACTTCTTCTGAGCCTTAGGACTATATAACATATAATTCCTAACCTTACAGGTGACAGTCAAAGAAGGAGTGCTACAATGCTCAAGTGTTAGGCAGCATCTGTGAAAATAAATCAATGACATTTTTCGTGCTCAGACACCCCAGTTAAATAAAATAAAACCGATACCCAATAATAAGCTGCTTTGAAGTGATTTTTAAAGTGTTGATTAATGAGAGAGAAAAACTAACTGCATCCATGTGCCATTTCATCCAAAAATAATCTTAAATTGTGACAGAGTGACAAATCATGAGAACAAAATATTACCAATTGTTCTTTATTAAGGAATAAGTATGCACAAGTCAATGACAACAACATGCATTTATATAGCAACTTTAACATATATCTTAATATCTTAAGATATGTTAAAATATCTGAAGACAGGAGTGCTTCAAACACAAATGGAACAATGCACAATTATATTACAGCAAGAGACCAAAATCTTGGTCAAATAGGTACAGTTTCAGAAATATTGCAAGAGAAGAATGAGTTAGAGACATAAAGGGAGGGAATTCCTGAGCTCAAGGACGAGTCAGTTGAAGACACAACAATCCTGGTGGATTCATTAATATGGAGGATGTGGAGGAGTTCAAAATTAGATGAATGGGCACATCTCAAAGGAGTGAAGTAATTCTGAGATAGAGTGAGATGAAGCCACGTACGGATTTCAGAGAAGGATGAACATCTCAAAATTAATACTTCAGTCGATTAAGAGCCAAAGTAGGACAGTTAGCATGGGGTAATGCATGACAGTGTGTTAATAAACAATTGGAGGACATGCGGCATAGGAACTAGTGTTGGTCATTCAGCTCTTTGAACCTGTTCGGCATTCAGTGAGATCATCACTGATGAACACCTCAGCTTCATTTCCCCAACTTTGCTCTATCCCTTGATATCCTTACATTTTCTTTTAAGCAATCCCAACATCCACAGATTTTTGTGAGGAGAAATTTCCAAATTTCTTTGTTGCTTTCACTTACAAATGGTTTACTTCTAACTTACATTCCCACATTCCAAGGAAAGTAGTTGCTCTCTAATGACGCTCCTGAAATCTTTGATCATTTTTAAGAGCCACAACTAGAACACTCGTCAATTTTTTAAACTCATGGGATTATAAAACAAGCTTTTGCAACCTGTTTGTAACTTAATTCATTTAGTCCTGGTATCACTCTGATGAATCTATGCTGCATTACTTTCAAGGCAATGTATCTTTCCAACGGTTCTACATCTGATATTGAATACATTACCCAATATTGGGTGTGACCAATACTCTATAACCAAAACATCTTGTCGTCACCGTCAATTCCAACCCCCATGAGGTGAAAGCACATTATTTTAACCTTCGGAGACTGTGCACGAGTTTTTCTTTTATGAAATCTGGATACCTAAGCTCCATTGCTCCTTTCCTGCTCCTAGTTCTTTACCATCAATTAATCTGTCTCAGATCCAAAATGAATACCTGTATGCTTCCTAATTCTGAACTCCATCGGCTGTGGACTGAATGAGTCAACAAAACTATGTCGCTTTGAAATCTCTTTTCTATACAATTTACTGCCTTCCAACTTAGTATCCTCTATAACCCTTTATCTCAGTTGGCTGGATGGATGATTTGAGATATAGAGCAATGCTAGCAGCATGGGTTCAATTCCCACACCAGCTGAGATTACCATAAAGGACTTGCCTTCTCAATCTCTCACTCTCCTAAGGCATGGTGTCTCTCAAGTTACACCAAGACCAGGCATTTATCTCTAATGAGAGAGCATCCCTACAGTCTGTTAAAACTATGGCAACTTTATATACAAGTCTTCATTCTTCATCCAGTCTGCAATGCATACGGAATAGTAAAATAGGCAAGGGGATCCTAGTGGCTTTCAAACTCCTAATGCAACTTCCCCCACTAAAAGATCTGCAATTAATTCAGCTAAGTGTAGTACTTCAAAGTCAGTTATAGTCAATACATTCAACACAGAAAAGGAGAGCTGAACATGGGTTTTTCCCACAGCAAAAACAGAAGTTGCTTGAAACTCAGCAGGTCTGGCAGATTTGTGAAGGAAAAAAATCAGAATTAATGTTTCGGATCTGGTGACCCTTCGTTTTGAGGAAGATTCACTGGGCCCAAAATGTTAACTCTGATTTTTTTCTTCACAGATGCTGCCAGACCTGCTGAGCTTCCAGCAACTTCTGTTTTTGTTCCTGTTTTACAACATCTGCAGTTCTTTTCAGTTTTTATGGATACTTCCTATGCTGTTAGGATTCAGTGCTACATGAATGATGCGGATCTTTAGTGAGCCATGAGTGAAGTCAGCAAAAGAAGTGTCTTTAAGACTTCAATTTGCTTGCTCTATGGAATTCAAACACATGAAACTCAGATAAAGATGACAATTTTTGATTTGGGATCAGAGTTTCTAGAAGCGACTGGTTTTAAAAAAAGTTTGGTAATCTTTCAATGAGGTCAATGGCTATCATACATTTATCAATTCAGTACAAACAGAAATGGCAGAAATCAGTTAAATGCATTTGACACAAATGACTACACTTGTAAATATGTTGCTGTCTCCTGACGAAATCTGGCACTGGGCTGAAATAGTTTACTGAGCGACAGTGCAAAACTGGGAATGAAAGAATGTTTTATGCTCAGATCAGGTGTCCACAATTAAATATTACGCAAATGTTTAAATTTCTGTCACACAATATCACAATAGTGCACTTTCGAATCAAGTCTAATATGATTATGTAACGGGTAAATTATCCACTGTTACATCCCAATACCTTCTAACAATCTGTTTCAGAAGGACTTCTCTCACTGCTTGATTGTGGCTTTTCCATTCCCAAAGCAAGGCTATGTTTTTGCACTTTAACTTTAGAAGTTAATATTTGGTCTTGTGCAGTGGTAGGTGTGAGGAACTGTCCCACTTCTACTAGGAATAGGATTGAAACCATCCAAATTCAATCATGACAGGCATGATGTGTAATTTAAATTTCCATCATTGCATTCATACAGAGTAATTTCCTTTGCTTCACAATTATAATTCAGAATTTTCGGATGAACCGCCCTATTGCACGAACGATAGAAATTTGTCAAACAATTAAGAACATAAGTATCTTTTTATTGACATGATAATCATTAATGGAATGCTAATCAATTCCTCCTGTTCAGAAATGGAACATTATGAATCCATGGCAAGGAACCAGAGGGGAATACAAACCGTTTACCTATGCCTTCAGAGAAAGCATTCCTTTAACCCTTGTTAACATGGTTCAACACAGATGCTGTTCATTTATAATTAAACCACAAAATGTGCAGTAAAAGTAACCAGGAAAGACCCACAGACGATTTGGTTCCTTACTGACAGTCTATTGGAAAATGTTGAAGCTCCATGTGACTCTATATCTGATGCTTTTGGGTACTACAAGAAGATCAAGAATAGTAGACATGCTGGCAAATTTCATGGCAAATAGCTGCAAACTAAGGCTGCTACTTGATACTGAGGACAAGTGGAACAGTGTGAAAAATGTATATTGGTACAGCTGACTTGGTAAGGACATTGTTCATAATCAACTTCTATCGCAGCGGAGAAGGATTTTCACAAATGTCGTCACGGTCGACCGTGGAGCAATACAGTAATAGTTTGGGACGATGTCTCAGTTCACTTACATGGGTAATAAAATGGAGTTATTCTGCAACATGATGGTGGAGGACCAATACTGTAAAACTATTTCTGGAAGTGAATGAGTACTACAAAAATATTATGAGATGGAGCTTGCTGCAAAAATAAAGGCACATCAGCAACACGTGCTGTTAATGTACATATTGGCTAGCAAATCTGGGGATTAAGAGAGATGACAGGCATGATGTGTAATTTAAATTTCCATCATTGGCTTCATACAATCAGAGTAATTTCCTTTGCTTCGCAACTATAATTCAGAATTTTCAGATGAACTGCCCTATTGCACTAACGATAGAAATTTGTCGAACAATTAAGAACAGAAGTATCTTTTTAATGACATGATAATCATTAATGGAATGCTAATCAATTCCTCCTGTTCAGAAATTTAACAGTTTTAAACTGATCAGTCCTTTAGCTTTTCCTTTGCACATTATTCTAATCAGTTTTAAAAGGTCAGCTTAAATGTTTTTAATTTTCCTTTGATTTAATTTATCTCTCAATCCAGTTTTCTCTTTCCTCTCTATTTCTCTTTCTATGTCTCAGCTGATTTTAATATAATCTTGGTCTTTACCATTCCTGTTTTTATTTCCCATAATCTTCAATTGTCATTGGTTAAGGAGATATGCCAACGATTTTTAAACTTTTAATTACTTGCATTTTGTTGATGGTCCCATAGTTAAGTGAAAACCCAGATCCTTTGATGGCCTAAGTTTACACTTCCAGCAAGTGAAACAAATCTTGTATGAATGAAAAGAGCAGGACAATCCCATTTACCAGAACATGCCACGAGATAAGCAGTTGCATTAAGAACTCACCCGCAGTGTCTATCACTTGTTACACTATTATGCCAGTAGGGCATTTTTACATGCTATAATATTAAACAGCATGATGGCCCAGACATTGTGGTTGTGATGACGGTCAGTCTGCATTTGCCAAAATTATACTTTGAAACAGACAGAAATTTACTGGGGCTGTATTAATAAAATTAATGCGCTACTTCAAAAGTTAGCTGTTTATCCACAGATTGCATTGGAGATCCTGTATTGCTGAGGCTAGAATAAAATTAATGCCAGCAAAAGGGGAAAATTCAGACTACAGATCCTTGTTTTTTTAAGGAAGATTTCTGGGAGGTCAGCAGTGACTGCCCCCACTTCATTGGTGACTGCAAAATCTGGGCTACTAACATTGCGATGACAGAGTGTTAAATTTTTTTGAAAGAAGTTTGGATTGGAGATGAGCTTGTATGCACGTTGGCTTGTTTTGGAAAGAATTTAAAACTTATTAAGTCAGTCTCTCTGGAACCATGACCTTAAACTAGTATATACCTTCTGAAGTGGTAACAGAATTTAGTTTATATTACAAAAAGTTTTGATAGAAGAGCGGCCTGCTTTTGATTTCAAAACATTGAAAATAAGCGCAGGAGTAGGTCATTCAGTCCTTCCAGCCTGTACCACCATTCAATATGATCGTAGCTGCTCATGCAATCTCAGTATCCCATTCCCACTTTCTCTCCATACCCCTTTATCCTTTTAGTGGCAAGGGCCATGTCCAGCTCTGCTGTGAATATATCTAATGAATTCATCCCAACAGCTTCCTGTGGGAGAGATTTCCACAGGTTCACAACTGAGTGAAGAAAATCTTCCTTACCTCAGTCCCGAATGGCTTACCCCTTATTCTTAGACTGTGGCCCCTAGTTCTGGGCTTCTCCAACATCAGGAATATTCTTCCCACATCTAGCCTATCCAGTCCTATCAGGATTTTATATGTTTCTATGAGATCCCCCCTCATTCTTTTAAATTCCAGTGAGTACAAACCTAGTCGACCCAGTCTTTCCTCATATGTCAGTCGGCCTTCTTTGGAATCAGTCCGGTTCAGAATAATCGAGGATTGGATTTTTTGCAAACTAAAATCAGAGATTGAAAAACGTTTGGGTTCAGGTCAAAAGGGGACTAACTGAAGTCAGATTCAAAGTCCAAAAGCACTTCTTATTTGGAAATTACAGACTAAAATATTAAAATAGTTTCACTGTCCAGGGTTACATAAAGATGTAGTCACAATTTTGCCAGTGATGCCATACATGTTTGGTAATAGGAAAATGCATTTAAAGAACTGGAATGCACATTTGTCACAAAAATTGACTTGCTAAAAATTATTGGTAAGTTCCATTGACTGGAACAGCCAGGGAAACATGAGTATGCGTAATACTGGATATACTTTACCAACGCAAAGTCATGCTGCTTGGAATGAAAAGTGCATAAATAATGTTCCAATGGTTGAGCAATAAAACTATTGAAGGACTTAAGACAAAATGTCAATAAAACCTTGTAGTTCACTCCTGAATAGAAGACCAACTCACAATACCTTCTCAGAAACTATGTACTTTACAAGCAGAATTTTGCAATGAAGTGGCAGATGCATTAATATCTACTGAATTTACAAAAAATCTACCTTTCATAGGACATGGCATTATGGCAGGGCCAGTGTTTCTGCTTCTGCTATGAGTCTGCTATGATGCAAAGACTTGAAAGGACTGCCCTTCCGCAAATCCAACCTAAACTATGGATACGCTACGTAGACGACACCTTTGTCATCATTAAACGGACCAAATTAGAAGAGACACATAAACTCATAAACAACACCCTCACCGGAATAAAATTCACCCGAGTGGAGGAGAAGAAGAAACAACTCCCATTCCTGGACGTCATGGTGGAGCGCAAAACAAATGGGGAACTGCAAACGAAAGTACACCGAAAAGCCACACGCACAGACCAGGTATTGAACTTCAATAGCAACCATCCCAGCACACACAAACGAAACTGCATGCAAACACTATTTAAAAGGGCAACAACACACTGCAGCAACACGGAACTATGCTAAGAGGAGGAGGAATACCTCTTCCAAGTGTTCAAGGATAATGGATATCCAAAGAACTGGCTCAGGAGATGCCTACAGGAACAGCATCAGAAATATTCTACACGCCCCGACACACTCATCACACTACCCTACATCAGGAACACGTCAGAACTCACCACAAGACTGCTACGACTGCTGGGCATCAGAGTGGCACACAAGCCCACATCAATCTTACGACAAGTGCTCACCCGAACTAAAGACCCACTCCCCGCCATGGACGGGACCAATGTCATCTACAAGATCCCCTGCAGAGATCGAGAGAAACACTACATTGGACAAACAGGAAGGAAACTAACAACAAGAGTACATGAACACCAATTGGCTACAAAAAGACAGGACCAATACTCATTCATCTCAATCCACATGGACAAGGAGAACCACGACTTCGACTAGGACAACACCAAAATCATGGGACAGGCTAAGCAGAGAAAAGCACGAGAATTCCTGGAAGCATGGCACTCCACGAAGTATGCTATTAATAAACACATTGAACTTGACCCCATATACATTCCGCTACGGAGGAAACCTGGAAGTGAGGCAATCCATTGCAACCGTCCCCAGAGTTTAAAAACCAGGCGGGAAAACACAACGATGCTTCATCAGAAGCTGCACTGAGGATGTTACCAAACATGGTAATGAAACATCTGCGGAACAACAAACCAGCTTGGCAGGCCAATCAACCTCAGTCCTCACCTGCTTCAAGAAGACAATGACCATCCCCATACCCAAGAAAACACATGCAGTTTGCCTTAAGGATGACTGTCCAATAGCTCTGACTTCAATAATTATGAAGTGCTTTGAGAGGCTGATTGTGGCCCAATCAACTCCAGTCTCAGAACCTGCCTCAATTCCCTACAGTTTTCCTACTGACATAACAGGTCCACAGAAGTTGCCATATCTCTGGCTCTGCACTCATCCCTGGAACACCTGGACAACAAAGACACCTATGTCAGACTTCTGCTCATTATCTCCTCCAGACTGATCTCAAAACTGCGTGACCTTGGTCTCGGCTCCACCCTCTGCAACTGGATCCTCAGCTTTCCGATCCGTAGGCCACAATCAGTGAGGATAGGTAACTGCACCACCTCCACAATAACATTCAATACTCGAACCCTGCCAAGGATGCATCTTCAGCCCCCTACTGTACTCCCTATACACCTATGACGGTGTTGCCAAATTCTGAACGAAGGCCATCTACAAGTTCGCTGATGACACCACCGTAGTGGTGCGGATATCTAACAACGACGAGTCAAAAGACAGAAGAGAGATAGAGGGCTTGGTGACATGATGACAACCTGTTTCTTAATTTTGGCAAAATGAAAGAACTGATCATCGACTTCAGAAAGAAAGGAGGAGAACACATCTGCATCGACATCAATAGAACTGAGGTTGACAGAACGAACAGCATCAAGATCCTTGGAGTGACGATAATTAATGACCTGTCTTGGACTGCCCATGTAAGTTAAGGCACAACAACGCCTCTTCTTCCTCAGGCAGCTCAGGAAATTTGGCATGTCCATAAGGTCCCTCACTAACTTCTACAGATGTACCATAGAAAGCATACTGTCCACCTGTACAACAGCCTGGTATTGCAACTACTCTGCCCAGCACCATAAGTAACTACAGGAAGTGGTGTGCACAGCCCAGACCATCTCGGAAGCCAACCTTCCATCCATGGACTCTGTTTACATAGCCCGCGGCCGTGGAAAGGCAGCTGACATCAAAGACACATTGCACCTTGGTGATAACCTCCCACAACCTCTTCTGTCAGGTAGAAGATACAGAAGCCCGAACACACACACACACACACACACACACACACACACACACACGCAGGTTCAGGAACAGCTTCTTTCTGGCCGTCATCAAGACTGTCGAATGGACACTAGCCTCAAATAATGTAACCTGCAAGCCTCTAAGTCTTTTTGATCTGTACATCTTTTGCTGGCTGTGATTTGCCTGTACCGCTCGTAAACGAAGCTTCTCACTGTATTTTGGTACACGTGACAATAAAATCAAAATCAAAACAAGAAAATAATTGTGAGATAACAAGGTGTGGAGCTGGATGAACACGGCAGGCCAAGCAGTATCATAGGAGCAGGAAAGCCTGACGTTTCGGGCCTAGACCCTTCATCAGAAATGGGGGAAGGGAAGAGGGTTCTGAAATAAATAGGGAAAGAAGGGGAGGTGGATAGAAGATGGATAGAGGAGACAGACAAGTCAAAGAGGCGGGGATGAAGCCAGTAAAGGTGAGGAGATAGGTCAGTCCAGGGAGGACGGACAGGTCAAGGGGGCGGGATGAGGTTAGTAGACAGGAGATGGGGGAGGGGCTTGAGGTGAGAGGAGGGGATAGGTGAGAGGAAGAACAGGTTAGGGAGGCAGGGATGAGCTGGGCTGGTTTTGGGATGCGGTTGGGGGAGGGGAGATTTTCAAGCTTGCCTACACCGGCACTAAACCCCACCTCTTCCTCCGTTACATTGATGACTGTATTGGCGCCGCCTCGTGCTCCCACGAGGAGCTCGAACAGGTCATCCACTTCACCAACAACTTCCACCCCAACCTTAAGTTCACCTGGACCATCTCTAAAACCCACTTCTCCTTCCTGGACCTCTCTGTCTCCATCTCGGGTAACCACCTAGAAACCGATATCCATTTCAAGCCCACCGACTCCCACAGCTACCTAGAATATACCTCCTCCCACCCACCTTCCTGTAAAAATGCCATCCACTATTCCCAATTCCTTTGCCTCCGCCGCATATGCTCCCAGGATGAGGCATTCCACTCCCGAACATCTCAGATGTCCTCATTCTTCAAGGACCACAACCTCCACCCCACAGTGGTCGAGAACGCCCTCGACCGTGTCTCCCGCATTTCCCGCAACTCATCCCTCACACCCCGTCCCCGCAATAACAACCAATAAAGAATCCCCCTCGTCCTCACGTACCACCGCACCAACCTCCAGATCCAACGCATCATCGTCCGACACTTCCGCCATCTGCAATCCGACCCCACCACCAAAGACATTTTTCCCTCCCCACCCTTGTCTGCTTTCCAGAGGGACCACTTTCTCCATGACTCCCTTGTCCGCTCCACACTCTCCTCTAGCCCCACCACACCCGCCACTTTTCCCTGCAACCGCAGGAAGCGCTACACCTGCCCCCACACCTCCTTCCTCACCCCAATCCCAGGCCCCAAGAAGACTTTCCACATCAAGCAGATGTTCACCTGCACATCTGCCAATGTGGTATACTGCATCCGCTGTACCCGTTGTGGCCTCCTCTACATCGGGGAAACCAAGTGGAGGCTTGGGGACCACTTTGCAGAACACCTGTGCTCAGTTCGCAAGAAACAACTGCACCTCCCAGTCGCGATCCATTTCAACTCCCCCTCCCATTCCTCAGACGACATGTCCATCCTGGGCCTCCTGCCACCCGAAGGCCTCAGGAACAGCAACTCATATTCAGCCTGGGAACCCTGCAGCCCAATGGTATCAATGTGGATTTCACAAGCTTCAAAATCTCCCCTCCCCCAACTGCATCCCAAACTCGTCCCCGCCTCCCTAACCTGTTCTTCCTCTCACCTATTCCCTCCTCCCACCTCAAGCGCACCCCCATCTCCTATCTCATCCCGCCCCCTTGACCTGTCCGTCCTCCCTGGACTGACCTATCTCCTCCCTACCTCCCCACCTACACTCACCTTTACTGGCTCCATCCCCACCTCTTTGACTTGTCTGTCTTCTCTCCAGCTATCCTCTCCTCTACCCATCTTCTACCCGCCTCCCCCTCTCTCCCTATTTATTTCAGAACCCTCTTCCCCTCTCCCATTTCTGAAGAAGGGTCTAGGCCTGAAACGTCAAGCTTTCCTGCTCCTATGATGCTGCTTGGCCTGCTGTGTTCATCCAGCTCCACACCTTGTTATCTCGGATTCTCCAGCATCTGCAGTACCTATTATCTCTAAAATAATTGTATGGTTATGGAAGCATGGACAGGGACTGGATTGAGATGGCCAGCAGAAGTTTTCAATGATTGGTGGTGGCAGTGGTAGTGGTGGGCAGAGTTTGTCAATAATAATTGCGGAGAAATGTGTGTATTTGAACATCAAATTATGACTAAGAAGGCAAAAAAATCCCTTTTACTTCTACAAAAGGAACCCCTATGTAATAACTCCCAAACACACAACTGTTCGCAATATATTTCGATAGATCACCGGCAAGCTATATTATCGTGAGCACTAATGTGTATATGGTAAAAATTTGTTGGAGATGGTGGAAGGGTATAGTGTTGTTTGGTTTTGGTAGGAATACTAATGTTCAATCAATAATCAGTGATGATTAATAATATGAGGCCCCAGATGGGGCTACGATTAGTTCAACCTTTTCAGCATATTTGAATGCACTGTATAGAGGCAGAAAGACTCTCATTATACCCAAAGTTTCAGGAAGAATTCTTTGAGCCTTAAGATACAACACAAGACCATCATAAACCAGTTTCAATCTGGGAGACAGAGCTTACTATAAGAGAGAAGGGCTTAAGGAAGGTTACTGGTAAAAACAGAAGGAGAATAATTGTACACCCATGGGAATCAGGCTGTTTGGGGATATTCTTCAAGATTGCTTGGTATGGATTACAAATTACAGATTCTGAAGGAATTAAAGAAAATAGAAGCCAGGTGTTTCACATCCCTAAATACTACACAGCTATGAGAATTGGACTGTTACAATTGACAAGTTTGACTCATGATAGACAGAACAATTCTGATGATTAATGAGGCCCAAAATCAAATATTTGCCACAGTAACGGGCCAATCAGTGGAAAATATAACTACAATAAATAGAACAGGAAGACCACTGGAAAATATAAACTGATGAAGGTATAGGATGAGAGGCAGGAGGTTAGGTTTATGGTCTGTAAAGATGGAAGCCAAGAGAACAGTGTAAGCTCAGACGGTGGGTCTTCGAACAAACAGGCTCTGAAAAAGAGATGACAACATTTTGAAACAAATCCTACAAATGGAAGGGGAGGAGAAACTGCAGTCCAGAAAAAAATTGAAGGCGAGATGGAGGGTGTAGTTAAACAAGTATAAGAAAAAAGGTACAATCCAAGAATAACACCAGGAGCTAAAGATCACGTGATCAGGAAGTCCTGACGGCCACAAACAAACTAGAAGACGATTCCACATGATGCTAAACAAGAACTACAGTGCTGGAGAGAATTTGAGGTGTACACAGCAGTGCGAGTTAGGGGTTACCAGTTTTATCAAATAGATAGATATGCAATGGAAAGATGTGCCCTGATAGGACTTGTAAGAATAAAGCAAGGCTTGTGGCACAACATTTTGATAAAAGAACTGGTGGATCAAGACATAAAGCTAGATTCATAAATGGCAGGAAAAACAATTTTTTTATTTTTCTGGCTTGGGAATGTTGATCAATTGATATTAAACTACATTTCTGCAGGGAGATTGGCTTAAATTGGAAGTGTTGTTTTGACCTCCAAAAAGCAGCAGCAAATGCAGGGGGACACTCTGCAAGCAAAATACATTTGTGTATGACCTAAATTATGCTTCTTGAGGTTAGTACTTCTCAGCAATGTTTGTCTTATTGAAATCGAGTTGTCTTCAGTTAAAAAACGGCCTTGTCATGGTTTACTGACACCATGGAGGGGGACAGCCTTCAGGCCTTTTTATGATGCATACAGATGATTTTTCATGGAGTGAAAGCATTGGATTTGAAAACATTCTCATGAACAGGATTAAAATAGGATTCATAATTGGAAGTCACGTTTCTGGAACTTGTCAGCACACTGCGTTAGAAATCAGACAAAATGGATCAAGCATCATTTTGCATCAGCAACCTTATTTGGAAAATGTTAGCTCCATTAATATTACTTAAAGCAGGACTTCATAAAAAGATGCAGTAGCTTTCAAAACAGAAATGAAGGAACTGATAAGTCGCACTGGACAACTGAATTGGCTGTGCACCCAGATGAGACCAGTACCAGTTTTGAAGTACGAGAGTTGTGGATGAGTGTGAATAATCCCAAACCGGAAGATATTAGAGCAACAAAACATTGAAAAAATTAAAAATGGAACATTATGTTTGAAATGGCCATTATTGTGAAATGCCAGAAACATGAAACTACTTCTTTTTAATAATGTTTTTTATGCAAATCTCCGTGACAGCTGCCTGAGTAAAGGAGGGTATACATTTTTTCCTGAATGAAAGGGAGGTAGATGTTGCTCTTTAGGTTGGGAAACTAAAAAGATCAGGTTAGTAAGAAACACATTAATGATGGAGACGTTTGCTCTTGCTGAGGTGGTAGGTATGGCATCTTTCTTCGCAAAAATTTTGGCAGAAATCCTAAAAAGGGATTCAGCGGCAATACCCATTGAATGCTCCGCTGATATTAAGTTACTGTGGAATAACAAACTTAATGAGATGTGAGAATGAATTAAGATTGAGGATTGATATTGCAGTTCAAAAACAAATGGTGGGGAATGGAGAAGTCTCCAAATTGAAATGGGTAGATAGCAGCTGTCAGCTATCTGTTTTACAAAGAAAGTAGCAGGCTCTTAAAAACTGTTAGACATAGTGGAAGAAGGATCTGCAAAGACAAAATAGAAATATAAACTGAAGTCATTTGTATCTTTTATTGCTTTTTTTGTTATTAAAGATTGATTTAGCCATGGAGAAAAAGGGGAATCTATTTAATATGGTCTGAAATTTAAAGGCCAAATGTGAAGGCAAGGCCAACAAAAATAGATAAGCAACAAACTCTGATTACAGGTCTTGTTTGCTATCTATTAATTTCCTGTTGCAAATTGCTAGTGTTGAACCCTGGGATGCCAACAAGATCAGCCTTGGTCAACATACCTCCAAAAGTCGAGAATTTTGTTTTTTGTTACCAACACACCTTGGGCACCTTCTAGTGATAGCAGGAAAGGCATTACCCCAGGCGCTGGTTAGCCTGCTGCAAATTAACAATGTGAAGACTTGATTGGTTGAAGATGGGGCTTCCAGCCCAGCCCCCAGATGATTAGCTGCAGTGAGAGACTTCCAATGATACCATTGACAAGTGGGCAAGACAACAGGTGGAACTACAAGTTGTCCCCAGACTCTCTGTTCTGGAGTTCAGGACCAGCTAACTGGAGTGGGGGGTGGGGAGGGGGCAAGGGTCAAAAAGGTAGGGAGAAGAGCAAGTGCCATTTTTTGGATGGTGTCCTTTGATGGAGGACTTTGTTGTGGGTCTGATCATGGGCCTGGTCAAGTTAACAAGTCTAGGCTGTGGGAAGGGGAGGAGTTCAAAGTTGCTGACTGTCTGCCCCCTTCCATATTCATGCCTGAGTGTCTTTGGAGAGGGAGGGATGTCAGAGCTGGAAGTAGGCCCATGGCGCCAAGCCCTCAGGTTGCTGAGCAGTAGGAAATAAAGCTCCCTCCTCTCCAGTCCATTTTCAACACATTTGGAGGCTACTTGAAATGACAACTTGTGATTAAGTAGCTCAGTGTTGTGGACATAAGGCCAGTAGAAACATTTTTGTCCCAAATTGGTTTGCCAACCCTCCAAGATTGTCCTGCATTGTCCAGAAATTAGAAGTTATTTCCCTGGAACCTATTGCAAGCAATAAAACCTGGAGAAAACTCATCAAAATAAACCAGGGTTTAAAAACGTGCTTTGAACACCTCAATTTTCTCACAATCACATTACTGTAAAGGGGAGCACAGTGGGTGTTTGACCAGGCAGGGATGTGAACATAGTTAATAATGTGGTGGAGTTTTGAGGAATACTTCAACCAAAGTTGACAACATAAACCCCAAACTGAATTTCACAAAAGATCCATACAACTAACAGTTAAAAAGATATCTTCGTCTCAGGAACCTAGGCTAGATTTTAAATTTAGTTCTGAGAAGTGACGAGATGGTGAGCATCCTGCTAACAAAGGAGATTCCATCTGAATGATTAAAAGAAAATACCCACAGGGTTAATAGATTAAATCTCTCCCTTAAAATCAGTGACTGTGAAACCCTTATGTAAATTTAATGAAATTACAAAATGTTTTTGTTTCGGGCTGTAAGTCAGTCCCAAATGGCAATTACTTTCTCAGGCAGTTTGGATCCAGCAATAATTTGTCTGACTGCTTAATGTTCAGAATACTGTTGCCTCTGGCTAATTTTCGTTTGTTCTCAGCATCACATTGACAGTCTGCTACAAGTAGCAACATTTTCATAAGCTGCCAACTTTAAAATACCCTGTAAATTAGCTGTCCATCAATGGGCTCTCCGTTGAAGTAAGGGCATGTCATTGGAGAACAGGAGAAAAGACCATAACTTATCAAGATTCTGCCACTGTTCAGGAGCTATATGCTAATGATATTTGGATTATTTTCCCTACTCTACATCCTTTTTAGCAGCTGGTTATTAATTTGGAATGTACAGGTTTGGTGATGGCAAGGAGAATGGTACAAAGGAAAGAGAGGAGAGAGTTCCTTCTTTTGCCACCAATGAAATCAATTACGCTCCTGGGATCTTGCACCAGGTACAATCAGCATTATGACTGTTACTTTATTTACGTAAGTGTTTCTATGAACAAAGAAAAGGTAAAAGATGCTCTGGTACATCCAGACAGTTGGACATAATTGTGATATCACAATATGTGGACTATCCACCCCATCCAAAAGCTGTGATCTGCAGGAGATTGAAAATTTAAGCCAAGTTATATAAATAACGCAGGAAATTCTGCTAATCCAAGAGTCACTTTTAGAGCAGATACATAAAGAGGTGACAGTGTCACAGCATTCACTGCAAAAAATTGCAAAACAGACATTACACTCTTGCCATAATTTTCACCTGAAGTAGAGGGTAGGGAGAGGTCTGGTACAGCAGGACACAGCAACTGGGGTTGGGATTCCAAAGGGCCTATTGTGCTCAGCGCAGAGGCTGGGCAGGAAGCCTGGGTACAAGCCAGGAGCAGCACTGGGGCACATGATTTCTGAGCTTGTCCCTGGCAGAAGAAGCTTATATTAGATTACAATTAAGTACATCATAACCAGGACAGAATGTGGTTTAGATGACAGAGTCAGACAAAAGGACAGGGAGTTGACAAAATGATGCAGCTGACAACGTGGTTAACTCTGCTGACACACCAAGATAGCCTGTTCTGCTTGCATCAAAATCTGAGAAATACATTTTGAACAGTGGATTATGTAGTACAATATACACTAAATAACATGCAGTACATTTATTGAATTCTTTGCTAAAAGAACCATATTTCTGCAGGAAGATTAATATGACGCCAGATATACTTATAGATAGTTTCTAATCAGCCGGTTCAGAGATGGTGTCTCACATCCTCAGCCAATGTGGGGCTCGAACCCAGGCCTCCTTGCTTAGAGATAGGGACAATACCACTACTGCACAACAGTTTTCCTCCTCCGGGTACATTTATAAGCTACATCCTATCACTGTTGAAATTATTCTATTACTATAGTCCTCTGCATGCTTCAAGTAACTGCAATACAATTTTTTAAAAATGACATTTAGACATCCAGCATTCGTCACCCAAGACTTGCCACCCATTTTCCAAGAAGGTCTAAAGGCATGCCACTCAGTGCTGTGCCAGGGCCCTGCCCAAATCTTGCCATAACTCCCCACCCACTCCTGGTATGGTTGAGTGCCTTAAATCTTTACCTCTACTGTTCACAGATTTTAAGGGCAAGGCATTGTTGAAATGGCAATTAGATAGGACAGCAATTTCTAAAACAAAAGGGAAAAGAGCGGATGAAAACGTACCAATAGTGGAGGAAACAGACTTAATTATTTCAGAGTGGGGTGGAGGGGGGACTTGTTCTCTTTGACTTCGAAATTTCTTTAGCAGTTCAATTTCATGACAGTTTGTAGCAAACTCAAAAATCAAACAAAAAACCTGTCAAGTCTAAAATACAACTTTCTGGTTATGTCTGATGCAAGTTTCCATGCAGGAAAGCTTAAAGAACATGAGCCTTTGGCTATAAACTGCTAAACAAGATCAACAAATAGTAATTGGATAATTGAAGAGTAGAAAAGAACACAATGCAAATTTACAGTAATTACACAAATTCTCGTTAGAAAACAGCATCTGTTGCACTAACTTCAAAAGGTCCTCAACACAGGTATCCAAGTGGTAGACTTTGCCTACCATTTTTTGTTGCCTGACCTTCAAGGCAATCTCTCTCTCTGAGATATCTAAATCTAAAGGAATTAGATGTAATACTTAATTAGAACAAGACAGATGCAGAAATACTTGATCAACATTTGAATTCTTCAGAGTTTTGTTATCAAGATTGATGATGGCTGTGCTGAGTGGCCTGCTCAGGAAATTTGTAAGATGTGCCCTGGTTGTATCTACCACTTAACTTGTAACTTATAGTTTATAATCAATTGCAACTGGCCTGTTAATTCACGTCTAATTTATTTAGATTTTGGGTTTGGCTGTTGCAGTAAAAGCTTAAAAAATGACATTTTGTCCAACAGTTTTCTTTTTATTTGATTTGTATGGGAGTTGCAACATATCATTGAACCGGTACGTCGGTATTTAAATTAGGGAAAGGAAACATAGCCTCTAGACAGAGTGCTTAGTAAATCACACAATATTCCAGTGTAATTTCTCAACGCTGAATCTTCCTACACCTCCAAACCTCACCAGTATGGTTTCAGGTCTCTCTCTCTTCTTTAAACAAAGATCCAATTAGGCCCTACCCATCATATCTTCCTTCTCCTGTGAACTTGTCCTTATAATGAACAACTTCAAGTAAGGCAAAATACTGAAACCGGTGGATATCTGAAGTAAAAACAAAGTGCTGGAGAAACTTAGCAGCACAGGTTGCATCTGTGGAGAGAGAAACAAGCTGAGTCCAGAGGTGATTCTTCAGACTTCTTTTGGAGCAACATTTAACTCTGCTTACCTACCACAAAGAAGTTGCTATGAGAACCTGAGTGGGCCCAACTATGCCTGCCACGTTTTTTTGGAACGGTGGAAAATTCTTTGTTCCAGCCCTCAACCACATCCATTTTGTTTCAAGCACCTTGGCATTTACGCTTTCCCTCCCATCCAGGATCACCCTTGTCCAATCCTATTTCAGCTCCTGCAGACAATCCCGTTTGTATAGTACCTTTCCACTTAAGCAGAAGAGAAACTGCACCTTGTACCTCCTCTACTGATTAAGGCCTCAAACATTCCATCCTGGTGAAGTAGTACAACTTTCTTGTACTTCTGATTTAGCATGCTGTATTTGATGCTCACTACGTGGTCTTCTTTGCATCTAGAAGGCTAAATGCAGATTGAGTGATTGCTTCAAAAGACAAACTCTCAGTTCAAAAGCATGATCCTGAGCATTCAGTTGCCTGTCACTCAATTTATTATTCCACTACCCATTCTAACCCTGACCTCTTATGCTGTTCCAAAGATGCTCAATATTTTATGTACAGCAGCTCATGATTCCATAAGACCTTTACAGACTTCTGGACTCAATGCTGTGTTCAACAATTTCAGACCATACCGTCTGCTTCATTTTTTGTTCGTTTTTGGATGACAGCTGTTGCTAATGATATTGCTTTGCCCATTATAGTGGTTTTTGTTTTTGTTAATATTTCTGAAAAGTTAACTAGGTGCCTCTTTCGACAGATACAGCCAGATCTGAGAATTTCCAGCATTTTCTGCAAATACTCCACTGTAATGTCTCACTTATGTGCACACACTTACACTGGATACCTGCCACACAGTCTACGCAGCCTTTCAGTTTTGATGAGAAATACATTAGGGCTGGAAATTGAACACTGGCCTATGAAATGTACATTCAATTTAAATAAATTTTGGCTCTAAATGTCCACACCCCTCTTCAGTTTTCCACAAAAGTGCTAATTCTTTAATGAGACAAATCTGTGACTTCCACAAACTAGAAAGACAATGACAGAACATGCATGAAAACACCTTCAAGACACACAGCATTCGGACTTGGAACTGTATTGCTGTTTCTTCACTGTTGCTGGGTCATACTCCAGGAATTGCCTTTTGAATAGAATTGTAGATTTACCTACATATGGACCATAGGTTCATGATCAGAAACAATAATAGAGATTGCTGGAAAAGCTCAGCACGTCTGGAAGCATCTGTGAAGAGAATCAGAGTTAACATTTTGGGTCCAGCGACCCTTTCTCAGAATGGTCCGAGTTTTGTGGGAGGGTCACTGGACCCGAAATATTAACTCTGATTTCTCTACACAGATGCTGCCAGATCTGCTGAGCTTTTCCGGCAACTTCTGTTTTTGTTTCTGATTTACAGCATCCCAGTTCTTATGCAGGCTCATGATGGTGGCTCACCACCATCTTTACAAGGCCTTGCCAGCAATGCTCACATTCAAAGAACAAATAAAACAAAACCAGTTTCATTTAGGCTTTCAGTCTGTTTGCCCACTTGTGTGAAAGATTAACAACCCCTTTCACTCCTTGTTGGCTGTTCAACTGTTCATTTTGCATGTAAACAGGATGCTTTAGCATTTCATTTTTCATCAGCCACTCTGAAGTTTAGCCAATGTAAAACACCAAATTGAAGATAAAGCGTACTTGTCATACTCCATCTCTGAATTTCTCCCCAGTTTGAAACTGTTCTGGATTATTCTTTGATCTTTCTAGCCAGTAACATAAATGAAGACTGTACGAGTTTCTTTAGATATATAAAGAGCAAAAGAGAGGCAAAAGTGGACATTGAACCACTGGAAAATGACACTGGAGAGATAGTAGTGGGGAACAAGAAAAAGAGAGTAAGGCAAAAGACGGAAAATTACAGGTCGATTAAGCTTAACCTTGGTCGTGGGTAAGATTTTGGAGTCCATTGTGAAGGATGAGACTTCTGAATATTTGGAAGTGTATGGTAAAATAGGGCAAAGTCAGCTTGGTTTCATCAAAGGGAGATCATGCCTAACAAATCAGCTAGAATTCTTTGAGGAAGTAACGAGCAGGGTAGACCAAGGAGAGCCAATGGATGTTATCTACCTGGACTTCCACAAGGCCTTTGACAAGGTGTCGCACAGGAGGCTGCTGAGTAGGATAAGGGTCCATGGTGTTAGAGGCAAGGTAATAGTGTGGATAGAAAACTGGCAGTCTGGCAGAAGGTAGAGAGTGAGGATAAAATGGTCCTTCTCAGGATGGCAGCCGGTGACAAGTGGTGTTCCACAAGGGTCAGTGTTGGGACCACAACTTTTCATTTTATACGTTAATGATCTAGATGAAGGAACTGTGGGCATTCTGGCTAAGTTCACAGATGATACAAAGATAGATGGAGGGACAGGTGGTATTGAGGCAGGGAGGCTACAGTAAGATTTGGACAGGTTAGGAGAGTGGGCAAAGAAGTGGCAGATGGAGTACAACATGGGAAAGTGAGAAGTCATGCACTTTGATGAGAAGAATAAAAATATGGACTATTTTCTAAATGGGGAGAAAATTCAGAAGTCTGAAGTGCAAAGAAACTTGGGAGTTCTAGTCCAGGATTCTCTCAAGGTAAACTCGAGGTTGAGTCAGTAGTTAGGAAGGCAAATGTAATGTTGGCATTTATTTTGAGAGGACTTGAATATAAAAATAGGGATGTACTACTGTGGCTTTATAAGGCCTTGGTCCGGCCACATTTGGAGTATTGAGTGCAGTTTTGGGCCCCATATCTGAGGAAGGATGTACTGGCCCTGGAGCAGGTCCAGAGGAGGTTCATGAGAATGGTCCCAGGAATGAGAAGCTTAACACATGAGGAACGTTTGAGGACTCTGGGTCTATACTCCATGGAGTTAAGGATGAAGGGGGATCTAATTGAAACTTACAGAGTACTGAATGGCCTGGACAGAGTGGATGTTGGGAAGGTGCTTCTATTGGTAGGAGAGACTAGGACCCGAGGGCACAGCCTTAGGAGTAAAGGGAAGACCTTTTAGAACGGTGATAAGGAGAAACTTCTTCAGCCAGAAAGTGATGAATCTATGGAATTCACTGCCATAGAAGGCTGTGGAGGCCAGGTCATCGAGTACGTTTAAGACTGAGATAGATAGGTTCTTGATTATCATGGGGATCAAGGGTTACGGGGAGAAAGCAGGAGAATGGGGTTGAGAAACCTATCGGCCATGATTGAATGGTGGAGTAGACTCAATGGGCTGAATGGCCTAATTTCTGCTCCTATGTCTATTGGTCTTACCTTATGCTCGGTGTGATAATGCTGGTCCTCTGTTTTTCCTCCCTTGAACCATCCCTTCACTATTTTCTCAATACAATCCATTATGCTCCTGACTAAGAACATGACATGATGCAAAATGATGCACAATACGCTTTTACGATGCGCTTGTAGTTTAAGTGACTTAAGAAAATGTGATTGCATAACTAAGACTGAATTATCCACAGCAGCACTGAAATTAAGTTACATTAAATATTGAAGATGTGTAAGCGTAAGGTTTATCACCAGAATTATTAAGTTGAATTTTTATACTGATTATAATTCATGTTTCAAAGCTACTCCAGGATATTAGCGGCTTTCGTAATCTTGGGCAACCCTTATACTTTATGGTCTTTGAATTTGGTCCCAAAAATTGCAAATCTATTTGAATAACTAATTAATTCGTTGATGGATTAATATTGGCCATAACATTGCATCTGAAAACTGCAGCAAACAATGCAGCATACCGCGTGAACTGAAGTACCAGACAAGATTATCTGCTTAAATCTGGCATGCAGTTTGAATCCCATCGCAAAGTTTCCATAGTGCTGGAAAAGAATATTCAGCCTTAGGTCCCATGATTCCATTCATGCTCAACACAAGATGCTTTCCATTCTTCTTCATCAAACCACATCAATACATCCTCCTGTACTTTTCTCAAACATGTTGAAAGTTTTTGCCATTAGACCATGAGAAATCGAAACAGGATAGGACCAATCAACCCATTAGGCCTTTGTTCTGATCCTGTTCTGCCATTTAACAGGATCATGGCTGATCCTACACTCCTCATCTCCACTTTCCTGTGGTTTCACTATAATCCTCGATTCCCCTACTGACCAAGAACCTTGTCCTAACTACTCTGTCAGTCATTGCAATCATTCACTGAGTAGACATTTTTTCTAAATTATTTACTGGCACCTTAGTGATTATTTCATATTCATCAACCATAGTTTTAGATTCTGGTACAAGAGGAAACTGTTGTGTCAAACTGGTTTGCTTTGTAACACTGATGAAAAATATAATTTGACTGTAACAATTCTATTTAGTCCTGAACTTCTAAGGTCAGCCAAACAGTTTCTTAACTGTATATGCAAATATACACCAAGCTTTGACTTACAAGACAATCTACTACAATACAAACATAATTCCGCGGAGCTTATTAAGGAATTAAAATTTCCTGATTCAGGCAGCTGCAATGGAGAATACTCCATGCTCATGAGCATGATAACAGACTTTCCCATATCTAGATATGGGATCAACAGTTGTTGCGCTACATGTGTGTGAATTTTTTTGAAAAACCTGACCATCACACTGGAATATCCAATGAGTATGGACACGAGAGCTGTAATGGATCAGACTGGATTGCAAATCTCGCAGCCATCTCTCCTTTCCACAGATAAGAAACCATCAGCTCACTAATGATCATTTTCCAACCTGAAGTTTAGTCAAGGTACTTGCATGTTGGTTGGTATCATTCGAATTATGCATGGAATCAGATGCTGCTTTTGACAAAAGGAAGTAGAGCAGAAAAGCAGTTGTAGTGAAGACACTTATTGTTCATACTTCTCTGTACAACACACAATAACCACAAGGGCAAGCAATTTATAGACCTTGCTTTTGTTTTTAAGTAACTGCAAAAATGAATGAATGAAAATCCTAAGCTTCAAAAAAAAAGTTTAAGGAATACATTACTTATAAATGACAGAACACATTCAAACCATGGTCAAAGATCATGCAATAGTTTTAATAAGTGGAACCCAAAGGCTATTCAGGATGTTACTTCCAAAATTTGATTCCTTTCAGTCGAAATAGGTCTTAAATTATTAAGATGACAAGACAGTGCTTGTCATTAGATAGATGGACAGAGGGCTGGAAAGTGACACTGAATAAATGTAGTTTCAATAAAATTCCACTCCAACTATGTTGAAAACAAAATGTTGAACAAGGTAATGCAAGGAAAGCATCTGTGCATGCGTTTGGTTCCGTTAAAATAAAGCCACTTTCTATCTATGCCTTCTGACAAAGCAAATAATCTATCGATATACCAGCACTAAGTAAATAAAATATCTCTGAGCTGCCACTCTGTTATGTTTTGCTGAAACAACATCTTGTGGCCGCTGGAGGTAATGGTTTAAATCTTACACAGACGTTTTGTTAGTGAAGTCAGTTTTGCTCAAAGGAGTAGTATTTGCTTTCTTACCTTCCATCAAAATGAAACTCAACGAGTTTCAGATGTGAGAAGTGGCTGTTCAATGGCATAGGCATGATAGCCTCATTGAATCTTAGCATCCCTACAGTGCGGAAGCAGGCCTTTCAGCCCATTGGGTCCACACCAACCATCTGAAGAGCATCCCACGCAGAGCCACCGCCCCCACCCTATCCATGTGGCCCTGCATTTATCATTGCTAATCCACCTGGCCTGAACATTCCTGCGCACCACGGGCAATTTAGCATGGCCAATCCACCTAACCTGCACATTTTTGAATGTGGGAAGTAACTGGAGCACTCAGAGGAAACCCATGCAGACACACCGTGAATATGAAAACTCCACACAGACAGTCCCGGAGGGTGGAATTGAACCCGGTCCCTGGTGCTGTGCGGTAGCAGAGCTAACCACTGAGCCACTGTGCTGCCTTTGTCTGTGTTTTACCATTATTCTAAAAATGTAATTGGCTGGGTTTTTGATTCACTGGTCTGAATTAATACTGATGCAGCTGGTCCTCTGGGATCAGGTTATGAACAAATGGGACAGGCATTGGGGAATATTTGTGCATATGCCAAATGGCTGGCTTTGGGAGGGAGAAAGGGCGAGTCTGTCAGGGAGGAAAACAAAAAAAATCACACCAACACCGGTCATTACATAACATTGCCAGCTCTGCTAATTGACAAAAATGACAGTTGACTTTAATTCGCCAGTTTTTGTGATGGATGGCACTTGGTTGCATTGCTGAGATGTTGTCCTTCAGATGAGATAGTAAACAGAGGTCTTCAGCACCTTGGATAATACTCTTCTTTGACTGAAGATGACTGGCTTCCACTCAGTTCGTGAGTTCTGAGATGGCTAACAAGTTCAATGTGTGACATACAGAATCCATCACATGCAGGCTAAGTGGTGCTTGTAGGTTTGGGTAGGTGGGTTGTTTGGAGGCTTGAGGGTTCTCTCAAACATCTAGACTTCTCGTGTATGTGTTCCCAATAAGGTATCTAATTTAGTTCTGTGCCTTTGGGAATGATCTTTCCCCACTTTGGTTATCACATGCCAAGGACTCCCATGAGCTTTTGGTGGGAATCTGCGTGTCATGCCGTGACTGAATCCCAAGTAGAGCAGTTGCTTCAGGAGTCTACTGTCAAGCACATGAATGACCAAATTATCCTTCAATGCTGTCCTATGAGCACTGACAAAAAGGTTGGTGAACTGATCATTGCATTGCATTTGTGAGATAAATATTAGTTTACATAAATGATCACTAATCATAGTTTCGGAACACTTTGCATTGTTTTGACAAGAGAACGATGTTCATAAAAATGCATCATTCTTTTAGATAAAAAAGGCAACTGAATTCTTATTCCTAGTTTCCACATCTGTATACAAATTTCTTCCAGTTCTATGATATTCATTTACTAGCCATTAGCATTAATCATTAGAAGCAACAATAAAGCTACGGAATACATATTCCTGGTGAGAGACTGGTGATGGGTACAGTAAGTCATGAGCATATTGGGAAGGGTAGGCACAGTGCACAATAGGTGAAGAGAACTTAAGAAACAGCATTCAATAGAAGTATATTCCACAAGGGTAGAAAATTGTCCAACTTCAAAACACATCCTTCCTAAAACCATTTTATTAAAATTAAAATATGTGTGATGGAAATAAAGCCGGTATTTGTAGGATTTCAATGTTTAATTTATAACTATGTCACCATATATAAAGCAACACTGAACTGGATTTGGGTTAAGTTCTAACAACAAATGTGCCTAATTATACTTCAAAAATGAAAATGATGGATTTAAGGAACGTTAACATTCAAGAGATGTAAGTGATAGGGTTAACATGCCTAAGCTAAACTCTACAAACACTTGCACTTCAGTGGTCTGGGACAACAGAACTGCTAATCAACAGTCTTTCTTCCTTCCATACCAGAGGTTTCAAAATTCTCAGATATTAACAGAGATCACATATCGAGAGTTGACAGCCGCCAAGGAATAATTAAACTGTCAATAAAAGAGTGACATTCGACTCTGATACATGAGTATTTAATGGGATAATTTTATCATGGATACAATGAGGGAGTATCTTGACTTCTCAAAAATCAAATGTTAATCTTCAGAAGAACAAGTGGGGAAACACGAATGAGGGCAACAGAGTGCTTAATTTCATTGATAGGACAAATAACTGCAGTTTGAGCCATTGTGCTTCATGGACCAAAAATGCCTCAGTCCTAAGATATGTTCTGCGCCGCGACATTATTAAGGAAATAATGAATGTTCACAGTGTAGCTGCAAGGTGATAGTAAAATCAGCCATGATTCCGGCTCCTCAATTCCGATGCTGTCATACTGAGGTGAGATGCTTCACCACAATTAATAGCCAGCTACTATGGATCATAAATCCATAAATGCAGATCATGGACATTTACTAAATTGCGTGACAAGGCAAAACAACGTTTCTACTTTTTCCCCCTCTCCAGTATACAGCTCAACTGAGGAATGTTACTGAAATCGCTGCACGGGTGTGGCCTGTCAGCCGGGTGGAGTGCTGAAGTTGTTGGGTATTGTCTTCGGATGTCTTCCGATAGTGGGGAGATTGAGTTGAACAGTTCAGTGTTGTGAAGCCTGTATGCTGCAGTCCAAAAATGAAAAAAATGATTAAGCTCACAACTAGTGAGATTCAAGGTGGCAGCGGAGCAGTAGTGATGCGTGCGGGCTCTTGCCCGAGACTCAACTGCTCCCATATTCTTTCCTTCTTAGATAACAAGGTGTAGAGCTGGATGAACACAGCAGGCCAAGCAGCATCATAGGAGCTCCTATGATGCTGCTTGGCCTGCTATGTTAATCCAGCTCGACACCTTGTTATCTCAGATTCTCCAGCATCTGCAGTTCCTATTATCTCTGCTTTCCTTTTTAGTTTTCTCGTTATTTCTGGTCATGTTTTTCCATTTCTTTCTTTCATTTTTCTTTTCTTTGGAGTATCTTGTGGCGGAGTAAGCAGCAAAATCATTGTGGCAGCCGAGGGTGGGCCTTGCGCGGACTGACGGCTCCTCCTGGTGGTCGGAGGCAGTAACAAAGGTGGCTCCTCAGGATGACCAAGGGCAGTGGGAGCAATGGCAGCAGGGACGTCTTCCTAGCATTTAGGGCCGGTGAAAGCAGCTGTGGCAAAGTTCCTTCAGCGATCAGAGGTGGCGGCAACAGCAACAGTGAACTTATCAAGATGGCAGCATCGGCAAAGTGACATCGGAGGAC
Organism: Ginglymostoma cirratum; assembly: GCA_024137785.1. Lineage (NCBI taxonomy): Eukaryota > Metazoa > Chordata > Chondrichthyes > Orectolobiformes > Ginglymostomatidae > Ginglymostoma > Ginglymostoma cirratum. The sequence goes on along the minus strand of JAHRHZ010000045.1, from coordinate 13,001,330 downwards.
GGCAGCTGGTGAAGATTTCAAGCGGAGATGGTGGCGCCTTGGACTGGCAGTGGGGCCAGGGACTCCCGTTTGCGGGGTGAATGTGGTTTCAGCACAGAACCTAGCCCCATTGGTGAGATGGGCCCAGCAGCAAAGATATGGCACCTGAAGAGTGGCGTTTCCTACATTGTGGGTCTGGCACAGACGGCTGCAAGGCGGTTGTGGGAGGATGGTGGGGCTGATGCTGGCTCAGGACTCAGGACTCTCTTTCATTTATATCTTTTATGCTTTTTATCCTTAAACTATTCAGAATGAGGCTGGATTGTGGTGACTGTTGAAGCTTTTCACTGTATTTTACCGTATTATTTCACTGCAAAGTACAAATAAATCATCCATTCAGTAAATGCATTTTCTCGCAATTTTGTGGCCTCATGCTTCCTCAGTGCAACCAAATTGCTGATTCTTCAGATTTAAAATGCTACAGGAATCAACAGAGATAGTTATCTGCAAAGGTGACCATACTGCAGCTTAAATTGATGGTTGGGTGCTGCTTTGTTGTCACTGAAACACAGCATGAACAAGCAATTTCAAATGAACATCTGGTATCACTAAAAGTAATTTCTGGTATAATTCAAAACAAAAAGGAACATTTGACATCTGATAAATTTGCTTTCAAATGAAAAAGGGAACTATGAATAGGAAAAGAATAGAAAAAGAACATACTCTAAGTAACTAGTGTACACTTGCAAGCCAAATACTTTAAAGAAAAATCAACTTTCCTTTGTTACACCTTTAACATAGTAAGACATCCCAAGATGGAGCATTATCAAAAGAAAATTGACTGCGCTACAAAGATAATATGAGAGCAGGTGACCAAAAGCATGGGTCAACAAAGTAGGCTCTAAGCAACAGTCGTGAAAGAACAAACAGGTAGAGAGGAGTTTAAGAAGGGAATTCCAGAACTTTAGGCTGTGGCAGCTGAAGTTTTGCTTCTCGATGCTGGAACAATTAAAATTGAGGATACCTAACAGCCCAGAATTGGAGATGTCATGATTCACTGAGGTTGTGCACTGGAACCCAAACGCTGCTATCCTGGTCATCACAAAGTTAAAGATTTTAAAACAAGTCGATAAAATTCCCTAACTTACTCAATTTTCAGTCCCAGATCGATAGAAAGGTTAACATGATTCACTATTTATTACAAGTAATTATTTTTTGGCAATTAGGTCAACAGTTATAAACCATTGATCTGTTACAAATTGAAATTCTAATCCTTTTATGAACTCTATTTGAAACAGACGACAGACAAACACACAGGGAAAACAGGTTATGGGCAAAGGAAGTACAGTTCAATGGTTCTTACTTAAAGATTGTTGAGATGATCTTTCTGATTCTTACACTGGTCAGAACATTGCTTTTTAATTGCCCTTCCTTGGATGCTTCTACTGGTTTGTAAGAGACAGAAGGTGGCTGGTTCATTTAGAAAAAGGTTTCTGACTTGTAAATTTAAAGTCACAGCTTACAACAACTGCTGAAGTAACAATTAACTGGTTTTCTTCAGGTTTAAAATGGGTTTTGATTGCAGAAAACAGAGAAAAAGTTATGGAGCTGGTGGAAATCAAAACAATTTTCACTAGTTTGGTCCCAGCCTGAAGCTGAACAGTCACTTAAAAACCAATCATAGTTGTTGGTAGGCAAAAGGCTTTTATCATCCATAACTGGTCACCAAGCCACAGACCAGTCAACTTCTTGTTGTCACCCAGCTGTATCTGTATGCAGCTCTTGGCTCCTGTTCATCCACAACTCAAATTTCAAATCACTGCTTGCTCAAACAGCTGCTTACACAAGGATTGCCGCAAGTGTCAAGTTACTTGCTTTGCAAACCATGCAGAATCCTTTAAAACACTAGTTTTATAACAGGCCTTCTCATTTCAATCCACAATTTTAAAATCCACAAAAATAAAAAGACAATGTATTTACAGAGGATTGTAGTGGGTTTTGGGCTGGAGGAGATTATAAAGATAGGGAGTAATAAGACTATGGAGGGATTTGTAAGTGGGATGAGAATTTTAAAACTGAATTGTTGTTGAATGGAAGCTCATTTAGTCACTAAGCGCACTGGTGGTAGGTGAATGGAACTTGGTGTAAATTAGAACATGGGTAGAAGAGATTTGGATGATCATCAGTTTACAGGGGTAGCATATGGAAGGCCAGCCAGTAACTGAAATAATCAAGTCTAAAGGTAACAAAGAGGATGCAGAAATCACACTAATTTTGAAGTAATTCCAATTTAATAGCGAGAGCAAGCCACATGATCAAACAAAGGGATGCATATCTGAAATCCAGATTAGCTTCTACATGAAATTTCTTTACTTTCTCTTCTCTCCTCACACCCGCATTATCCTTAGAAACAGTCCACAACTGAAAAATATCAAAATTGGCAGATGGGGTATTTAGAGCAATGGGACAACTCAAGTTGACTAATACACCTGTTTTGTGAGGCAATTACAAGCATCACTCAGGCTGGCAGTGGGTAAATTCAACACTGGAAATAAAAATTAGAAGAAATTTAAGGTCAGAATGTTATCATTCATATGTATTCAACTGACCTGAGTCACCAGGCAATTTAATAACCCATGTGGATTAATCGCCAGGAATATTCTTTTCCTCATCCAGCTATAATCCAAATTTCATGCTGACTGCAGTTCTCTGTTATTTATTTTGACATTCCAATTCGTTTTTAATTGGCATTTCGAAGTTTTGACAGTAATGCAAAACCAGGAATAATATCCTGCTGACCGCCCACCACTGGTCAAAAAAAAACAGATTAACACCAATCACTCTCATTGTGGAATGTCACTGACCTTCTCAATAAGTGTGTTAATTATAGGGTATCACACTGAAAGGAAATATGATAAAATATTCCCTGGAAACAATTACAAGTTAAGAACACATACTTGATGCTTCATTTATCAGAACCCAATGGATTCTTCATCTTTAAAACAGTAAATATTCTAACAACTAATTTAAAATAAAGTACAACCAGTATTTCTTATACATCTGATAATTGTATGTTCACAGGAAGAAACAAGGAGGTTGGAGTGGTGGAATATTTAGCTGGATTAAATTACCCTGTTCTTCATTACGAAAGTCACTTTGGTGGCATTTCTGTTATTACTCCTTTGAAGTGTCTTTCAATTATCTTTTTAGAAAAATTATTTGCAACTGTTCACTGAATTTTAGCCAATGTCTACAGTAAGTTGGTCAAATGATTTTGACTTGCACTTTCCCCGCCTAAAAGTTATGAACAAATGAATACACAGAGAGTGAAATACTCCAGGATAATGAAAACTGAGGAAAGGTCACTGGACCCAATGTACTGAATCTGCTTGCTCTCCACAGATGTTGTCAGACCTGCTGAGTTTCTCCAGTAATTTATGTTTTTGTTCTAGGCTTTATTATAGTGAAAATAACAGCTCAATTTCTTGAACAGCCTGTCACATACCTAATTTCTGATGTCCAGCTATCTGTGAAAACCCAAAATGAAAAATGCCCACAATTCAGAAAAGGTGCACAAAATGGAAAGTAATATAGTTCAGCAAGACAGACTGTGCTATGAACTTAGTAGATCGCCATGGATAGTGCAGGAAATGGTGTCAGGACACGAGCATGCCCAGCTGACACCACTATTTTGTTACCATCCTTTGTGAGACCTAAAATCCAGCCTGTGCTCAATTCTCGAGGTGCTAAGGCTCTTAGTCTACATGAGTATAGTTTCTGGCTTTGTCCCAATGTTAAAAATGTCAATACGTCAGCTTGGTTCACCAAACATTCCATCAGGTCAGAAGATTCTAGCTTCAATAGCCTTACTCCAAAACTGTCACTGACATGCAAATGCTGATGATATTTTTTAAGAGGCACCATGTTCCAAATAAAAATTAAACAAGTGCCCTAACTGCCTTAGTTGGATTCTAAAAGTCTCAAAGGACTATTTCTCTCTTGAGCAATAACAGACAGATGAATAGGCCAGTTTCTTCATTACACATTAATTGGCTCCTATTTTCATCTAAAAAAGGAAAACATGGCAATGATGACAGTGAAGGACTGACGTATATTGCAAAAACACCACAAGTAGGCAATCTGAGTTGACAAAAGTAATTTTGCCCACACCTTATTTAGGCTGTTGATTCTTTTTGCCACAGCATGCAAGAAATTTTAATTTATGCAATTTGAAAAGCTATATACAAAAGACCTGAATCATTTCAGTCACTGGAGCTTCACATCATCAAACTCCAATTGTGAAGGACATAAGCTTTATGTAGTAGAAACACAGAGGAGTAAGACCAAAATTAAGCATCCCTCATTTACACAAGGACATCACTGGGTAAGCAGTAGCACCATTTAGTTTCGGGATATTCCTATAAATCAAATTAGGAAAATGGATGTGTGCTTAATTTTTCAGAATCCTTTGTAGATGCAAGATTAACACCATGTACAAAACACAGAATGGGTGTTGTACTGTAAAAATAATAAGTACTGTGCACTTGGTTTGTGTATAACTAACCAAACACTAGTCAGCTGCTCTTGTGTGGTGTGAAATCTGTACTGATGCAGCCAATACCTGAAGTTCTGGAACACTTGTTCTTAGTAAGTACAGAAAGTGGGAATTGTAGAATTCATATTAGATTAGACAAAAAGATCTCTAGAGCTAAGAGAAGCAATTCTCCTTATCTAGTTTGCCCTGTTCTGGAAACATGTAGCTTCAAATTACAGCAAATAAATTCCTCTTGATTTTAGAGAGTGTTTGCCTCTCTGGCCTCATTAAGAATACGTTGAGGTTTAATTTCAAAAAGCTTTATAAATTTACTTCTGTTTCTGATTAATATTTTTGTCGATTCACAAGTTCCTCATTTATTTAACTTCCTTAAAGTTGAGAGGTTTGAGTTATTCTTGTCTTCTCTCACAACTGAGCTGCAAATTATTAACCCCAGGTATAGAAGTTACTTTGGGCCTTTTTTGAGTGGTGTTTTTTTTCAACTGAGCTCCTTCAAAGCAGTGGTCTGTGTCCCGATTTTATCAGAAGCTGTGCAATGGCATTCGAGATCTGAAGAAAATCAACAAAAGGGTCTAGGCCCGAAACGTGAGCTTTCCTGCTCCTCTGATGTTGCTTGGCCTGCTGCGTTCATCCAGCTCTACACCATGTTATCTCAAGAACCACACAAAGGTGTGAACCACTAAAACTGTTAACTGTTGGATACTTTACATGATGGGTCGAAAGACAAACATCCCTCTTAAGACATAGCATATGTACTTCCCTTTTCAACACAATATTATACAGTGGGAAATATAGATGTTCTGTCTGCACTAGATCTTCAAAAAGGGCAACTAATTCGATCCACTTCTCACTCATCTTTCATAGCACTGCAAATTTTCCCTACAAGTACTTAACCAATATTCATTTGATAGTTACCTCTGAATCCAAACCTCCTACACCTGTTCAGGCCAAGCATTTCACACCAGAACACCTCACCATATAAAAAAAATTCTCTTGTCTTATCTCTTGCCCTTTTGCAATGACTTTAAGTTTGTCTCTTCTGGCCACCTGGCAGCGTAGAACAGTTTTCCCGATCCAAACTATTAGAGGTCCTTGCAAAATTTTGACCATGTCTATTAAATCTTCCTTAACCATCTCTAGTTTAAGGAGAATGTTCCCAGATTCTCCAGTCTCTTCACAGCGTTGAAGTCACTCATTATTCTGGCAAATCATCTTCATGCTTTTGTCAAAGTCTTAAGACCCTTCCAAAAGTATGATGCTCAGAATAGGTCACAATAGTCTGACTGGCCATACCTGTGATATACAAAAGTTTCAAGCAACTTGCTTGTTTTTGTACTTTATGCCTGGGTGGGGAGAGGCATTAACTCAGTTGGCTGGATGACTGGTTTGTGATGCGGATAGAGACCAACAGCACAGGTTCAATTTCCATACCAGTCGAGATCACCATGAAAGTCCTTCTTCGTGACGTCACCATCTGCTTGTGCTGTGGTGGTCCTCAGGTTAAACCCATCACCAGTTATTTCTTTCTAATGAAAGAGCAGCCCTCTGGTCCTCTGGGACTACGGTAACTTCACTTGCTTAATGCCTCTATTTATAAAAGATCACATTTGCTTTAATGAACAGTCTTATCAACTCGTCCTGCCACCTTTATAGCTTTGTGTAAACAAGGTGCGTACCTCAGGTATACATGTTCCTGCACCCCCTTTAAAATTGTTCCCTTTTAGTTTATGTCACATTACATTGCACTGCTGTTCTCCTGCAAGCTTCACAAGGTAGAAAGGTCTAGAATTGTGAAAATGTTCCTCACAATTCCTTGCATTGAAATCCCAGGGCAGAGGGCAACAATAAAATCACTTCCACCTCGGATTCTTCAAACTGGTCTGACAGTGCTGAAGCAAAGCAGACAAATTTCCAATAGGAAGCGCTGATGCAGAGCTGCACAGCTATGCTTTGGTGGGCACATGACAGAATGGAACATAACAGGGACAGAGTCAAGTCAGAGGACAAGATGCAGCCTAATGTCATTTGTCAAAATATGATTTTTGATTCTTCAGCTTAGTTGTTTTAATATTGAGCAAGAGGCTTGCTCTTCAGAGAATCACACAGTTCAGTACAAACCCAACAGGTCAATGCTAAAAATTCTGCAGACTAGAAATGGACCTCCGGAACTATCAAATTCCACAGCGTGATGTCAATACAAGAAATAAAAATACAAACAGGTAGAAAATATGTGTCAATTTACATTATCTTTGAAAAGGTAATTCTTCATTGCTTCCTGTGGGTTTAGATACTCCCACAGAAATTGTCATACCTTCCTCATATCCCAATGTAATTTTCCAATGTTTTCCGTATGAGCCTATTGTGCTCTAGCCTGTACAAACTCTGACTCTGTAAAACCTCCACATCAACTGTGTCAAATGCTTGTCTACTCACTGACATGAGCTGTGAGCCACGTTCTCTCAACTTTTACACATCTTGGTTTTTGCTAAGGAACAATTCTACATACACGGACAGCTGTCCAATTGCTTGACAAGCGGCTACCTTTCTTGTGATAGTTCAGATAGTCAATGTCAGCATGTTATACAAACATGAAGAGAATCATGTAACTGGTTCCTCACCTAAGACCCAATAAGGGTCAACACAAAACAATGAGACACAGAAGTCTTGGCTGAAGATTCTGTTCCCTTAAGTGAGGAATTGATTGAACTTAAGATAATATTAGGCTTGGCTCCATCAATCAATGAAATTAAAAATTTATTCTGATAAATAGCTACTTGATCAGGATTGAAGTCATTCACTACTGGATATTGTTCAGTCTTGCAATTGAACATGTACTATAACATAATATAATGTTCTTCAGAGAATCACACAGTACAATACAAACCCAACAGGTCAATGCTTAAAATTCTGTAGACTAGAAATGGTCCTCTGGAACTATCAAATTCTACGTCTGTGTACGTAAGGCAAAAGACTGAAAATTACAGACCAATTAGCCTAACTTTGATCGAGGTAAGATTTTAGAGCTCATTATGAAGGATGGGATTTCTGAACACTTGGAAGTATATGGCAAAAAAAGGCAAAGTCAGGATGGCGTCGTCAAGGGGAGATCATGCCTAAAAAATGTTAGAATTCTTTGAGGAAGTAACAAGCAGGTCAGACCAAGGAGAGCCAATGGCTGTTATCTACCTGGACTTCCACAAGGCCTTTGACAAGGTGTCGCACAGGAGGCTGCTGAGGAAGATAAGGGTCCATGGTGTTAGAGGCAAAGTAATAGTGTGGATAGAAGACTGGCAGTCTGGCAGAAGGCAGAGAATGGGGTTAAGAGGGTCCTCCTTAGGATGGCAGCCAGTGACAAGTGGTGTTCCACAAGGGTCAATGTTGAGACCACAACTTTTCACTTTATACATTAATGATCTAGATGAAGGAACCGAGTGCATTCTGTCTAGGTTTTCAGATGATACAAAGGTAGGTAGAGTAATAGGTACTATTGAGGATGTGGGGAGGCTGCAGAAGGATTTGGACAGGTTAAGAGAGTGGGCAAAGAAGTGGCAGATGGAGTACAATGTGGGAAAGTGTGAGGTCATGCACGTTGGTAAGAAGAATGGAAGCATGGACTATTTTCTAAATGGGGAGAAAATTCAGAAGTCTGAAGTGCAAACAGACTTAGGAATTCTAATCCAGGATTCTCTCAAGGTTAACTTGCAGGTTGAGTCAGTAGTTAGGAAGGCAAATGTAATGTTGGCATTTATCTCTAGGGCACCAGAATGTAAAAGCAGGGATCTCTTATGGGGATCAAGGGTTACGGGGAGAAAGCAGGAGAATGGGGTTAAGGAACGTTTCAGCCATGATTGAATGGTGGTGTAGACTCAATGGGCTGAATGGCCTAATTGCTGCTCCTACGTCTTAAGGTCTAACATATCCAAAGATTTGTTACTGCGCTGGAAAGACAAAGGCAGGTTCTCAGAATGGTAACTAGATAAGTGCATCACTTTGCATGGAATTGAGCTGTGGAAGACAGAACTTTTCAAGCTTGGTGCCTGTGCAGATTCTGTTGATTTAAGTAGAGTCAGCAGGTGTTAAAATACAACATTAGCAGCTCTGGCTGTGGGGAAAGAAAAATCTGCCAGGTCACTTGCTTGCAATTGCAATCGAATTACCTTGCTGCAAGGTGCACATGTGAAAACCATTGGTAAGAGCAAGATCAGGCTCAGCTGTGTCCCTGCACATTTGTAAAATCCTGCCAACATTCACTTACAAATTAGGAACAGCCATTTGACCATGGTCCTGTAAGGCAATACCTCCCCATGAAACTACCTCAACACACTTAGCATTTAAATGAAAGGAAAATAAATTCTAAGGTTGAGCCATTAGGTTTCCATGAACCTGAAAAATGAACAGAACTAACAAGGCTAACGGTAAACGTCCCACAAAAAAGTATGTCAGAATAATGGGTGGCTGGAGCCCTCCACCTGTGTTAAGTCCTTCCCTCTCCTGACTGACTTACTTCATAAAAATTTGTTGAGACGTATGTTGCACCCACACCTTAATCCTTAAAACTTAAAAATAAAATGGCCAAAACAGATGTCCTGTTGCAGAGCGCATTACACACCTGGCTTGCATCTTTGAGGCAGTGCCACAACAACATCGTCACAAAATTGCTGGTTCCAAATCCAATTTAAATTGAGACCTGATGAATACACAGTGAATATTCTGGCAGGAAAACAATGCACTAAATAATGAATCTACTCAACCGTGGTTTGAGTGTACATTTCACAAGACGAAAAGGTATGCAGAACTGACTGCTTGAGCTTTTTGAAACCTGGTAATTTGTTTCAAGATGTAGCATTAAAATACACTTGGGGATTCTCTATGCTGCCAAATGTATCTCCTGTGTCTGTGGGTTCTTTAAGTACTTATGGTGTTTAGTGCGTATGAAGAGTCTAACAAGGAGTTAGATAGAAGAAAGATGATGATATTTCGTGTATTTCTGCAGCAATTTAAAGTGATAAAAATAGCTCTACAAGACTACAAAGACCGCTGGGATAACCTAGCCTTAGGTTCATTTTCCATGAGCTCTACTTTATTCGCAGCAACTATAAAATCCTACCTTCTCACCCTGGCACACAAATCTATAGGACATCATCTGAATGTGTGAAATTGTTTGCATTCAATCCAGTACAGCATGTGGACACCACTACCACCTTCTTCAGGGCAACTCAGGACAGGCAATAAGTGCTGGCCAGCCAATAAAACCCATGTTTCACAAGTGACTAAAAAGCATAAACCATTTCAGATCCTTCCAGACCGATATTCATCAGAAAAACAAAGTTGGGAGGGACGGATGCTAACTATTATTGTTATCTAGTTGTTTATAAAAGTGATATTTACAACTACCCCATTTCTCCCCAAAGTCTTTGAATTCAGAAATTCAGATGACTTCTAGGTTTCTCTACTCTCCCTGTATGGTTTTTCTATGGACCTGAAAGAATGGTAGTTTATGTTGGAGAGAAGATTGGGTCCTGATGGTCTGAGGCTTTTTTTTGTACTGGAAGGCCTTCAATCACTTCATGGAGAATGTTGCTCTTGCTTGAGCAGACACTTTCTTTCTCAGCAGTATCTTGACTTTCCACACATAGCGTTGTCGTATGCGCTATATTTTCAATTTGTGTCAGTGGATTTTTGTTCTCAATCCATCTGTAGATCTGTGCTGAAGTAGCTGGGTTTTTTCACTTCAACTTGTTGACCAGTTTGGACTTGTTTGTTCTCCCATAGAAATTGGTGAAATCAACTTGTTTACTTCCTCAACTGAACTACATGAAGATTTCTTCTTGCAGCATACATTTGAGGATGGGATGGTCTAGTGGTATTATTGTTAGACGACTACTCCAGACACTGGGGTAATGTTCCAGGGATATGGGTTTGTATCCTGTCATGGTAGATGGTGAAATCTGAATACTTTAAAAAAAAAATCTGGAATTAAGAATCTAATGATGACCATGAAACCATCATTGATCGTCAGAAGAACTTATCTGGTTCACTAATGCCCTTTAAGGAAGGAAACCGTTGGCCTTATGTGGTCTGAGCTACATCTGACTGTGGACCTACAGAAAATGATCGATTCTTAACTACTCTCTGGGCAATTAGGGAAGGGCCATAAATAACGATACAGTCAGCGACACCTACATACCATCAATGAATTTAAAGAAGTGTTATCCATAAGGATTGTTAAACATTCTTCTTTGGAAGTTAGGGAAGTCAGAAGATATTTGAACTTGACCCCTCTTGGTCGTTTCAGCATCCATGTGTGACTTGAATTTGTCATAGCGAGTTGTTCACAGTAAAAAAAGCAAACAGTGCAGATGCTGAAAAGCTGAAACAGAGAATGCTGGAGAAACCCAGCAGGTCTGGCAGCATTTGTGAAGAGAGAAATAGAGTTAACATTGAGTTCAGTGCGATTTATCTTTGGAACAAATTGTTCACTGTAAGGTGTTGCACTATGACTCAATTCAGTTGGAGATATTTCAATTGTCTCAAGTAGAGTATACTGTTCAGTTCCTGCCCCTTTGCCTTCCTTTTCAAAGTTCTGTTGGTACTTGGAATGTGAACTCTGCAGTTTTGACAGCAGTAATAGCATTTCTGTCAAACCAATACAGTCGCAGTTTTCTATCTCATTAACTGTATGAAACAAATTTCTTATTCCAATGTAACTAATCTCAGGGAATTTTGCCTGTTAGGTTTCATGATGAGCTCACTGAATCCAATGAAATCATTTTCCAAATGTTCCTCGACTGGCTGTGCTGTGAACTGTTGTTGTTTAACCTTTTCCTGCTTTTGAATGAGATTGAGGTCAATACATTCCTTTCTACTAGGACATACAAGTTCTCTAATATCTGATGTTTGCACAACACATTTAAATTTAAGTGCAAAACCCCCTGGGTTATGTAATTGAACTCCTGCCAGACGTAAGCTGTCTTATGTCAACCTAAGCTTGCTATCAAATGATATTGAGACACTTGCTCTTGCATCTAACTTGAAATTTGAGAGATAAATGTCATCCTGCCAAAAAGTCTAGCCTGGGTCACTAATTTCTTCTTGGTAAATTAGGTTGGTCTTCTACTTGTAACTGCACTATTTCTTTGTGCAGGCAGTCCTTTGGTATTATCTTTTTCTAAAAGTGATCTATAATTTTATAATAAAGCATTTAGTTTTAACAGTTGGACAATGTCCGTGGATGTGAGGTTTCTTTGCTCCACAGCGACAGACAGCTGAATCAAATCAGTCTCCCGACCTCTGTATATCAAAAGACCCTCAAAATTGGCTCCAATGGTTCCTAATCCCAGACTTTGTGAATAATTGATTCTAGACCCCAGGGTTGTAATTTAAACTAAAAGACTGAGCAATTTACTAGCTGAACAAAACTAAACAAGATAATCTGATTAATACACAAAAGACAGAGAGATAAACACAGTTAAAGGCTGTCTGCCTAACCACCCATTAGCAGCTATTGGAAGTTTACAGAATAGACTAAGTTACAAGTTACTGAATCTTTCTCAGCATGAACTGAAAATGTGGCACCGATAGGCACTTTCAGGAAAAAGGTTTTTCTGAAGAAGGGTCCAGACCCGAAACGTCAGCTTTCCTGCTCCTCTGATGCTGCCTGGCCTGCTGTGTTCCTCCAGCTCCACGTTATCTCTGACTCCAGCATCGGCAGTTCCTACTATCTCTCACAGCTAAAAGGCTAAATTACACAGAAAATGAATAACAAAACTGGCACAGTGTACTTAAGTGGTTTTCACAGTTCATTGTTCTGCAGGCATAAAGATTATTTGGTCAATTTTCTGAAAATGCCTATCGGTGCCACACGTTCAGCTCATGCTGAGGAAGATTCAGTACCTTATAACTTAGTCCATTATGTCAACTTCCAATAGCTGATTATGGGTGGTTAGGCAGACAGCTCTTAAATCTTTGTGCTGTAGCATCAACAGCTACAACTCCTCCTCTCAGAAGTACAGACCAAAAACCAGTTCAAACTCTCCATTACCCCTCCCCCACCTATCAGATTTGATGGCACTAATTCCCAGGTACTGACCTTGTTAGTGGCCAAATATCTGTGATCTGGTTAAACATATTGCTTTCTCCAGTGTTGATGAGTCTGACAAACACTTGATCAAGAAACAACCTGCAATTTACTTCCAGGCCTGGTCCTACAAATGAACAACAGCTTGTTTGCTCCTTTTCCTTAATACAAGCTGCTGTCCATAGTCCAAAGGTCACCTACAACTCATATTTCACACCTCCAAAACAAAATTGATAAAAGAATAAACACAATTAAAAAAAAAAATCAGTAAGGGTTCTAACAACTGACAATGACTTACAATGTCTGGAATCTGTCCCATTAACTGCAATAGCTTATCAAATATGTCTACTGTGGTTCTGTGCCTTGAGAAATGAATGCATTCTAAAGACCTCCTCTGTTAAGTTTGATTTTCCCTTTGATTGATCTATGATGCTTCCGAACTTATGCCTTACTCACTGTCTGTATAGCCTCTTCTAATGCCAGGTCTTCTTTGAATGGGCCAAAGACTCATCAGCACTACCAAAAACAATTCAGTTTTGTATGAATTCTGACTTTAAATCCCCATATTTGTACCTGTCCAGTAGTCTGTAGAAATCATCAGAGAAATCATTTGTGAATCCCCCCCAGATGCTGTATTGTTACATTAATCTTTCTCCTTCAACGATGTCATCAGTTTTGAGCTTGAAATAATTGCTGTCAGATTTCAGGTTTATATTGTTCAGGGGTTGGAGTTTTAAAATAGGGTAGTCTTGGTCTCAGTGTTTAAGAAAGGATACAGTGGGTAGTGTTTATTAAACACAATCAAATTTTAGCCCTTTCAGTTCCTTCCAGACCCATATACAACACTCTTCACCATCTCTAGACTTCAATATCCCATATTCCACTGACCACAATGACTTAAAGGTCTGCGCTGAACAGAATACCAACATCAACTTCCTTCATTGTAGTTCCAGGTTTCAGATCTGTCGTCATGAGTTAGCTCACAATGTGTCAATCCAAATCCAAAATGTAAAATCTTCAGAAGCTGTTGAAGAGATTCAGATTGAGCGTGTTCGGATGCAGTTAAGAATGTTAAAGCTCATCATGATGCCTGGAAGAGCCCTACATTCTGAGATATTTTTATGTTTAACTGCTACAGAATACATACCCTAATAGCAGGCATTAAATTGAGCACAGCATGCCCATTCTAATGGAACTTCTACTAATGGCTACAGAGGTCAGTGGAGTAAAGAGAATTCGTCACCCACCACAGGAGTGAAAGTACTAAAGTGACATAAAAGCATCTGATTGCATTATCATGTGAAGAGATCTTTGAATACTTCCCTCATTAGATAAAATCAAGCCTCTTAGAGCAGTGATTATTGTAAATGGCCAGATAAGTACATTAAATTGGAGTCTGACCTTCTCAGTGTGCTGTTACTTTTTAAGTTTGTTTGTAACAGATGCATGTAAGTCAAGTTTTTTTACACTCCAAACAGATGCCACATTTCTGGTAATTTTTACTATATTTAATTATGTTTTAGTATAAATCCATTTACAGGAAATTGGATAAATGTGTGAGGGAGACAGGAATTGAAACATGTTGATGAATTATATGAAGAAAGATGGGAGGAACTGGGTAAACAACTGCTGGGTTGAAAGACTTGTTTCTATGCTGTAATTACTTTGGAACTTTAAAAAATTCTATCCTATGTTTGCATCTCTTTCTAATTTTAGTTCTGCTCAATGTTATTTTCTATATTTACGTACCCATTACTAAACCAAGGTGGCTTGACTGTGCAGAAATTATGAAATACTTTAACCATAGTCCTTGCTAAGTTCAAATTATGAAAATCCACAAACCATATGGTGCCCTATAGGTTTACATCCCCTAACTTTTGTTCCTATATCCTAGTAGCACAATTGTAAATCTAGGAAAACTACACATATTGCTGTGTTTAGGCATTAAACAAAATAATGAAATAATTTTTATCTACAAAACTGAGAATAGAGAAACAGATAGTACTTAATTTCACTGTGTTCGACTGTTAAGAGAAGGTGGCCACTTTAGCCTGCCCAAGTACATTGTAAGATATGGCAACTCATATCTTTTCAATCCCAGCTCCCCGCCTTTTGCAATGAAGCGCAGCATGCCACGAACTTTGCACCATTCTGTTCTATATAATGTCACAATGAATTCTTCCACTCCAAAATACTCACAATCTCTTGGCAGCTTCCTCAATGACCCATGGTTATAGTAACTCTTGGGATACTATCAAGTTTTGCAGCTGACAGCTACAGCCCAAAGCAATAGCTGAGGCACTACAAGTGACTTATGCAAGCAAGTTAGGGAGCAGAAAAAGTTATTCTGAGCTCGCTGCTGATGGCTGCTACCAGTGACTCCTACTGTAAACTGCACTTGTACATTTGTTGTTTGAGGTAAGGATCATGCTCAATCGTGATGTATCTTTCCCATGTGCTCTGTCAACGCAACCAAAAGGGCAAATTGGATAAGGTACTGAATGGTTGCTGGAGCCCATGGAACTGCAAAATTCAAAAGAATGAAATCTAGCAGCCTCTAAAGCACTGCTGAACAATTTTGAATGAGTGTAACTATTTGTGGTTTATTTCTCAATTTTGGAGAAATTACACAAACATTTTCTAGGGCAGGACTTTAAAAACCAGCATATTCAAACTTGGAACAAAAAAAACTGTCCCTCCCCTGCCCCTCCAGCCCCAGCTCTAAACTAAATAAAAATCATTAAAAATACAAATAATTCAGTGTGTTGTAGCATTACCATGTACTTTACGCTGTATCATTCAACCTTTCAAAAAATTGTGTAGGTCAAATGGACGGCAATGCTGCAGACAACGATGACAGAAGCATTCTCCTCTTGACCCTGAGAGCAAGCATGCAGATTCAGTGATAGAGCAAAAATGAAGATTTATGCCTTCAATCTATGTCTTGCTCAGGCAGCCTGTCAGAACCACAGTTCTAATTAAAATAATCAATCAGAAAGCTGGAGGGGAGGTGGATGTGGATGAGAAGCGTCAACTCTTCTGTGTCAACAGATATATGAGAACAAAGCCAAGCTTGAGACAACTTACAGGTCAGTGTTCACACTTTTACTGGTCTAGCAGTTGCAGAATTAATTACTGTTGCACACCTCACTGCTAATTTGAATTTATAGCAGCAAAATACAATCACGTGTTAAGAAGCAGCTACACATACCTACCTGACTCCAAAGGGCCGTTTTAATAGATTTTGCTGCAAATGTGGATTAGATACAAGATGATAATTATTTCAGTTTTATCCCTTCAATTTTTGAGACTGACAAGCAATTTTTCCAGGACGAATTATCAGTTGTCAATGTGGGTAATGATGCTGCTTAATGTAACCCTCCTAAAAAGGTGGGGTGCACATACTTCAGCAGTCTTTGGGATACTTAGTCAGCAGTATGAAAAAAATTAGAGCGGGCAATATGATTTCATTTTGCTTGTGGGAGGTCATTACTTATTCTCATGTATTGCCTGCCCCTAGTTGCCCTTCAGAAGGTGGTCCTGAGCTGCCTTCATGAACTACTGCAGTCCATATTCTGTAAACTGATCCACACTGACTTTAAGCACGGAATTCCAAGATTCTGACCCAGCAACTAAAGGAATAGCGATACATTTTCAAAGAAGCTTGGTGTCTTTGATGGGAACTTGCAAATAATGATATTCCCATGTATCTGCTGCTTTTGTCCTTCTCGATCATAGTGGTTGTGGATTTGGAAGGTGCTGTCTCAGGATCTCCAGTGAATTTCTGCAGTGCATCTTGTACATATTGCTGCAACTGAGCATCAAATGGAGTGGATGCTTGTGGATTTAGCGCCAATTAAGTTGGCTGCTTTGGTGGCATCTGCAAACTGGAGCAGCAGCACGTTATATTCCGCCTCGGGAGCCTGCAGCCCATTGGCCTAAATGTGGATTTTATCAGTTTGAAAATGTCCCCACCCCCGGCCTCATCCCATGACCAACCCTCCCTTTCATCCCCGCCTCCTTGACCTGACACAACCTGTCCATCTTTTCGCCCACCTCAGTGACCCAATCCCCACCACTCCCTACCTGCACTCACCTATCACCAGACCACCGACCTTCCCCAGCCCCACTCGTCTTCTCAATTTTTCCCAGCTCCCTACCCCTTCCCCGTTTCTGAAGAAGGGTCCCAACCCGAAACGTCAACTTTCCCGCTCCTCTGATGCTGCCTGGCCTGCTGTGCTCCTCCAGCTCCACACTGTTATCTCTGATTCCAGCATCTGCAGTTCTTACTATTTCTAGGTACAGCATTGATGTTGCTGTGATATGTCAGAATCAATTGTCAAAGAATTTTACTAGAGGTGACTTGAAGCAGTTTTTGAATGACATCTCATCTAGTTCTGATTTTGGGAGTCCATTAGCCAGTCTCCCATGTTCACACAGTGAGATCCAGCTTCCTCATTCTTCCTAATTCAGAATTGTTCATCCTGTTTTTTGTAGGTACAGAATCCCACTTTCAGAATACACAGTTGATTTATCAGGCTAAATTACTAACTTGTACATGACATCAATATCTGAGAATTGAAACTAAAATTGAATGTAGAAGCTTGAAGCAGGTGACCCAACAGGTTACTTTATTGAAAATTAATGCAACAGATCAATAGGAGACTGAACAAACTGACAGTTCACACAAAAGACTAACGAGGTCTGAATGCTCTGAATAATTCAATGTAGCTCAATACAGCATCAAATTGTGGCACTTTGTCATTCATTGAAATTGATCAGCGGATAGAAAAGGTGGTTCAACAGGAAATTTAACGAGCTGCAAAACACTCCATAATTTAATTAACTGGCCAATTGCGAATAACTTTTGGTAATTATTAGCATTAAGCACTGAAAGTGTCCTGGTACAAGTTGCTTTTAGACAGACCTCATTTAATTCAGATTCTGGGAGCTGGCAGAGAAGCAAAAATATTGCAGATGCTAGAAATATGAAATACAAAAAACACTGTTTGACACACTGAGGACTAGTTTTATCCAGTGAGGACTGGATAGGAGAACGGCCAATATTGTTCCTTTAAGTAAGCCAACAGGGATAATACTGAAAATTAAAAGCCGGCAAGCCTTACATCAGAAGTAGGGAAATTATTGGAGGAAATTCTGAGGGACATGATTTATTCACATTTAGAAAAATATGGATTTATTAGCAATAGGCAGCATGGCTTTGTTTAGGGGAGGTCATGCCGTACAAACTGGATTGAGTTTTTTGATGAAGTGGCAAAGACGATTGATGAGGGCAGAATGGTAGATGTTGTCTATAGTGACTTAGTCAAAAGTCACACGACACCAGGTTATAGTCTAACAGATTTATTTAAAATTACAAGCTTTAGGAACACTGCTCCTTCATCAGGCTAAGTGAAGGGAGGCGTACAGGCACTACGTGGACTTTAGCAAGGCCTTTGATACGGTTCCTCATGGCAGACTGATACAGAGGGTGAAGTTACATGGGATTTGTAGTGAGCTGATAAGATGAATATAGACTACCTTGGTCACTGGAGACAGTAGCAGCGGAAGGGTGTTTTTCTGACTGGAAATCTGTGACTAATGGTGTTCCACAGGGATCAGTGCTGGGACCCCCGATATATATCATTTGGAGGAGCATGTAGGTGATCTGATTAGAAAGTTTGCCAATGACAAAGATTGTGGAGCTGCAGATAGTTAGGAGAATTGTCAGACGATAAAGCAGGACATAGGTAGGTTAGAGAATTTGGGCAGAGAAATGGCAGATGGAATTTAATCCAGACCAGCGTGAAGTGATGCATCTTAGAAGGTCTAATGCAGGAGGGAAGTATACAGTAAACGGCAGAACCCTCAGAAGCATCAACATACAGAGGGATCCAGGCATACAGATCTATAGTTCCCTGAAAGTGGCAACACAAGTAGATACGGCGACATGTGGCATGCTTGCCTTCATTGGTTGGATATAGAGTATAAAAATTGGCAAGTCATGTTTCTGCGGTATGAAACTATAGTTAGATCACATTGAGAATATTACAGTTCAAGGCACTACAGAAGGATGTGAAGGCTTTGAAGAAGGTACAGAAAAGGTTTACCAATATGTTGCCTGGTTTGGAGGTATTAGCTATGAGGGGAGTTTGGACACATTTAGTTTGTTCTCACTTGAATGTCAGTGGCTGTGAGGTGACCGGATATAGATTTACAATTCATGACAGACATGAATAAAATGAATTTGTGGAATCTTTCTCCCATGGTAGAAACATGGGGATACGGGTTTAAGGTCTAAAGGGGGAAAATTTAAAGGAGATGTGAGAGGCAAGTTGTTATTTAAACGCAGAGGTTGGCAAGCACCTGAGATTTGCTGCGAGAGGTGGTGGTAGAAACAGATACAATAGAAACGTTTAAAAAGCATTTTGACAGATACATGAATAAGCAGAGAATGCATCCCTGTGAAGGGAAAAGGTTTTTAAGTTTAGAAAGGTGCCATGTGTCAGCACAGACTTTGTGGGCTGAAAGGCCAGGTCCTGTGCTGTACTGTTCCTTTTTTTAAAAAAATCTACAGGCAGGTGTACAGTGCTGACTTTTCATGTTGACAAACCAAAATGACATTCGTAATTTTCTGAAGAAGGGTCCAGACCCGAAACGTCAGCTTTCCTGCTCCTCTGACGCTGCCTGGCCTGCTGTGTTCATCCAGCTCTACACCTTGTTATTTCTGACTCCAGCATCAGCAGTGCCTACTACGTCTTGGTAACTGTTGCGTTATGAATAATTAGTTGAATTTTTAAAGCTGCATTTTTAACTAATTTCCTTTAGATTTTTCAGAATATTTTACCTTTCACCTTTATCCTATGTATCCTAATCTCTCACATGCTCTGCATAAAAGCTACTAGAAGCAACTGTACTCTTGACATTGGATGACTGGCCTTCTGCTCTATTCTGGGAATGGCCAATAGTGAATGTTGTACTTAGGTACAGTACCACTGTACGTTGATGGAAGTGCAACATTTGTCACAGATTAGTAAATCAACAAAGCTTATGTTAAGATTGGGGCATGAGCACATTTTCTTGGCTGATGACTACAAACTCTAGTCCATTTACTTTTTTGTTCTAGCTTCCTAGCATCAGCTGTATTTTACAAGATGAAAATCAAGAAAGAAAAGAATTACATTCAATTCAAATCCTGAAAACGTGGATTAACAGTTAGCAGGCTGACCTTGATATTGCTGCTAATCCTGCATCAGTTGTTGCAAGTATGATGCAAAAGCAACTTAAATGTGAGTCTATGGTGGAGATATAAGAAATAGTTGTGAAATGCAGAGAATCAAAGCTTAAGTAGACATTTCCCCTGACCTATTAAGCATCTTTATAACAGCAGCATTCTTTGTATCACAAAGCAAATATTGAGAAATGTTCTCTCTTAAAGAAAGGGATCATTTAAAGTTCAGAAAATAGCTATTTAATCAAACTAGCTTAACACGTGATTGTACTCACCTATTCTTAAATGCCAGTCTATTTCAAATATGAACTCTGATAGTAAATTCCAAAACCTCAACCTTTTATGGTAAAAGGCCGATATCCTTTCCTCCAGTTTCCTGTTGTCACTAACATTTTTTTTTGTACAGCCATGTCCTTGAATTAGAAGGGAAACCCTTCCCACTCTTGCTGACAAGCAGTCATGAATGCTGAACAAATCAGTTTTAGTGTCTAGTCCACATTAAGGTGCTGGATCTCAAGACAAAATTCAAAAGAATATTGCCACCTGCTAGAAGACATACCTGCATTTGTGTTAACACTTATGGCATACCACGAGCCTAATTCAAATGACACAATGAATGTCATTATGAAATTCTATTATATGCAAAATGTGCAATGCAACATGCATGCGTTATATGCCAAAACATTCCTACCTGAAGGAGGGGTCGTTGCACACCCAAGACTTTCATGGTATCAGCACTGGCCAACACTTTCAAAGGATCAGCAACTTTGGTTGCAGCCTCGATTTCTTTATTGACATCAAGATGCACCTGATTTAGGAAAAAGTTCTTGATATACATGGTGAGGAACTCACGCAGTGGGCACTGCTTGCCAGAACCAGTCCACATGGCAACTTCAATCTCCTGAATGAATCTAAAAGAAAGAAAAGACAGTCTTGGAATTCACTGTGTATTTAAGCCAAAGAACTGCATTAGAGGGCTGTATGTCCAGTTATCACAGTATGAGCATTTTTTTGCAAAGTCAAAGTCAGTCTTAAAGCTGAATAATTATAATTGTAGAATGAATATCTTTAATTGACAAGTTGAGTTGTCAGTAAGATTCAACTCCTATAAACTAGCAAACCAATGTTACTTTTAGATGTTGTACTTTAAACATAGAGCACGGTCATAGTTCCCTTTCCATGACAGACATACTTCACTGCCATATGTCGTCTGACTCCTTTCCCGAGCTATAGCATAGAAGTCATAAAAGGGCTCAGAAATTGACTTACGATTTGAACTAAAGGTTGAACAGAGGCAGGTTATAGCAGCAATGCTTAGAGATTAATAGGTTTTATTTGAAAAGCATCAGTAACTCTGGATGAATGGGTTTCCATTTAAGGTCATTGTTGCATTTTAGATTTTTTTCATTTTTTCCCCACCACTCCTTTTCTGGAGGCTTTAATTACCTGTCTGGGACAGAAATCAATGAATACTCCCAGTATCTTGCCCCAAGTGGTCATTCCTTGAATCTGCCTGCATAGTAAGTGGCAATAACTGATAAATGACTATGAACAAGCACGCTTCTAATAGGGAGCCTTCTATCAAATTTAGATTTAGGATTTCTGTGTAATTGCCTTAGATGATCAAACATTTGATGGAATTTTGTGATGCAAAGCATCCTTACTGACAACAATAATAACAGTGTGAAGCTGGAGGAACACAGCAGGTCAGGCAGCAACAGACAAACAAGAAAGCTGACGTTTCGGGTCGGGGTCCTTCTTCAGAAAAAATTTTTCTGAAGAAGGATCCCAACCCAAAACGTCAGCTTTCCTGTTCCTCTGATGCTGCCTGGCCTGCTGTGTTCCTCCAGCTCCACACTGTGTTATCTCGGACTCCAGCATCGGGAGTTCTTACTATCTCTTACTGACAAGTTACGTGGTAGACCAAAGCTGAGGTGATGACATTCTGCACAAATTATCTAAGAGGAAAACATTGTTTGAACACAGTTGAAAGACTGGGGTGAGCAAAACTTACCATGAAAAGCTTTTTAAGAAGACAGTGAGAATATAGACCAAGGAAACAGAATATCCCCCGAGCACTTTGATTACAAGGGAGAATTAAAGCTATCACTGAACTTGGATACAGTTCAATAAACCTGTTATTATCTGTGGACAGTTAACTTAGGAAAGTGCAACTTACTAATTGTTGGCAATTAAGCAAACTGCTCATTTTAACATCAGTTGTAGCACTCCAGTTATTGTGCTGCAATCAAGACATGGTGAAGTGGATGCATATGTACACACAGATGTAAAAATAAGGCAAAGTGAAATATGTTTTTGTGCCTAGCTCAGCCTGTACCTCATTAAGATCATTCTTCTAATTAGGTGTTTTAAAACTGAAAGCGATTCAATATTTGAAAGCAGATGACAACTTAGTGTGCAGCCCAGGCCTGTCATACAGACTTAGAAGGTCAAAAAATGGTCCATCTAAAATAAAAGAAATAACAGCTGTACAGGATAAGTAAATCATGATCAAATTCAACACAAACAAAAAATCTTCATGATTTATTTTTGGAAGTAGAGATTTTGGTTTACTGCATTGCTTATTTAAGAAAAGCATAGGAACACTCTGGCTACCTTAATAATAATTTTCTGTTCTTCTTCAGGCTTACGTGTGAAAACACAATCTCAACTTCTCACTGTCAGATTTCCAACATACATATATGACTGAATCTCCAAATCAAATCAGATATCATCATTTCCCTTTTCCTCAAACTCAACAATCCGATATTATCGTCCAGCTGATCATAATGACTTTAACCTTTGGTGAAAGGATCATTATCAAAAAAAAAGTCAAGTCACA
Organism: Ginglymostoma cirratum; assembly: GCA_024137785.1. Classification (NCBI taxonomy): domain Eukaryota; kingdom Metazoa; phylum Chordata; class Chondrichthyes; order Orectolobiformes; family Ginglymostomatidae; genus Ginglymostoma; species Ginglymostoma cirratum. The sequence goes on along the minus strand of JAHRHZ010000045.1, from coordinate 12,978,646 downwards.
CTGAGCAGTTAATAAAATGAATACTGGACTAGGTGAAGAGTTTAAAGGCTATCCTGGCAACTTTCAAAATTGAATTAATGCAAATCTTCTCATTTGAGATTGAGTATAATGACGATGGAATCTGATATAGAGTTCTGTTTTTGAATTCCTTTAAGATAGGGAAACCCGCCAACCCTTACCAATTTTAATCTACCTATGATTCTAGTACATACTGCAAGATTGACACTTAAGATCCTGAAGTCATTCAGTTTAAAAAAAAGGTAGTGTACCAGTCAATATTAAATGATGGGCAATAAGTGTAGCCTGTACTGGCCCAGGCTTAAATAAACCAACTTTTGTGTTATGAGTTATTCGATTTCTGATTTTTTAATGATTTTAACTGATCTCAGTAATTCAAAGCCTGTACTACTTTTTTTTTGGGGGGGGGGTGTTGCTGGGTCCTTGGTAACAGTCATCATCCTGTACAAACTGGCCAATCACGTCTGTGTAGACTGAGAGAACTAGAAAATGGATCAAAGACGATCTGCCAAATTAAATGAACAAGTAATTTTGTTTTGATTCAGTCAAGGACCATTGATATTGCGAGAAGTTGTCTTGCAATTACATCACAAAATTTTTTTTGATGAAAGTGAACATTATTGATGATCAAAAATAACTAAACAGAGCATGTACTGTTAAATTAAACTATGAACACTTTTCCACTTTTTACTTGGCCCTAAGAATTCCCTTATACAACAGAACGATCTTGAGGATGCATTATTTTCATAGAATCCCTAGTGTCAAAACAGGCACTTCGGCCCATCAAGTCCACACCAACCCTCACAGCATTCCACCCAGACCCATCACCCTACCCATTCCCTGTAACCCACTTAACCTACACATTGCTGGACACTATGGGCAATTTATCATGGCCAATCCAGCTAGCCAGTACATCTTTGGATTGTGGGAGGAAAGTGGAGCATCTGGCAGAAACACACGCAGACACAGGGAGTTGCTTGAGGGTGGGATTGAACTTGGGTCCCTGGCACTGTGAGGCAGTAGTGCTAATCGCTGAGGCACTGTGCCACCCTTTACTTTAGGGACTAAACTAAAGTCTTGACACAACCCTCTGGATTTTACTTTAATTCTCCCCAGTGTCCCAAATTCATTGGAAAGATCATTATTAAGGGATACTCCCATGAGTTTTTTGGCTACATGATCCTTCATCTTTTATGAACCTCACCAGTGAGGATATCTTAGCCACTTTTTAAGATTGCTTGCGGATACCCTACATCTGTATCACAGCTTTTCACCTTAACTCGGTTGACTAATTCTTTCACAAGTCTCTCTGAAGACCACTGCAGATTTCTTCCAAACAGTTTTTCCGTCAACAACCCGATTCAGGTTGCAAGTGTTACGTAGTTGGGTAGAGTGATTGTGAAGTGGAAGGCAGGAAGCTAAAATGTGTGGTTTCTTTAAGAGATTTGTGCTTTGTCTGTACTTAGAAATTCTTGAAAAAAGTATGTCTGTGAGCAGCAGCTGAAATTGCCAAAACAGAGAGCCTCAAAAAAATGAAAAAAAGTACCAAAAAAAAAAAAAAAGCCTTACAGGTGGCAGGCAAAACAGCAGTCTTGTTTTGATGTTGTAACAATGAGTTTGAATTTGGCCAATTATTTTAAAACCAAACTCAGCGATTCAAAGCCAATTGAATGTAAAAACTGATGATGTTGACATCCTGAAACCAGTTATATTATTAGAATTTGATTATGTCATTGCAGGTATACAAGACAAGGAGAGCCAACCATCATCTGAATGAGAGATGACTGCCATCTGTTCTCAGAGAAAGCCCATCTAATTAATCAAAAGTACCACGGTATTTTAGCTTAAAGCCCTCACTGAAGAACTTAGAGATAAAACATTGCCAACAGCAGGATTAACGGAAGAAAAGGTGTTTAAGAGGAATCCGGAAGCGACAGAATGTTTCAGAAGACAGTCTGTGCTAATTTGGAGAGATTAAGTTTATAATTTATTGCTTCTTATTAATTGAGTTTGTATTGGTGGGATTTGTCTTTATCATAACAGCATTCCAGTAGAATTTAGACCAGGTAGGGAGTGGTTAGCAGTCTAGAAGGGAACTGTCAGTTTGTTAGTAACTTTGTTAATTTGTTCATTGTTGGGTTAAATAAATACATTATTTGTTGTTATTTGTAAAGTGGAGTTCAGGGGTTTTCTTTCTTTTAACCACTCTTAATAGATTATGAGGGGAAAGGTGAGCTTCTCTAGGTGTTTAGGGGTAATTATTAGAGGGAAATGCCTACTCCTGTCATAACAGATCAGGGATAAAAGGTACTGCAGATGCTGGAGAATCCGAGATAACAAGGTGTGGGGCTGGATGAACACAGCGGGCCAAGCAGCATCATAGGAGCAGGAAAGCTTGACGTTT
>JAHRHZ010000045.1:12962968-12975824 GCA_024137785.1 Ginglymostoma cirratum | reverse complement strand
AAACGTCAAGCTTTCCTGCTCCTATGATGCTGCTTGGCCCGCTGTGTTCATCCAGCCCCACACCTTGTTATAACAGATCAGGGCTTGTGTTTTAGTTTAATTATCAGAGAGGTTTAGCCATTCCTTGTTGTAACACAAGTGCATTCTAATCAAGCTTTATCTTGAATCACAATTTCTATTGCAATATGGCATGCTTTGGAATTGTTTAAGAAGTATAAATTAATTATTTTACCGTCAGCTCATCTCTGATCTGGCAAAGCATACTAATGATTGATATTGCTAACGGAATTTTATGACAATTTCTCCAGAATTCCTGTTTCTACAACATGGTTAGGGATGGATCATTCATTGTTCAAAACTTTTCATTATCACCTCTGACCTTGCACATTAAACAAAATTAAACACAAGTTCCCTTTGAAAGAATTAATCTAGGTTTGTTTTAGTTATATTTATATCACAGCTATTTTTACAGATGTCCAATTGTCTTATATTTAACACTTGAAACCCGAAATAAATGTTTTGAAAACTGAAAGTTACATTCTAAAAGACAAACTATGAACAAGATTTTCACAACAACACAGGTATGACAGGGACTGTAATGGCATTGTAGCTTGTGAATGTTGGAAGAATTTGATTGACCTAAACTGAGCCTATTCCCACCTGACATTAATTCATACACTTTCCAGGAAGAATCGATCGACACTGGACAACAGCGAGTGCCCTGGCTGACCTTCACTCTTCAAAGATAGAGTATCAAGATCAGTTGTAGCACTGAACTGTTGAATTGGTTGAGATTAGCGTAAGAAATTTGGAGCGAGCGTTCAGCTAAAGAATTTCAAGTCAGCATGAGCACAACAAATTTAATCGAGATCTGATTAAAACACAATTATAATGTGAAATATATTTACCATCCTAAGTAATTTAAGATTTTGGGATCACCTTATAAACTAAGACCCTGGCTAAATTGTTCAGAATTGGCAAGACTGATTAGCTAACTATTCATGTGCTGCATCTTTATTGGCTGACCTAATGAAGGGTAATGATGGTATGATTAACCAATTAGTTCAGCTTTGTCCAGGGCTTAAAATTGTTGGATTCTGGCACTAAAATAACAAATATCACTTTCCAACTTCTGAAACCGTAGGGGCCCTGTTATCAGAGATAAAAGGTACTGCAGATGCTGGAGAATCCGAGATAACAAGCATGGGGCTGGATGAACACAGCAGGTCAAGCAGCATCATAGGAGCAGGAAAACTTGACGTTTCGGGCCTAAACCCTTCATCAGAAATGGGGGAGGGGAAGAGGGTTCTGAAATAAATAGGGAGAGAGGGGGAGGCGGATAGAGGATGGATAGAGGAGAGGATAGGTGGAGAGGGGCCCTGTTATTACATTTAATATACTGTTGGTCTTGCATGTGATTACAAAAGCAAAATAATCATAACGATTGGATAAAAACAGTTTCCCCAACAGTTGAAAATGCTGAATTCTCTCATCAATGACCAAAAGGCAGAGACCTGCTCATCATTCGGAAAAAGACAGAAAGAGAAAACAATTTTGCCATTCCACACAGACAAAGAAAGAGTGGCTGTGCAAATCTACAAGAGACTCAGGAAGTATCAAGCTGCTAGACGCACTGACTTTCTCCAGAAGTCTGTCTTTAAGTTGCATATTATTATTGTGTTGTCCTTTTCTCACTGACATTAATCAACAAACAAACTCAGAGAATAATTACTGTGTTGAAAATTCAGCCTAGGAATCATTGGAGCTAAGCAAAAGAGAATTAAAGGCAGTTTTAAATCAGCCTCCAAAGAAATTTAGTATTGATGTCAAGATTTGGAAAGAAACCATCAAAGACAGCGAGCTATGACGATTGCGTACAGAGAAGGTGTCTATGGTTCTGAAAGTGTTAAAGGATTGGCAAAGAAACAGGGAAATGTTGGTCAAGGAATGAATATTTTTCTACTCATTTTATCCTTATTATACCTCAAAATGGCGCCATATTGCAGTGACGAAACACTTTTGACTGTATCTTCAAGATATATGTGAACGTACATAAATCATTCATTCGCCATTCAATGAAGAATGAGCACTTTAATACTGGTCTACCCCTTGAATGGTTCAACCTTCAACTACAACTGAAATAACTAAACAGACACCAGTATCCTGTCAACTAGTCACTCTACACATGGACAACAAGGTGTGGAGCTGGATGAACACAGCAGGCCAAGCAGCATCATAGGAGCAGAAAAGCTTGACGTTTCGGGCCTAGACCCTGCATCAGGAGAAGCCTTGACACGGATCCAACTCTGTCAGAGCTAGCTGTGTGAGAACAGGATGTCTGACACTCCTGTTCTTACCTGTCAGCCAGGACTCCCTGATTGGACCAGATTAACAGCCCCAATCAGGGAATTCATTTTTTATGCAGTCCACCTGGCCGATCTCATTACACTCACAACTGGAACCGACGGATTAGATCTAAGCCCTGCAGTCCTGGCACATCCAGTCACGAGTGGTAGTGGACAAACAAGTCAATGGAGAAGTCGGCTCCATAAATATCCCCATTCTCAACGATGGAAGAGCCCAACACATCGGTGCAAAAGATAAAGCTGAAGCATTCTCACAAACCTTCAGCCGGAAGTGCTGAGTGGATGTTCCGTCTCGGCCTCCTCCAATAGTCCCCAGCATCACAGATGCGAGTCTTCAGCCAATTCAATTTACTCCACGTGATATCAAGAAACAGTTGGCACTGGATACTGCAAAGGCTATGGGCCCTGACAACAATCTGGCAATAGTATTGAAAACTTATACACCAGAATTTCCTACACCCCTAGCTAAGTTGTTCCTAATAACAGGGACCCATAGTTTCAGAAGTTGGAAACTGATATTTGTTATTTTAGTGCCAGCTAGCTGCTACAACTCTGGCATCTAACTGACAATGTGGAAAATTGCCCATGTATTTTCTGTACACAAAAAGCAGGACAAATCCAATCTGACCAAATACCGCTTAATCAGTGTCTTCTCAATCATCAGCTGATTAATGGAAGGTGCCATCATCAGCACCTGCCAAGCAACAGCCTGCATACTGACAGGCAGTTTGGGTTCAGGCAGGGCCACTCTGCACCTAACCTCACAACAGCCTTAATTCAACATGGATAAAAGAACTGAATTCTAGAGGTGAGGTGGGGTGAGGTGAGACTGGCTGCCCTTGACAGCAAGGCCACATTTAATCAAGCCTGGCATCAAGGAGTCCTAGCAAAACTGATATCAATAGGAATCAGGGGGCAAACTCTTTGCAGACTGGAGTCAGATAGGAAGATGGTTGTTGTTGGATGTCCTGGAGTTGAGATGACTGACATCTCTGCAGGAGTTCCTCACAGTCATGTCCAAGGCCCAACCAACTTCACCAATGACCTTCCCTCCATCACAAGGTCAGAAGTCAGGACTTTCACTGATGTTTGCACAACGTTCAGCACTATTTGCAACTGCTCAGTTACTGAAGCAGTCCAGTTCAAGTGCAACAAGATTTGAACAATATACAGGCTTGGGCTGACTACTGGCAAGTAACCTTTGCATCACACAAGTGCCAGACAATGACCATCTCCAGTAAGGGACAATCTAACTACAGCTCCCGACATTCAATGGTGTTACCATCACTGAGTCCCCCATTATAAACATCTTGCAGTTTACCATTAACCAGAAACTCAACTGGATTCACCATATAAATACAATGGCTAGAAGAGCAAGTCTGAGGCTATGAATACTGCGGCAAGTAGTAGCACCTCCTGACTGCCCAAAGTCTGTCCATGATCTGCTAGTTACAAGTCAGAAGCATGATGGATGAGTGCATCTGAACAATACTCAAGAAGCCTGACACCATCTAGGACAAAGCAACCCACTTGATTGGCACCATATCCACTCCCACCACTGACACTTAGTATACATGGCTGCAGAAATTCACCACAGATCCTAAGACAGCACCTTCCAAACCCATGGCCACTTCCACCTATAAGGACAAGGGCAGCAGGTAAATGGGAACACCACTACATACGAATTGGGTTCCCTCCAAGCTACTCACCATCCTGACTTGGAAGGATATTGCTGTTCCTTCACTGCTGCTGGTTCAAAATCCTGGAATTCACTCCATAATGGTATTGTGGGTCTACCTACAGCACAAAGAACTGCAGCAGTTCAAAAAGGTAGCTCACCACCATCTTCTCAAGGACAACCAGGGAAGAGCAATGCTGGCCAGCCAGTGAGACACACATTCCACAAGCGAATAAGAAAAAATGATCAACGTGAATGCATTTTAAAATCAACATGTTCAGACATAACACCACTGGGGGAGGTGCAACTTAAACCCAGACTTTCTAGCCCACTACCGCTATGCCACAGAAGACCTTGATCAATACATATACTTATCTCAACTTGCTTCGCTAAGATTTCAGTCTAAAACTTGTAAATCATTAGGCTATTCCAATCTACTTAAATGTTCAGATTTGTTCTTGAACTGTAACAATTTATTGAAAAAGAGAGAGAGAGACAGAAAGCAGGAAACTACAGATCAATTAGCTCAACATCTGTCACAGGTAAGGTGTTAGAAGTTATTATTGAATACATTATGACAGGGCACTTAAAGTTAGAGGTTGTCAGATGAATAAATATGGCTCTGAAACAAATAACTGGATACTGGAAATCTGAAACAAAAAAGAGAAATTCATGGAGAAACTCAGCAAGTCTGGCAACATCATAGACTCAAAATGTTACTCCATTTTTCTGTCCACAGACGCTGTGACCTGCTGAGTTTCGACCAATTTCTGTTTTTGGAAAAATATTGCTTTGTGGAAGGTAAATTTTATTTAACCAACTTATTTAAGTTCATTGAGGAAGTAACATATGGTATGGATAAAAAGGAACATAAAAATGTACTATTTTCAAATTTCCAGAACACATTGCATAAGGAGCCATATCAAAGATTGCTGAGGAAAACAAAAGATTACACTGTCGGGATTAACACGTTGACATGGACAGAGGATTGGCTTGGCTAATAAAATAGAGTAAGGATAAATGGATCACTTGATCATTGGCAAGACGCAATGATTGGTGTATCACAGTGTTCAGTGCTGGGACCTCAGCATTTTTCACAATTTGTATTAATAATTTGGATGAAGGTATGGTTGCTAGGTTGTCAAGAGGACTAAGGTAGAGGGAAATTGATAAAGTAGATAAGTGGGCAAAGATCTGGAGAATTGTGCTTGGCAACAGTATCCAACCTTTTAAAAAAGGAGATTGTTTGAATTTAATTGCAACCCAGGATTGACCTAATTAACAGTTTATTTTTAGTGTTATGTAAATCTAATACCAATATATAGATAGAGACACACACAGAGACTGGGGGGGAGGAGGAGGGGGGGAAAGAGTGAGAGAGAGAGAGAGAGAGAAAGAGGGGGAGAGAGAGAGAGAGAGAGAGAGAGAGAGAGAGAGAGAGAGAGAGAGACAGAGAAAAAGAGGGGCTAGAGAGAGCATGCGAGAGCCGAGGGAGGGACACACGAGAGAGAGCAAGAGAAAAAAGAAAGAGAGAGAGAGAAAAAGAGAGAGAGAAAAAGAAGAGAAAAAAGAGAGAGAGAGAAAAAGAGAAAAAAGAGAGAAAAAGAGGAGAGAGAGAGAAAAAGAGAAAAAAGATAGAGAGAGAAAAAGAAGAGAAAGAGAGAAAAAGAGAAGATAGAGAGAGAAAAAGAAGAGAAAGAGAAAAAAGAGAGAGAGAGAGAAAAGAGAAAGAGAAAAAAGAGAGAGAGAGAGAAAAAAGAAAGAAAGAAAGAAAGAAAGAAAGAAAGAAAGAGAGAGAGAAAGAGAGAGAGAAAGAGAGAGAGAAAGAGAGAGAGAAAGAGAGAGAGAAAGAGAGAGAGAAAGAGAGAGAGAGAAAGAACGAGAGGGGTGAGGGTGAGGGGGAGAGGGGGTGGGGGGGGGGGAATGTTAGAGATGGGGGTGAGCACGAGTGAGTAGGAGGGCGAGTGCTTGCAACAAAAAAAGGGGAAAAAGCTATTCCAGTTGCAGAAAGCTTTGGAGGGACCTCATCGGGAGTAGTAAGCTCAATTTTGGGGACTAAATCTCCGAATAGGTGCACTACCACAATTTCCTGTCAATGATACCTGCAGTAAAGACATGGTTGCAAAAATTTGCTTAGCATTCCTCTGAATTTTAAAGTTTGGAAGTATCTGTAGTTAGGGTATTTGAAATGAAGAAGGTATTTGGTCAGATTTGTATAGTTTCCATTCATGGAAGAAGATTGCCACAAAAGTGGAGGAAGCCAGAACATGGAAAAGATTCTTAAAATTAGAATGGAGACATTAAGGCAACAACAAAAAAAATCACAAAGCAAGTTTTCAAATCAAGCCATGTGGAGATCTGGAGTTCAATATCAAAAATAGCAGGCACATGCCGGTTTTCAATTACAAAATAGGGCTGAATGGCCTACTGCTATTCATTTGCTGGGGTAGGAACATTTGATCTGTTGTCAGACTGCACTTGTCTAAGGCTGGGGTATTGTCCGTTTCACCTGCCATTTTTCAAACCTCTAGCACTTCAGGGATTAATTTCTCAAACATGAACATCTGTAGAAATTTTCATCAGTGATCTTCATCATTGTGTAGAAATTTCAGTTACTTCAAAATATTGCAGCCAATCCCTTCTGCACATCCACTTCATCCACCTCCAGTCTACCCTTTATTTATTCAGGTCCAGATTACATCTTGCTTTTTCCTGACTGAAAGCTGTCAATTTTCAATGTCTTTGAAAATTACTGTCCAAATTCTTGCAAAATTTGAAAATTCCTAGTTAGATTGATTTAATTATTTTACGGAATAAAGTTCCAAATTATGGAATCAAAACAGGTACGAAGAGGAGATGCTGCAGCTCAGCCATAATCAAATTACATGACAGAACATACTTGATGGGCTGGATGGCTTCTTCCAGTTTCTATGATGGAGTCACATAAAACAGTTGCATACGGTATTACAAACTGAGAACAAGCAGCTGCAGTATCTGTGAATTCCCAACAGTTACTTTCACATAATCTCTCACTGGAAATAATCCTTACAGATTCAAAGGTAAATGGATTTCTCTCCTTTCCCTCCTCCATTATATAAATGAATAACTTGAGTCAAGTCAAATTAGTGAGTGACTCCTTTGCTGAAACAATTCCTCCAATAAAATTACAGTTAGGGTGGAATAATCTGCTTAGAAAAAGTTTAAGAGGTGATGTAGTTTTTCTAAAACCAAGAACAACAGATGGAATGCAAAACTGGCAGCAACTGCTTTCAAAGTAACACTCTTCATACTATTTATAAATAGAAAACATCATCACCTCTCTTCTTCAAATACAAGTAGCATCACCTATCAGGAACCTTTTCTGAACAACAAATTACGCTGTCAGGACAACTTTCATGGAAACACAGTGATGAAATTTTCTCAGAGTGGTATCAAAAAGCCCCAACAAAACTGAAGACAATAAGAATAAGGGTGAAAACTCTCTTTTGGAATCATACCTGGTGCAAAGAAGATGACTGTGGTTACGAAGTTCAATCTTCTGCGTCCACATCACTTCACAACTTTCTCAGGGTAGTTTCCTCACCCTAACTATGTACAGCTACTCTGTCAAACATCTTCCTTCCTTCCCAAGGTCAAAAGCAGGATTTTCATTGATGACTCCACAATGTTGAGCATTATTCATGACTGCTCAGATTCTGAACAGTGTCCATATGCAGCAGATCTTGAATGACATTCAGACTTCAGCTAAAAAGTGATAAGTAATGTACATACCACAGAAGTACCAGAAAATGACCATCTCCAACAATCCAACCACTTACCTCGCCTTCATTTCAATGGCATTATCCCAATATCCTGGGGCTACCACTGAACAGAAACTGATTGGACCAGCTGGGTCAGAGGTTAGGAATTCTGTGATGACTAACTCACCTCCTGATATCCCAAAGCCTGTCCACCGGTCTACAAAATACAAGTATAAATATACTCCATTTGCCTGGAGGAGTGCAGCTTCAAGAACATTCAGGAAGCTCAACATCATCCATAAAAAAGCAGCCAGTTAACAATAATTGGAATCCTGTATCTAACCAATTCAATACCAGAGCTAGAATCATCAACATTATATTGCCTAAGAGAGGAACATGCCCTTTTCCCATAACTGCAAAGGTCAGTTGCTTACATTTATTTCACTGTACAGATCTGACACATAAAACTTAAAGATGCCCAACTGAATGTACACTTTAATTTCAAAGACAACAACATATTTCACAATGGTCTCGATCATAAATATTTACGAGATTTAAAAAAGGAATAAATAGCTTTGTTCATCTGTTTGCATTATGAAAGTCAAACATTACAATTAATTGTACATGGGTTTAACATATTCAAATCTGAGCTGTTTATGCCTCATTTTCTCTATCTGGAAATATGGCCGCATGCCGCAATTAAATTCATGCTTCTCAAATTTATAAACCCCAGTTCAAAGAACTTGAGGTTGACAGTTGAAATATGAGCTGTACTGTTGGTTGGCAAGTTGTCATGAAGAAGGCAGATAAAAGAAAGAAAGACAGAACTATTTCCAGTGTAATATACTGTTGTGGAATAAAAAGATTAAAATGTTTTTAAAGCATCTATGATTGGCAATGGCACAAACTCAAATGACAGTGTGCAACTGTAGCACATTTGTTAACAACTGTTGGAGATTGGTGCTGCTAGGATCAGTATAGCCAAAAAGGACTGAAAGATCAGTCGGCAAATGAATCCATTTTTTCATCAGCCATGTGACATTATCAGATTTTAAATCTAGATTTCCATATGAACCATCTGGAGAAGATTATGGCTTTTTTTGAGTTAGTGGTCTGTAAATTTATATAAATGCTACGAATCACCTGTAGTGGTTTACAGGTGAAGATAAGACGAAGTGCTATTTATTGGGGATGACTGGACCCGCTATATAGATATAAGAGAATTTGCACTTTGACTCAGAAACATGAAACTAGAAGCAGGAATAGGCCTTTCAGCCTTCCAAGCCTGCTCCGCCATTCAATATGATCATCCAAACCAATACCCGGTTTTCACTTTGCCCCAAATACTTGCATCCCTCCAGCCCCAAGAACTTTACGTAACCTCTTGCTGAAAACAGTTACTTTTTGGCCTTAACTGCTTTCTGTGGCAGAGAATTCCACAGGCTCACCACTCTCTGGATGAAGACATTTCTCCTCATCTCGGCCTTAAATGGCCTTTGTATCCTGGGACTGTGACATTTGGTTCTGGGCTCCCTGGTGATTGGGTACATCCTTGCTATCTTTGCCATATTCTGCCCTGTTTAAATTTATATATTTCTGTGAGATTCTCTCCCTATTCTTTGAAAATTCCAGGGAATATAATCCTAATCACATGTCAGTCCTGCTATCCCTGAAATCAGTTTGGTAAAACTTAATTGCATTCTCTCAACAGTCACAACATCTTTCCTCAGATAAGGACACTGAAACTGCACAAATGCGCTAGATGTGGTCTCACCAAGTCCCTGTGCAAATGCAGTCAGAAATTTTGTACTCAAATCCTATCGTTAGAAAGGTCAACATACCACTTGCCTTCTTCACTGCCTGTTGCATCTGCATGCTTACTTTCAGTGACTGATTTACAAGGACATCCAGGTCTCATTACACCTGTCCCTTTCTCAATTTATCATAATAATTTACTAATAATCTACCTTTCATTCTTTGTTACCAAAGTGAATAACCTCACATTTATCCACATTCTACGTCATCTGCCATGCATCTGATCAGCCACTCAACTTGTCCAAATCACAATGAAGCATCTCTGCATCCTCCACACAATTCACCCTCCCAGCTTTCTGTTATCTGTAAACTTGGAGATAATGAGTTTCTTCAACTAAATCATAAATACATATTGTGAATATCTGGGGACCAAGCACAGATCTCTGTGGTACCCCACATGTCACTGGCTGCCACTGAAAGATATCAGTATGTTCCTACTCTTTGACATCATAAATTTGCCTATGTATAACTCATTGATTTTATATCAGTGTTTATAGTTAAACTGCAATACACATGGTAGATTGGGCAGCAACAAAGAGATAGCTGCAGCGTCAGCATTTCCAAGCAGTACCGCCTGAGGCAGGAAAATGTAAAACTGAGGTGTTACACACTGTTACCATTGCACACATTTTCACATCGGTATTATTCATTATAAATATCTGCTTAGAAATGTAGAGAATCAGTCATTGATACAAAAATGTAAGAAAATTATGCCAAGCTGAAGTGAAGCTTGCTATACAGGAGGTCTGCGTAGTGAGAAGACTTGCATACACATGAAAATTTAGTCATTGAGGCTGAAGTCTCAATATTGCTTTTCCACTCAACAACAAAACGAATATCAGAACGCAAGTCATTTTCTCTGCTTTGGCTCTGCACAACTGGGCAAATGATGCAGCCATATTTTATTTTTATCTTTTGATGCTTGGAAACTATAATTATTGTTTATTGGTCCCACGACATGTCAATAAATTGAATAAAACTGGTTAACAACATCTCAACTCTCCCAGATCTCCACTGACTCACAAAAGACAGACATTTTACCCTAAAGAAACACACCACCCATACGTTAATCATACTGTCATGTCAACATTTGCAAACAGACAAAGAAGCAAGCTTGTGTGTGCAGTTTTCAGAATTGTCTTTCTGTATTAAGTGTTGGAGCATCTTCAGAAACACAAAAAGGTCTAGACAGGGTGAATAAACTGTTCTTGTTGACAGAAGAATCAAAAACTCAGAGGGTACTGATTTAAGGACCTGGCTAAAGAAACCATGGTAACAACTGGAAAACGTAGTATACAGGAAATGGTCAGGATCTCGAATGCACTACCTTACAATGTGAGGCAGATTCAATTGTGCCTTTGAAAAGAGAATTGAACAATTAGGAGGAAAAAAATTGCAAAGCAATGGGGAATAGTTCAAGGAGTGAGACTTGGAAAGTCACTTTTATTGACACACATAAACATCATTGGATTAACTGGCCTTCTACGCCGTAACCATTGTATATTTGTGCTACTTTAAGGACATTGACAATGTTGAATTGGAAAAAAAAAATTGAGATGTATTCCAGTTAAATCTATTTGGGCTAAATTGATTAATCAGTATGTCCAATAAAATGTCTACATCATCCCTGACAAAAGAAAACAAAAGCATTCTTGTGATCTGATGCTAAAATGTGCAAAGATGGCAATCCTTAAATAGAACTGCCTGTGATAATTGCTAACTTGGAACTTCAACTTTAAAACAAATTTCTTGCTTCTCAAATCAAAGCAGGATTTTCAGACCTATCACCCTAGTCAGGGACTTGTAAGGAACTCAATAAATTTGTGTTGGTCACTTGGATGTTTAGGTTAGATTACTTTAAATAAACTCACAGACCGACGTGAAAACTCAATTCATACATATTCCAAATGTCATTACATTTTATTGCAGTGGTGCTGGACCAACATTGCCTGAACGCAACCGTGAGTATGACAACCACAGAACTTGACAGTATACCAAATATCCAAAAAGGAATTTCAGGAGTACCAGGCTATTGTTGAAAAAAGGTAACTGCCAAAACTGAAGCAGGAAACTTGATTTTCTTTATGAAGTGGCAGACACTTTGACCAGTGCAGAAGGAAGTCCTGAGAAGACTATCATTATGGAAATCAGTATTTCTGTCTAGTGTCATATCATTATTTTTACTTTGACTTTGAAATGATTGAACTGATTAGAAATTTATCTTTTGGCACCATTACTGAGGTATAACAGTAGCGTAAAACAATGTTAATGACAATTGGAATAACAGTAATAATCAGATACAAGTATCACCTGTAGCAAAAGCCAACATAATCACAATGACACTTGGATTCATATTGTGCCCTTTTAAGTAATCAAATGCCCTTGGGGGGAATTCCCAAGGAGTGTAATCAGGCAAAACCTAAGCCTGATCCAAAAGCGAGGCAGCTAAAAGATCGGTCAAAGAGACAAGTGATGAGCGTTTAAAAAGGCCTAAAAAGGTGTGAAAAGGTGGAAACAAAGAAAGACTTGGGGTAGGAATCCAGAGCTTTGACAAGGCATCTCAAACTCTGTCCTATTGTGACCCTACTTCACGGCTTGAAAATTGTCTTGACCCCTCAGGAAGTGGACGTGGACAATAGGCCAAAATTGGAAGAATACAGAAATCTTGGCAGGCTTCCTTACTGACAGAGGTTATGAGGGAGGGACAAGTTGATTCGAACATCAGAATGAGAATTTTAACTCTCAGGTACTGGGATCAGGAGCGAATAATGCAAATCAAAAAGCACAAAAGTGATGAAAAAAACTGGACAGTGCAAGTTAGGATCATTCAAAACTGTTGCTCATATCTCGAATTTATGCAGAATGAAATATAATTGACAGAGCATGAGAGACTTTGTTAATTATAAATTGGATTATTCCAAGATAAATTAGGCTTTCTGTAGCAGATGGGCTGAAGCAAGGGCAGAAATGGCCAATGAAACAAGATCTGGACAATATCCAGGCTTGGTGTGACGAGTGGTAAACAACATACATGCTACACAAATGCCAGGTGATGACCATTTCTAAGAGACAGACAGTCTGACCAATGCCCCTTAGCATTATGATGTTACCACCACTGAATCCACTATTATCAACATACAAGTAGCTACCATTGATCAGAAACTCAACTGGATTTGCCATATAAGTACTATGGCTACAAGAGCAGGTCGGAGGCTGGAAATACTGCAGACATTAATTAATCACCTGACTCCCCAAAA
>JAHRHZ010000045.1:12899942-12957968 GCA_024137785.1 Ginglymostoma cirratum | reverse complement strand
TCATAGGAGCAGGAAAACTCGACGCGTCGAGTTTTCCTGCTCCTATGATGCTGCTTGACCTGCTGTGTTCATCCAGCCCCATGCTTGTTATCTCGGATTCTCCAGCATCTGCAGTACCTTTTATCTCTCGTGCACTCACAGCATGGCATTTTTCAAAGAGCTGAACAGGATGACATCAGTCTTACCAATTCTGAGCTGCAAAAATCAATCTGCACCTTGATATCATCCAAGGACCACTACCATGACTTTACATATGGCTGTAGAGAGGTGACACAAGCTGCCATTGATACATGATAGTTGATCACAGATTTACAAAAGGAAACACAAATAGAAGGTTTACAATGGGGGTGATATAGGGACCTTGGAACATGGAGGTGACCGCATCGACTTGGAAGCAAAAAGCACTGTAGGATATATGCTGGCTCTGGTGCAATAGGTAGTTGGTTGGTGCAGTCCAGGTGGATAACAAAGGAGAAGTAATAAAGAAGGATATTTGAATGGGTTGACTGCTGCAGAGAAATCAAAAAGAGATAAAGCACCACTGTTGAAGCAAAGCCTATACAGGTTGATATCACTGAGATGAGTCAACCTAAATTGATTTCATACACACTTCAGGCACAAATAAGACAAGGCAGAGTCTTCCAAATGTGTCTTACGATGGAAGATTGCTGTGTTATGAGAAATAGTATACCAAAAGAAGAAATATTTAAACAGGGAAACGGAAAGCACGTTAGTTGGCCATTCAAGACTGAAACAAGTAGAAATTTCTTCAAAGAGTTATGATTTTGTATTCTCTACCTCAGAGCTGTGAGCTCTCAGTGCTGAATTTTCAAGACTGAAAACAATACATTTCATATACTAAAGGATATATGGATGCTGGCATAAGGCAGAGTCAAGGCAGAAGTCAGCCTTGATCTTGGTGAATGGCGGAGAAAATTTGAAGGCCTTCTGCAGCTCCCATTTCTTAGGTTGTTCCTTTCTAAAGCAGTAATGTTTAGATTGAGCCACAATTCTTCCTCAGCGCTGCCGAGTACTGATGATGTACCAGGTCTTTCTAAACAGTTGCAAGTGGGGAAGAAAATCAAGTGGGCAAGTTCCCTCGGGTTATGCCCGAGGGATATCTCAAGGGTTCAGAATGGCACAGGTAGGTCCCCATCTCAGGCCTATTTGACATTCCCCATTACACGTGGTGCATGATGAAAACAGACTGGTAAACGTGAGAAGAAATTGAGGCTGTTAACACTCCAATATCCTAGGCTGAATTCTTTAGATGAACACTGCATGCTACATAAGATCAATGTTTTATTGAGCACATACCCAAACATCTAAAAAAAGTACATTCATTCTGTGTCTACACAGCATAACTGTGACACAGATCATTTCACTTAGCAAATTAGTCACATTGAATGTAATGCATTAGTTCTCATCTCTGCTCAAATTGCTGGGCATAAGACAGCACTTCTGAAAATATCAGAGCTGAAAGTGAAACTATTTTGTAAATGCAAATCCAAACTGAAATGATTTTAAAAAAGGCTAAAGTCATTTACAAGGTTAAATGTCTTAAGTTTATATCTTAATTATGTTATTGCTCTTCCTTTAAAGGCTACCTGAGATCTAAAACTCTTGGAGTCAGAGGTATACAGCACAGAAACAGTGTACGTTAACTTGCTGATAATCGTGAGCTGATGGCACCTCTTTTAATGAAACCACTCCAGCTATGTCCACAAAACTTGAAATAAATTTGTATTTCCACAATCCTCCAAAACTTAACTCCTCACAGCAATATCACATGCAAAGTGGCTTCATAACAGCATTTCACTGTAAAGTCAGAGATTCATTCCACAAAAGAGTACTTGAGGTTAGAAAGGAACAAAAGTTTAAAGATCAACACAATTCATCTGGTGAGTCCCAAAAGAGCGGACAAAAAAAATCTCAAGTGCTTATTACAATCGCCAATGCTTATGCTAATACCAACAGCTGCCAGTGGCTCTTATGTGATTAGTTGTATATATTCACCATATTCCTCCTGAACCGGAGGTTATTGTTCTAGTTATTTAACACAGACTCAGCCCCTTATCTCCATTTTTTTTTGTTCAGGGTGTGAGTTGCATCAAGTTTCTTTGAGATTCTTGCTGCAAGCCTAGCAAGATTTCTTGCCATATCTTACCAAATGTTTCATTAACTACCTACCTTGCCCCAAAGGCAAGGACCCCTGACTAAGAAAATCCCAACTGCAATCCTGACTGTGGTCAATAATTGGAAGCCACCTTTGACTTACTGTGCCAGAACCCTAAATGATGGGTAGCTCCATGGGATTTTACTGAGGATTATTTTCCAAATATTTTCGTGGCTGCTCACTTGCATGTCTAAATTACGCCATCTAGTGCACGTGTGAGATTCACACAGCACATTACCATGCTGCGAGCTGCGTCCCACCTTGACAAGGACTGCTGACCAGCAAGGCAAGCTGCCTCACTGAATGAATGCCCTCACTGGCATGGCAAAACAGGCTAGACATGGATGATGCCAAGGTGCAAGTAAGCACAAAGTGATTGCGGGCTAACAGAGTAAGCAAACAGCAAGTGCAATGTTTCTTCTAAACTTTGCAGCCACATGTGTATCACAAATCTCTCCATAGTCCACAGTGTTCACACCTCTATTAGAAGCTGTCTAAGGATGTTATTCACTCGTACAGTCATAAAGATGATCAACTCATCCGTGCCGACCAGGTATCCTAAATTAAGCTAGTGCCATACGACAGTATTTAGCCCATATCCCTCTAAACCCTTCCTATTCACATACCTATCCAGATGCCTTTTAAATGTTGTAATTGTACCAGCCTCCACCACTTCCTCTGGCAGTTCGTTCCATACACGTACCCTGTGAGAATAAGTTGCCCCTAAGGTCTTTTAAATCTTTCCCCTCTCACCTTAAACCAATCCCTTTAGTTTTAGACTCGGCTATCCTAGGGAAAGACCTTGACTATTCAACCTATCCATGCCCCTCCTGATTTTGTAAACCTCTGTCAAGTCACCCCTCAGCCTCTGGTGCTCCAAGGAAAATAGCCCCAGCCGACTCAGCTTCTCCTTATAGCTTAAACCCTCCAACCCTGTCAATATCCATGTAAATCTTTTCTGAACCCTTTCAGCATCTTTCCTATAGCAGGGAGACCAGAAATGAACGCAGTATTCCAAAAGTGGCCTAATGTCCTGTATAGCAGCAACGTGACCTCACAACTCCTATACTCAGCGCACTGACCAATAAAGGCAAGCATACCAAACACTTTCTTCACTATCCTATCTGCCTGTGACTCCACTTCCAAGGAACTATGAACCTGCACTCCCCAGGACCTTTCGATTAAGCGTATAAGTTCTGCCCTGATTTGCCTTATCACAATGCAGCACCTCACATTTATCTAGATTAAACTGTACCTGGCCATCAGCCCTTCTAATCATGGTCCTGTTGTACCGAGGTTCCTTCTCTGCTGTCCGCTACACCTATAATTTTTGTGTCATTTGCAAAGTTACTAATCATACCTCCTACGCTCACATCCGCTGGTCACAGCCGCCAGTCCAAAAAGCTATGCTCCACCACCACCCTCTGTCTCCTACCTTCCAGCCAATTTTGTATCCAAATAACTAGTTCTCCCTGTATTCCACGTGATCTAACCTTGTTACCCAGTCTACCATGTGGAACTTGTCGAATGCCTTACTGAAGCCCAAATAGACAACATCCACTGCTCGGCCTTTATCAATCCTCTTCATCACTTCATTTAACTACTTCCAAAAGAGCAGGTACAACCTACATTTGTGTGGATTTATGTCAACTTACGTGAACTACTAGAAGTAAAACGTGACATATTTGACTGACTCTTTCTTCAGTCTTCAAATTTGAACATTATACCTATATTATTCAACCCAAACAGGTGGCATTCTGGAAAAGATATTCACTATGGCACTGATGGTCTCAGGTTTAGCATTTGTCCCTTCCTGTTAGTCAACCAATCGTATCATTCCTCAGCAACTCAAAACATTATTGGAAAAGATTAACTGGAAAATTAAATAAATAAAATCACCTGCACACTTTGAAAAAGTCCAATACTTCAATTAGTTTCAAACTTTGTTTGACTCATCTCTTGGTGCCAAAGAAAATTTTTTCAAAAAATAACAGTACTGCGATGAGGGTATTTGCCTTTTAAAACAAAATCAAATTCCTTTTCAAATAAAAAGAACTCTTAACAGGGAAACATTCTCACATTGAAGATACTTGCAGTGGTAGGCTGACAGGTGTGGACCAGCAAGTGAATTTCTCTAGTTTTTGAGATGTGCTTGTTCACTTGAAGAAGATCCTTTAATTAGAATAGCGTACTCTTAACATATGCACTCAGCAGTAATTTACAGCATCTGCTAAGTAACTAGGCACAGAAATGATTTAATTAAATCACTTGGGCATTTGGAAGTGCAATGTAATTACAAATAATAACCGTAGCGATGCTGATAAATGTCATTTTGCTCACATAGAACCAATACGTCCTGGTAATTAAAGGACCTCAATGAAGGAAATCAACTTGCCATCAAAACATTTGGATAGATTCATTTTCAGATGTGTTCAGACGCTCCAAAGAATGTAGGGCTCAAAAATATTTAAGTGCACAGATTACACAATGAACAGAAAGCAGTGAACTCTGAAGTCTATGACATTTCCCCACTGAACTGTATGATATTTTATTTCATAATTCTTTCACTAACTATTAGCCAGTATTGTTAAGTATTATGCTCTTGCCTTAGGAATACAGTATGAGTATTGTATTAAACAGAGGTGGAATACATTGTGCTGAGTCAATAAAGGAAAACAAAACTACTTTGGGAGAGGGTGTAAGACTTTAATTTGTCACACTCATGTTTATTCCACCTAGTGCTTCTACCGTGGCCAAGCCTTGTTGAAATTGTGAAAGGCAAAGACTGAGACCACAAATATTCACATTATTAATTGACAATCTGGATGAAGGAACTGAGGGCATTGTTGCTAAGCTTGTAGATGACAAAGATAGGTGGAGGGGCAGGTAATGCTGAGGAAGCGGGAGACTATACAAAGACTTGGACAAGTTGTGGGGGGCGCAGAAAAGTTGTTTCAGGTAGAAACCATATGGGATAGTGATAGGTTATGCACTGTGATGGGAAGAAGAGCGGCATAAATTATTTTCTAGATGATGAAAGGGTTCAGAAATCTGAAGCACAAAGGGACTTGGGAATCAGAGTTCAGAATTCTGTTGAAATTAACGCGCAGGTTCAGTTGGCAGTTAGGAAGGCAAATGCAATACTGGCATTCATTTCAAGAGGGCTAGAATACAACAGCAGAAATGTACTGCTGAGGCAGTATAAGGCTCTGGTCAGACTACATTTGGAGTAGCATGAGCAGTTTTGGGTCCCATATCCAAGGAAAGAATATTGGCATTGGACTGGGGGTCCAGAGGACATACACCAGAATGATCCCAGGGATGAAGGGCTTGTCATATATGAGGAATGATTCAGGTCTCTGGATCTGTACTTGATTCAGTTTAGAAGCAAGAAGGAGGGATCAAGTTGAAGCTTAGAGAATACTGAGAAGCCTTGATACAGTCGATGGGGATAGGATATTTTGACCGGTGAGAGATACTAGGATCTGAGGGCACAGTCTCAGAGTGAAGGGATGACCCTTTAGAACTGAGGGGAGGAGGAATTTGTTCAGCCAGAGGGTGGTTAATCTATGGAACTCATTGCTGCAGGGGTCTGTGGAGGCCAAGTAATTGAGTGTATTTCAGACAGAGCTAGGTATGTTCTTAATTGGTAAGGAGATCGAAGGTTATGGGGTTGAGAAACATATCATCCATGATTGGCCGAATGGTCTAATTCTGCTCCTACAGTCTCATACATCAGTGATTCCAATGCATATAAAACAAGGAAAGCAGTTTATACTTAAAAGGGAGATTGAGTGGTAGTTCAAAATATGCAAAGAAATGTGTGACCAGTGCTGATGGCCAGTTGAGTTCTCTGGCCATATAACAAAAGTTTGAAGACAGAGAGCATCACATCTATGAGTTGCAGCGTTTGTCAAATGTTAAAGGTACCTTGTGCATTATTCTGACATTTCAAGTTTTTAAAAATATGGAATTCTGAACATGTTACATTTATTTTCTATATCCATGCTAAATCTCAAAGTTGGTGGCACAGAAAAGGTCACTTGTTTATCATGTCTGCACCAGTCAACTTTTGCCAGATAACAGCACTTGAGGTGCATGTTCAGACATCTTTTGAAAATATTTCTTGTCTTTACTACCTCTTGAGGCAGTGATTTACCAAGCTATGTGTGAAAACAACTTTCCCCTTATCTCTCTTCTAATTTGGCTATCAATAATTTTAAATCTACGACCCTAGGTAAAGAGCCCCTTCCCAGCCATTCTCTTCAGTTTCCTCAATTCTATACACATGAATCAAGTCTCCCCAAATTCTCCTGTTCCACGGAGAACAAACCAAACGTAACTAATCTTTCCTCTCAGCTGCACCTTTCAGGTTTTGGCAACATCTTTGCAAATCTCCACTGTGTCCCCTGCTGTAATGATACCCTTTCTGTCATGAGGTGATCAGAACTACACAGTACTCAGATGTGGTCTAACAAATTATTTATACAGTTCCAGGAAAAAAAACCTTCCTGCTCTTAGAGTCTATTCCTTGGGTAATAAAGGCTTCCAAAAACCTTCTTAACTATCTTATTGTTCTGTTCTGCTCTGTCTGGCACTAGTAGACATCCACTCCCAAGAACATCGCCTCCTTTACAGGTCTTAAAATCACACCATTTATTAAGTATTTATTGTGAATAGAGTTGGCCTGAGAAGGCTGTGTTGGGCATTCTTCATACTTCATTGCAATTGCTTTTGTAACTGATTGGTTTGCTAAGTCACCTGAGAATGCAACAAGAGTCAAATTGTTGCAACTGCAGGTAAAGTGGGAGGTTGCGGGGTGGTGGGGGAAGAATTCATTTTCCTATAGGACATCAATGAACCAACTGGCATTTTGCAACAAGCTTGCAGTTTTCATATTTATGCTACTAATCAAGCTTACAGGTCACCAGACAATCCAAATTCAATTTTATAACTTGTCATGGTGTGATTTAAACCTTGGGTCTTGTACCATATCACCACGCTGTTGTGCTTGTAGTCAGGCCAAATTAAGATACAAAGAAATTCCCCATCCCTCCTAGTGGAGTGGTTAAAAAAATTTAATCGAATGAATTAAATACAATGGAAGCAAAACTCTGACTTATTTCATTCGTGCTTCCACAAAACAGATTCCTAACTTTGTTGTGAAAGGAATTTAATTAAACTCAGTCAACATCACAGAACATTTTGTTTGTCCTTCTACTCCATCTTTGCTATGCCCCAGATGAAATGTGCAATGGTCTATTTCAGAATGTCTGCCTCTAAACAAACAAGTACAACACAAGCAAAAATTTCAAAATGCAAAAATTACTGATCCAAGTACAATCTATGTGCTTTGTTATAAAATGAGTGTAAACAAAAATATCAATTCAGATCGTTATTTTCCCTGCCCCATCTTGAACCCTTGATTTGCTTGAGTTATAGGAACTGAATAAAACTAAGTGATAGTATAATTTCTCATGGTCTTGTTTGATCCTTAGATGAAGTTTAATCCAGCCCCCATACCCACTGCACCACTTAGTTTTACACAGGAGACTACTTGGATGAATGAAATCCATAAACTTTACTTCAAATCCAAAGCCATTTACATAAAATCTAATTCATTGGTTACTGATTTCCACAAAATGGGAACCATAGGGACAGGCCATTCAACTCCAAGATGCTGTTCCACCGCTCCATTAGGACCTGGCTGATCAATATCTCAACGCCATCAATCAGTCTTAATTCCTTAAGCCTTAATCAATATCTGAAGCCCTGTTTCTCAATTGCTTTTTCTTAAACCTAAGTTACTCCTTTTGCTCCCTGACTCACTCAATCATCTTTTCTTCTTTGGCACCTCCATAGCAATTTTTTTGCTGCAATTTCTACACAACTCTAGAAAACAGTTCTTCATCAGTAATGCAAATCAAACTGATAGCTAAAATCTCAGAGACCTGTTTGCTGCTGGTTTAATTATTTATTTCACTCAAATATTTCCTTCTCTGCTTGAAGGCTGAGTGTCCTGATCAACCTCTACTATATTTTTCAATCATCACACATAAGCCAGATAATAAATTCTAGCAGGCTGTTAGCTTTAGTAGGAAATCTCAGCTAGACCCAACCTCATTTGTGTTCGATATCTAAACATACTTAGGAACACAAGAGCGGGAATAAGTTATTAAACCCTTTGAGCTTGCTCCATCATTCTAGATCATGCTGATCACTTACCTCAATGTCGTATTCCTATGCTGTTAACATATCCACTCAATGTCATTAGCAATTAGAAATCGATCATTCCCTTTGTTGAAACTGACGACTGAATTTCTACAGCCTTCCAGCTTAGAGAATTCCAAAGATTCACCACCTCCATGTGTAGAAATTCTCCTCATTTCAGTCCTAAATGGCTTGACTTTATTCTGAGATAGTAGCCCATGCCTCTATAATCTACAGACAGGGCAAACATCTTTTCTGCATTTATTCTGTTTATGCCTGTAAAAAATCTTTAAGTTTCAATGACACTGCCTCTCAATCTTCTAAACTCCAGAGAAAACAACTGAATCTATTCAGTTTATTCAATCACTTATTTAGGTTCATCCCACCCAGCCAGGAACCACTCTGGTTAACCTGAACTGTACACGCGTCCTGGATGGTGTCAAGCTTCTTGAGTGCTGTCGGAATGCTCATCCAGGCAAGCAGGGAGTACTCCATCATGCTCCTGACTTGCTCCTTGTTGATGGTGGACAAGTTTTAGGGAGTCAGAGGAATATTATTTGCCACAGGATTTCTAGCATCTGTCATGCTCCTTCTAAAAAAAAAGTATTTAAATGGCTAGTCCATTTCAGTTTCTGATCAACAGCAACCCCAAGTCCACTTGATCAACCTCACTTCCATTAGATTAAAACATGCATCCCGTCAATACCACTGTACTGTTCCACAGCAGGTCCTATCGATTGTATATACTTTAACAATACAGAGACTTTCAAACCTCCAGCACCCAGAAGATCATAAAGAGTAAGCGAGCATCACCTCCAAATTCCTCTCAATCACACACTGTTCTAACTTAAACATATAAAGTCCCCATTACCTGAACTGCCCACAATTATGTTGGGCAAATCATTTTCCATTATCAGTACTGGTAATTACAAAGTTGCTGCTGACAACATGTTAATGGAGGCAGCTATTTTGGATACAAAGAAGTGTTCATTCAGTCATTCACACCTTATTATTTAGTCACTTCCAAGCAACATCAGCTAAAACAGAAAACAAATTATTGGAGAAACTCAGTAGGTCTGGTAGCATCTGAGAGGAAGTACAGCTAACATTTCACGTTCAGTGACTCTTCCTTAGAATACAGAAAAGTTCAGTTCTCAGTTCTGAAGAAGGGTCACTGGGCTTGAAACGTTAACTGTACTTTCTCCCCATAGATGCTGCCAGACCTGCTGAATTTCCCAAGCAGTTTCTGTTTTTATTTCAGATCTTCAGTGTCCACAGTTCTTTGTTTTATTCTAGCTATTACTGAGGTGCTCATATATTAAGTGAATGGTGAAGCTTCTAACTGTCAATTAGGTTTTTAAATTGGTTATTAACAGCACTTCACATCCTAATAACCTAAACCATATTCACCTTCAGTACTTTCCAATTTAAATTGTTCAATTACAGGAGTTTATTTGGTAGTAATAGTTTGAAATTAATTTTGCCCCTTCAGTTTCTCAAACAAACAACTGGAGTTCAATCAAATCATCTAATGTATATAGGAAGCAAATCGCACAAGCGTCAGTATGACCAGAATTCCCAACCAAACAATATTGAAACAGCACACTGACCACAGAGACTGCGATGGATGAAGAAGGTGCACCAGCATTCTTGAGGTGGACAATAAATTTCAGTCTTTTCAGAGCTACTCAATTCCCCAAAAATGCATAAAAATAAGTTAATCTTAATTCAGTTCTTACGATGGCAGTGCTGTCATTGCTCTTTGTCCTTCATGCATGATAATGCTAACAAAGAAGGATTAACGTTACTGCACGTTTATTGAGAAATGATCTGCAGATGATTGCTCGGTAATTCCTTGTATTATGAGAAATGTTGCTGCATCTGTGCCTGAGAGGGGTTACAGTAAAAGAAATATTGAATGAGTGTTTGATTGCTTTGCAGTATTTAACATGGCAAGATACAACACAGCCAGTAAAACGTTCAATTCTCATTATTGATTTTTGAGTCAAATAACCTTAATATATATTTGCCACTTACACTGTGTTTTCTGACTACATTGTACACCCATATCCAGGGTACAACTCTCAAATATAAATCAATTTTGCCATACGTGCACATTCTACATTGACAAACCTTTTTCTCTCAACTTGCATTTTACATCTTGAGGACACGAATAACAACATTTACAATTACAGTAACAAAACATAATATAATGCATTTCCCAGTAGTACATTTTATGGAAATACAGTAATCACCTTACATTGTCGCAGCTAATAGAAAAGACTGCAATCAATCCACAAGGAATGAAATTAAATGTCTGATGAGCCATTGCCTCTCTACATTTCTCTGCTTCTGGAGGTCTTTAAAGAAATGTCACATCAATATGCAACGTATATATAACTTCAGGCATCATGTACAAGTCAAAACTAACTAAAACAGCTGGATGAACTGTAAAAGGGATATTAACCAATTTCCTCTCTATATAGTATTCCCTGTGACTAAGTTCACAATTGTTGACAGTATACAGATAAAGGTTTGAGTAAAGTAAGATTGTGAGATATTGGTGGCCTTTACTCTGAAATGTTCAATTCTAAAAACTCTACAAGAAGCTCACTGCATACATTAAAACAATGAATAGATTTCTGAAGCTTTTATGTAAAAAATCTATCTTGTGGTGTTCGCAGTTAAAAGCATTGCTGAGCTTTCTTCTCTTTTAATAAAAGGGCACATTTCTAGAGCCTGACAGATTCACAGGTTCATATGAGCAGTCAATTGTCACTGATCCAAAAGGAACGCAAATATCTTGCGTCCAATCCCCAGATTGAGCAGTGTTAGTTCATTTCAACAGAAGTAGCACCAGAGGCACTTCAGAGTTCATGGGTGCCCTAAATTAGAAGGGAAGTAGCCTAGTGCTTGTTGCTCATCAGCAGCTAGTTGTTCTTGAGTACTAGTGCGCACGGAATAACAAATCATCTTCCCTATCAAGGTTCAAGCATGGTTGATGGTCGCAGATGAAATATTGAAAGCTAACCAGGCTTGTACAACTATTCCCTGGAGGGTATCAGAAATCAATACTACAGGAAACATCACGACTGGAGAAAATTTGTCATGGAAGAAATGCAAGCAGATTGATGCTGGTCAAAATGTACATTACACTACAGGTAGGGACTTCACTTTTTTTGCATGACTTGACTGAATAGATTAAGGTATTACCAGCAGGAACTCCACTCAGGACACTGGCTGTGACCAGGAATCAGTCCTTATTCTGAGGACAGCTTCGGAAACCCCTGCTTATTTCCGTCAACCAGAGCTTCCTGATTGTCCCAGGGTAAGAACCCCAATCAAGAGTCTCATAGTTAATGAGATCCACCTGGTCATTGTTCCAATCATTACATCTCTCCCTCCATACGTCCAGGGACATAGGCCTGTTCTTTCTCTTGCACTTTTCCCCAAGGAGAAACATTTCGACACGGTGCTTAAGTTCTCCAAGTGTTCTTTATTGGTCCTCCCTGTCAATAGTACGTGATCCGGCTAAGCGGCAACTTGGGATAGCCACTTGTAAAATGTTCTTCACGGTCTGCTGGAAAAGGGCACAGACTGATACCCCAAATGGAGACTTTGTATATTGGTAGAAACTCTTATGGGTATTAATTTTGTCACACTTCTGGGACTTATCTAGTTGCAATTGCAGGTAGACAATGCCCATGACCAGCTTAATGAAGGACAGACACCCCAGCAGTTTTGTTGACAAGTCGTCTATGTGAGGGATTCGGTATTTATCCACCTGCGAGAAGCAGTTTACCATTTGTTCGGAATCGCCATAAAGGCGAACTGAGCAGTCAGCCGTCACAGTCGGTTTGACCAGTGCTGCCCATTCCACAGTCTGCTCTGGTATGATAATTCCTTCCCTCTCCAACTTCCTGATTGCCATCTCTACATTTGCCCGTAAGGCAAATAGCACTGGGCAGGCCTTACAAAAATCGCAGAATTGCTTCCGGGTCAACATGTAAAGTGACCTTTCCCTCCTTTATAGTCAATAGCCCTTCCTGAAAAACCCCTGGGTATTTAATTAGAAATTTGCTCAGGCAGCCATTTTCTAAATGGAGACTGTTGATCCAATCAACCAATTCTGTCCCAATAGGCTTGGGCTCAAGCCTCTCATTACAATCAATGGTAACTGCACAAACTGCTTCTCACTGCAGACCAGAATCAAAGTTGTACCCCTAATCTGCAATGAAACTCCAGGGTCTGTTCTCAGTGTGGCTAAGGTCTTGTGCAAACTGAAAGGTTGGAGCTCAGGGCGAATCTTGTTAAAGACAGGTTCAGCAACCAGTGATACAATTGTGCTGGTACTGACCTCCATGAAAACTGGGTGACCATTTAATCAGACATTTATTCCAAACCAGTTCTGATTTGGATGTTGCTAAGCAATTTAACTGTTCTAAACCACATGTCGGGGGACTTTCTATACTGGCCTACAAGTTTTCTTACTCAAGCCAGGCCTCATTGGACTCCTTCGCTGTCTCAAACCCACATACTGGCAACACCTACATTGACATGCTGGCCTGGAACTTGAAGGACTTTATAGCTATTTGGCTGAGGCTCGGTTTTGTTGTGGGCTGACCGAGGGTTCCTCTGCTCCTAGGGAGGCTCTGCGATTGCCTCCACTCACGTAGTATTTCCCAAGCTCAGTTGAACAGGTGAGGCTATCTACTTCCATTGGGATGTCCTGTAGTTCCCATGCTTCACTTGCCGCATTTTCAAACGACAAAGTCAGTTGCAGAGCCTGTTTGAAGTCGAGCTGAGTTTCAGCTAGTAGGTCCTTTTGTGTGTTTGCATCATTAATCCCACATACCAAATGGTCTGTCAGCATCTCATTCAGGGTTAACCCAAAGTCACATGTCTCTGCCAGTCATCTTAGCCTGGTCAAAAATCCTGATACAGATTTCCCTGGTTCTTGAACAGCCAAATAAAACCAATAGCGTCTCAGAGTTACAGATGTTCTTCAGGCATGTTTTCTCTTGGCACCACTGAAATAACTGCACTGAGGCTGGTACCCAGTCACCAAGTCACCCTTTATTTACATGTGCACTGTACACAGGCTGTGACTCAGAGTAAGTCCCTAGATGGAGGAGACCTTCCGAATCACCAACTTATCTCTGTCAACCAGGGCTCCCTGATTGGCTCAGGGTAACAACCCAAATAATGAATCTCAGTCAATGAGATCCACCTGGCCATGGTTCCTATCATTGCAGGTTTCCTGGGATATTGTCCTTCCATTCAGAAGCTGAGTAGATGATTACAATCCTTGTGTTGATCTGACTTTCAGCTGTTTAAAGAACAGAACTGCATATTGAGAAGTGTGAATTAGGGTTATAATTAGCGCTACATAAAAGTCCTAAACAAACTAATAAAGAATACAGAGCAGAGAGAATTAAGATTCAGTAAACACTATAAACATTTTTTTCCACATGGTTGACACTAATTTTTGAACATGTAGAGATGCAATTCGTATTGAAATAATTCCACAGAGGCCAGTATCTCATTAGCGAGTCATCCTCTATTTTAGGCCATTCAGCCCATCGTGTCTGTACTATCTCTTCAAATGAGTATCATTATCTACTGCTCATCTCCTGCTTTTATACCATACATTATTTCAATCCAAATAATCATCCAATACCTTCCAGAGTGCCTGCCTCCAATTGACCAGCTTCCACTACACTTCCAGGCAGTCAATTCCATACCTTAACCACTTGCTGTGATAGTTAAAGGATTGTGCAAAAAATAGTTTTCTGGTTAATTCATTGATAATCACATGACAATAAAATTGATCTGAAGCATTTATTCCCTTCACCACCAGTGCATTATTGCTACAGTGTATCATTTGCGAGGAACAATTTATAATAAGGGAAGCAATGGCTTAGTGGTATTATTGGTAGATTATAAATCCAGATAAAAACATCTAGAATTAAGAGTCTAATAATGATCATGAAACATTGTCAATTGTCAAGATAAACCCATCTGGTAAACTCTGAACTGCCCTTTGGGCAATTAGGGATAAGCAATAAATGCTAGTCTAGCCAGCGATGCCCCTTAAATGAATTTTAAAAAAATCTTGCTTTAACAGCTTTTTCTAAACTCAAATCACCTGCTAGGTGTAGAGGTTAAGAGCATCAAGTGTACAGGAACACCTTCACCTTAAGGTTTGCCTCCAGATCACACATGTTCCTTCACCGATGCTAGGTCAAGATACTGTATCTCTCTAATAGCAACTGGGTGCACTTACGCCACAAGGTGTCAGCGATCAAGAGACCACCATCATCCCAAAGTCAATTATCTATGGCAGGATACCCCAGATTTCATGTAGGAATTAAAAAAAACATTGAACTTGATTGTTAATGAATAAAATGACCACACTCAAATAGTTGAACGGTAATCAACTTCTATAGATTAATGCATGGATTATTTAGGTTTGTCTCTTTTTAAGCACCTTCATCTACTTCCATGGGAAGTCAGATTTCTCAAATGAAGTCACTAGACACATCCAAGATGCCATTTTGAGACTAGGCAAATAAGTACAAAAATCTCTGTAATAAACCTACAAAGTAAAATCATAATTCATCATATTTTATGAAAACACTGCTCTCTATCCATAGAGAGAGGTTCAATTAGGATTTTTTGTTTACATTTGTGATGGTAATTTTTATTTTTCACACGAACCATTTGACTAGAGTGGTGCACTATGTCATAGAATCCCTACAGTGTGGAAACAGGCCCTTCGGTCCAACAAGTCTACACTGAACCTCGGAGCATCCCACCCAGACCCATTCCCCTATAACCCACCTAATCTACACCTCCCTGAATGCTACGGGCAATTTAGTATGGCCAATCCACCTAGCCTGCACATCTTTGGACTGTGGGAGGAAACCGGAGCACCCAGAGGAAACCCACGCAGACACAGGGAGAATGTGCAAACTCCACACAGAGAGTCGCCCGAGGTTGGAATTGAACCCGGGTCCCTGGTGCTGTGAGGCAGCAGTGCTAACCACTGTGCATTCATGTCTCACGTGAAAATGCTGCCGACTCTTTATATTAAGAATCGCATATTGAAGAAGATTCCAGAATATGTAACTTAGGCCAATCTCCACCGCAGTGTGGCCTTATTGGTACTCCTGCTGTCTGAGCAGATCCAAAATATTACAAAAATGCAATTTCATGATTAATTTTATGCTCTACCTGGTTCTACATGCAAATAAGATTTGCTTTACTGTGAACTCAACTATTCTGAGCTTACTGAGATGCAAAATGTAATCATCTAACAGGAATGAAACTCAGAAGTCATGATTTGGGCTTCACCTTGTCTGCAGGGATACAATGCAAGCCAGAAGAACTTGGGGTGCAGGGTGTTTGAAGGCAACAGCTCATTAGCACCTTCTGAAAGGGCAATTAGGAATAGTCAATAAACAATGGCTTTGCTGGTACATATCACATTCCTACAACGGAATAATTAAAATTACAAGAAAGGCAACCAAGTTCAACCAGCATTTTATTATCTTTACAACAATTGTTTTAGGATCTACTTTGAATTCACCTCCAGAAGCTGCATCAACTTCATTATGGGTTAATTTATGGACTTAACAGTGGAAACAGACGATACTTTAGATGAGGGTTTGATACATGACTGAGGGGAATCTGAATGGCAAACAGGAGAACGGGGAAGGTAACCTTTTGAAGGAGCAATATGCTGGCCTTCCCCAGTGATTAAACAGCATGTTTCCCAGTACTCAAATGTTCTACAGAACAGTGTAACTGCCATTGAACGTTCACTCATGGTGTCTGTGAAATGGAGGCAGGTTTAATATTGCCTTTATTTAATGATTAACACTCAGAAAAACGAGCTTAACCTTGTCATTACTTTCACTGGCAGACATCCACGTCAGATCAATGCTGATTCCTTTGATTAAAATGGCCATCAGTTAATCAACAGTGATAGCTTTTAGCTCCTTCAATGGATGTAATTCTCAAATATTTGCGACCATTGCTGCATGCTCTCTACAATTTGGCAACCATTGATAGGTTAAAATTTCAACAAAATTTAGGACCTAAAGTTTCATTTTATTCTTTAAAATGCTCTAATTCTGAACAGTTTTTGTGCAAAGCAAATATGATCATAAAGTATTAAAATCTTTATCCACCATCTACCACTATTTTTTGACACAACGCATCTATCATTAGATCAATCATGACTCTGTTTGGATAAACAAACAGTCTTGAATATCAGAAATAAATGTATTGACCTGGAAGGGACATGACCAGAGATTTCAAATGATTTTTTTTTAGTCAAAAAGAAGAATATGACAAGGAGATTCATGCAGGTTGAGAAAGATAATCTCAGATGGAACATGAGAATATAGGAAAGGATGGGGGATTATCTAATGGCCTTGTTTTGATCATGCAGGAACTCAGTTATTCACCCCACACAATCAAAAACAAGCTTTGAATCAACATCTGTGTGACAGTTGTACTATATCACTCACTAAACCCAACAATAAACTTGTATCCCACTGAACCAAGATCAACATTTTGATAAATAACGGGTAACAAGTGAGACCAAAAATAAGATGACAGTACCACTTAATATATGGCTAAAGACCTGGCGCACGAGGGAGGGATTCAAATATCTGGACGAGTGGGATCTCTCCCAAAGCAGGTAGGACCTGCCCAAAAAAAAATGATTATACCTTAACTAGAAGGGCACCAATATCTTTGTGGGGGGGTTTGTGAGTGCCATTCTGGAGGTTTGAAGTTGTATGGCAGTGGCATTGTTTGGGGAGTGGGGTGGGGGAAACTGGAGTAGCAGGTCAGCATGGGAGGAGAAGGTACAGATTAATAGGATGAACAAGCAGGGCCAACTTAATGAATAAGACATAAAAAGTGTATTGAATAAGACAGGAGGGAGAAATAATAAAAAGATAAAGAAGTAGAACAGGCTAAAGTGTACAGCCAAAATTAGAGTTCTTTATACAAATGCATGAAGTGTAAGGGTCAAAGTAACTGAGCTGCAGGCACAGATTCAAATGGAAAACTATGATATAATAGCCATTACACAGACTTGGCTGCAGGATGGCCAGGACTAGTATCTAGACATATCAGATTATAAGGTTTACAGGTGGGATAGAGAAAATGGCAGAAGGGGCAGTGTAGCATGACAGATTAGAAACAGAATACTTCTATGGTGAGGGAGGAAGTAATGAGGGCAAAGCACCCAGTGAAGACCTTATGGGTAGAACTGAGGAACTAAACCCATACTAGGGGTCCTGTACTGACCACCTGGTAGCAAGTCAAAAGCTCCAAATTGTGCAAATGCTGAAATTAGGTGACTATATAGCAAAGGCAGTGTAGTTATAATGGAAGATTTTAACTTTAACAGAGACTGGGGGAGACAGCCAAACACCTGCCAGAAAGGTTGCAAATTTCTAGATCGTGTCCTGGGTAGTTTCCTAGGGCAATATATCTTGGATATGACAAGGGGTCATTCAATTTTGGATCTAGTAATGAGTAATCAACCTGACTGAGTTGTTCATGAACATTGGCCACATAGTGACTCCCCCCGACAGTGGTCGAGAACGCCCTCGACCGTGTCTCCCGCATTTCCCGGAACACATCCCTCACGCCCCGTCCCCGCAACAATAACCAAAAAAGAATCCCCCTCGTCCTCACATACCACCCCACCAACCTCCGGATCCAACGCATCATCCTCCGACACTTCCGCCATCTGCAGTCAGACCCCACCACCAAAGACATTTTTCCCTCCCCACCCTTATCTGCCTTCCGGAGGGACCACTCCCTCCGCGACTCCCTTGTCCGCTCCACACTCCCCTCCAGCCCCACCACACCCGGCACTTTTCCCTGTAACCGCAGGAAGTGCTACACCTGCCCCCACACCTCCTCCCTCACCCCAATCCCAGGCCCCAAGAAGACTTTCCACATCAGGCAGAGGTTCACCTGCACATCTGCCAATGTGGTATACTGCATCCGCTGTACCCGTTGTGGCTTCCTCTACATCGGGGAAACCAAGCGGAGGCTTGGGGACCGCTTTGCAGAACACCTGCGCTCAGTTCGCAACAAACAACTGCACCTCCCAGTCGCGAACCATTTCAACTCCCCCTCCCATTCCTCAGATGACATGTCCATCCTGGGCTTCCTGCAATGCCACAGTGATGCCACCCGAAGGCTGCAGGAACAGCAAATCATATTCAGCCTGGGAACCCTGCAGCCCAATGGCATCAATGTGGATTTCACAAGCTTCAAAATCTCCCCTCCCTCAACCGCATCCCAAAACCAGCCCAGCTCATCTCCACCTCCCTAACCTGTTTTGCCTCTCACCCCAAGCCACACCCCCATCTCCTATCTACTAACATCATCCCGCCCCCTTGACCTGTCCATCCTCCCTGGACTGACCTATCTCCTCCCTACCCCCCTACCTACACTCACCTTTACTGGCTCCATCCCCGCCTCTTCGACTTGTCTGCCTCCTCTCCACCTATCCTCTCCTCTATCCATCCTCTATCCGCCTCCCCCTCTCTCTATTTATTTCAGAACCCTCTTCCCCTCCCCCATTTCTGATGAAGGGTTTAGGCCCGAAACGTCAAGTTTTCCTGCTCCTATGATGCTGCTTGACCTGCTGTGTTCATCCAGCCCCGTGCTTGTTATCTCGGATTCTCCAGCATCTGCAGTACCTTTTATCTCTAGTGATCATAACTTGATTGCTTGTCTCTGACAAATATTACATGAAACTCAGAGTGAAATGTAGAATTTTGGATTTAAGTAAGGCAGACTTTAATGGAATGAGGCAGAGACTGTACACAGTAAACTGGGAAACTCTGCTCATGGGAAGAAGTAGTGAGGAACAGTGGAGGGTGTTCATAAGCAGTTTGCACTCATGAGAAAGAAAAGCTACGCCTCAACAAATAAAAAAAAAGCCTGTAAGGAGGCAAGGGCCATCATAAAACTAAAAGAAAGGGCATACAAAAACACAAAGAACAGTTCAATCCCCACAGATTGAGACAAACATACAGACTAACAATGCGTCACAAAGTAGCTTAAGTGCGGCTAAAAAGATTATCAAAGAAAACCTGCAAGGAACATAAAAGACAGTAAGAAAAGATTGTATGGTTCCACAAAGGGAAAGTGACTGGTTAATAGTACTATTGGTCCATTAAAGGTAACAGTGATGTTATTGTCAATGACGACAGGGAAATGTCAGACATGCTGACCAATTATTTTGCTTCAGTAATCATACAGAAAAAGAGGATAGCTTGCTGGAAGACCCAAATAAATTAACAGAGGATCTGGGTTGAGGTCTAAATAACATTAGTTTAAGTAAATCATCAACAATAGGGAAATCATCAACAATAGGGAAATCATCAACAATGGATCTGCCTGTGAAGCATGTAAGACAACACTTGGTCATGTGTATCAAGGTACAACAAAATCATAAATCAAATCAAATTAATGGAACTGAAAAGTGACAAATCTCAAGGTCTTATGGTTTCTATCATTGGTGTTAAATGAGGTAGGAGAACATACCACTGATACCCTAAACATGATCTTTCAGAGTTCCCCGGATTCAGTAGTCATACCTCTAAATTGGAAATTCTTTCTTTCTTTAAGAAATTCACTCTTTAAGAAAGGTAACATGGGGAAATCAGGGAATTACAGATGAGTTTGCCTAACTACTATGGCAGAGAAATTGCTTGACTCTATAATCAAGGATATATGATTCAGTCCAATCAGCAACCTGGTTGATCTGCCAGTAGCATAAGCTTATGTCAAAGATTAAGGCATGCATGTCATCCAAGTACGCAGTGTTGGTACAGTGAAACTGCGAATAGCAGTTTAAAACAAGTAATTGATGACCTCGAAAAATTTCAGTTAATTAGGGAGAGTCTGCATAGATTCATGAAGGGTAGGTCATGCCTGACAAATTTCAGAATTTTTTGAAGAGGTGGTAAAGATGGTGGACAGATGCAAGTCAATGGATGTTACTGATAAAAGATTTCCATAGGTTTTGATAAAATCCCATACAAGAGACGAAGCTAAGGTGGAAGCCCATAGAACTGACTGCAAATTACTGACATGGACAGGAAATTGGTTGGGGCAGGATGGAGAAGAAAGAGTGTTCGAATAATAGGCGAGTAGTCAAATGGGCAGGACATGACTAATGGTATCACATAGGGATCTGTATTGGGGCCTCAATTATTCACAATATTCATTGACAACTTGGGTAGTGGCATAAAAAGCCAAATATCCAAATTTGCTGCTGACACAAAACTAGGCATTATTATACACAATGTTGATGACGGTATAAAATTACATTAAGGTATTGATAGTTTAGATCAATGGGCAAAGCTGTGGCAGATGGATTTTAACGTAAGTAAAGTGCAAGGTTATCCACTTCAAATAGAAAAGGATAGATCAGGGTAATTTTAAGAAAATTTGGGGGTTCAGGTGCATAGCTCTTTAAAATACCAAGAACAGGTGCAGAAAATAGTCAAGGCTGCTAATAGAATGCTGGCTATCATATCTAAAAGGCTTGAGTACTGGGATGCAGACATTATGTTACAATTACACACAACCCGATGTTAGATCCCACTTAGAGTAGAATATTGAGAACAGATTTGGATATTATTACTTAGGAAGAATGTTTTGGCCCGGGAAGGAGTTCAACACAGTTTACAAGGTCGATACTTGGAGTTCAGGGGTTAAGTTATGAGGAGATATTAGACAAATTAGGCCTTTATTCTCTAGAATTTAGAAGGTTAAGTGGTGATCTAATCAACGTCTTGAGGATACAAACAGGGAAAAACAGGTAGATAAAGATAAATTATTTTCATGGAGTTAAGATTAGGGCCAGGTGATTCAAGAAGGATGTCAGAAAGCACTTCTTTATGCAAATTAGTGGAGGTTTGGAGTGCCCTTTCTCAAACGGCAGTCAATGCTACTTCACTTATTAAATTTAAAGCTGAGATGGACCAATTATTATTAGTCAGGGGTATCAAGGGATATGGGCTCAACTCAGACATATGGGGTTAGGCCAGAGATCAGCATGATTGTCTTGAATGGCACAGCAGGCTCAAGGTGGTGAATGGCCCGCTACTGTTCCCATGCTCTTACGGTAAACAGCAAGAAACAGGCTGCATCAGATTTTCCAGTTCAAAAATACAATTACAGGTGGTTCTTCTATTACATGTGTTTCACGATTGACAAATAGGGCATGCTATCTGTAAAACGTAAACTTGAGTTGGCTATAACGTGATTTCATCAAGTATAGATTGCATGTTATAAACCTCAAATATTATATCACACAGTGAATAACGGACTTAGTAGGAAAGTATGTGAAGCTTTAGTTTATGCTGAACCCATGAAATGAGTCAGCATTATTTAAAAATGCAGCTCATTTAAATAGAAGAATGGACGCCAATGCTAAGTTGATGATAGAAGTAAAAAGTGAAGCACAGTTTAAAATAATGAGTGCTGTTAAAACATGCACCTTTGTGCGCACTATTTTTGCCTAGATTTTGTTACATATTTAACATGCAAGCATTTTTTAACTTGCTCATTTATACCAAAAGTTGTTTGTGTTACAATGTTTCAAAGATAGTAGGAACTGCAGATGCTGGAGAATCTGAGATAACAAGGTGTCGAGCTGGATGAACACAGCAGGCAAAGCAGAAGGGTCTGAAGAAGGGTCGAGGCCTGAAATATCAGCCTTCCTGCTCCTCTGATGCTGCTGGACCTGCTGTGTTCATCCAGCTCGACACCTTGTTATCTCTTGTGCTACAATGTGCTCTTTTCCAGCACTATTTTGAACACAATGTTAAATCAGGTTTACAACGCATTTTAATCCTACAATTAACTTCATTGCCAATGGGCTACATAGGAAAGAAACGGCAGATTCCTCCGCTTCACTTATCTGAAAATCTGTCTAGTAATCGGTGCTGATGGAATGTCAGGTCAGATCAACATTTAAGCGGAGGAGGGAATTTTACTAAAAATTGCCGACGAGTTAATTTTGGGAGGGTTTCATGGAGGGTTGCTGGCTGTGAGCTCTACCTCACACAATTGAGCACTGCTTGCCTCTTTTGGATCATGCTCGCACCATCATGCAGCACTAACCATTGCTGGAATTTCCAGTGGCAGAACTCTATTTAAAGTTCAGCTGTCACTTCACTGCAAATACAAGGTCATATTTGTAAATGTATTGCCTCTCTTTGTAGCATTACCTGTCTGATAAACGGTCATTATAACTGCAGCTATAAGAATGAAGCCACACAGGTGAAGGAAAATTTTGGAAAATACAACTTATGTATCCTTTGTGCTCCTAGCCCTGCTTTTCCCATAGGTCCCATTATTTATATAGCACGATTTTCTATAACACAATGTTGCACTGGAACACAATTATCGCGTTATAGCAGAACCCCTGGTAGAAATTACATGTTGATTTGAATTACTTTAACTTCACCTTGAAACTAAAATAACTAAAGGACAGTCTGTGGCTGCCATTTTTCTTATGTATTTTACAGACAAGCTCTGGGATTCCTCAACTGTCACCCCAGACCCTGTGATGTTTTATGAGTATTAGATCAAACATAGACAAATAAACCTCCTGCTGATGACCACGTATCAAATACCTTTGGCTGATGTATCGATGCTAATCCATGTTGAATGCCAATTGCAAGATGACTGAGGGTGACAAGGGCACAGAACTCTTGGTGGAGTTTCTCTATATGCATTATTAGAAGTGGCTCGGGTGAACCAATATTTACTGAGTTAGCCAAGTTCTAAAGGATAGAGCTACTAATCTGAGTCTGCAGCAGGTGGTGAGTGAGCCAAAGGAAGGGAAATACCAACTGGACCTCATCCTCAACAATCTACTTGCAGCAGCTATATCTGTGCCCATAACAGCACTGCAGGAGTGACCACCATACAACCCTTGTAGTAACCATGTCTAATCTTCACCTTAAAGATACCTTCCATTGTATTGTGACATTAAGCAGCAGACAGAATGGGATATATTTCAAACCAATCTCATAACTCAAGACCGAGCATCTGTGAAGCCCTTTTACCTGTCAGCAGCAGAACTCTATTCAACAACACTGTGTATCCTCATGGCCCAGCATTTCCTCAACTCCACCACTACCATCAAGATGGGGAACCAACACTGGATCAATCTAGAGTGCAGAACAGCACAGCAGGAGTATGCACCAGGCATACTTAAAAATGAGCTATTAACAGAGAAGTGGTGGTATGGCAGTAATTTAACTGGACTAGTAATCCTAGCCTCATGTTTTTGGATATGGGTTTAAACCTCACCATGGCAGATAACGAAATTTGATTCAATAAGGACCTGGAGTAAAAAAGCTACCCTCTAGAAAACACATAAGTATTGCTGATTTTCAATAAAAACCTATCTGGTTCGCGGATGTCCTTCCGGGAATCAAATTTGCCTTCATTACCTGGTTTGGCCGACAGATGACTCCAGACGCTTCACGGCTCTGCAGGCAATGAGGAATGGACAATAACTGCTGGCCAACCCATCAATGCCTATATCCCATGAATGAAATTTGGTGAGGCTACAACACATGGTAAACACTATAAGTAACAAATGACAAAGCTGAATGATTACACAACAAACAGATCACATTTAAGCTCTGTAGTCCTGCAACATCTAGTGGTCATTATTGTGGATAATTAACCAATTCACTGGAGGAAGAGGCTCCATAAAATAGCCCCATCCTCAGTAATGAGGTAGCCCAACA
Organism: Ginglymostoma cirratum; assembly: GCA_024137785.1. Taxonomy (NCBI): domain Eukaryota; kingdom Metazoa; phylum Chordata; class Chondrichthyes; order Orectolobiformes; family Ginglymostomatidae; genus Ginglymostoma; species Ginglymostoma cirratum. The sequence goes on along the minus strand of JAHRHZ010000045.1, from coordinate 12,933,761 downwards.
CAGTGCAAAGGACAAAGCTGGAGCACCCGCATCAACCTGAGCTCCAAGTTCCCAGTGGATGATCCAGCTGGGTGTCTTCCCAACACATGTGTCTTCATCACACATGCCAGCCTTTAGCCAGTTCAATTCACTCAGTAACACCAAGAACAACTGAAGGTATTGGATACTGAAAAGGCTATGGGCATTGACAACATGCTGGCAATTATATTGATGACTTGTGTTTCAAAGCCAACTGCAACCACAGTCAAGCTACATTAGCGTCGTTACCACATTGGCATCTATATAGCAATGTGAAAACTTGCTCAGGAATGTTCTTTGTACAAAAGTCAGGGCAGAAATTGGCTGAGTAAGATTGGCTCCATAAGTCAATTTACAAACCAAAGTGATGAAAAGGATTGTCAACATTACTATCGAGCAGCACTCGTTCAGCATTAATGGATGCAGTGATATTCAGGTTCAGGTTCAGGTTCTGCCAGGGCCACTGAGCTCCTAATCACATTACATCATTGGTCAAACTTGGACAAAAGAGCTTAATTCCGGAAGGGAGGTCAGACTAACTGCCTTTGACATTAAGGCAGCATTTGATTGAGTATGGTTATTCAGAATAGTACCCAAGGTGCAACCATCTTCAGTTGTTTCAATAATGGCCATCCATAATGTGAGAGGTAGGGCATTCATCGATGATTGCAGAATGTCCAGGAACAGTTGTGACTCCTCAAATAATGAACGATACATACAATATACATATATTGTACATATGCGATAAGGCCTGAACAACATCTAAACTTTCAGTGATAAATTACAAGTAATATTCACACTACATAAGGGTCAGGTAATGATCATCTCTAACAAGTGAGGCTCAAACTATCTCCCTTTGATGTTCAATGGCATCACAATCACTGTTATTTAGAAAAATAATGCTTTCATAGGATATGGGCATCACTGGATGGTCAGCATTTATTCACCACTCCTAATTGTCATTGAGAAGGTGGTAATAAGATGCCTGCTTGAACCCCCGTAATCCATGTGCTGAATATACACCAAGCGCTGTTAAGGAGAGAGTTCCAGTATTTTGACCCATATATTTACAACTCCAACTGTAGTCTGGTTTCAAGGTGAACTGCCAGGTTTTTGCACACTTCTGATGCCCTTGTACTACTAGGTAACAGATCTTGTGGATTTGTAAGCTGCTGTCTAAAAAGCCTCGGTGGGCTATTGAATGTGTTTTGTAGATGATACATACCACTGCCTTTGAACTGGTGGCAACAGGAGAAAATGATGCTGTTGCTAGTTGCTAGGGGTGCCAATCAAGCTGGTTGCTTTGTCCTGGATGGAGCAGAGCTTCTTGATTGTTGTTGGAGCTCTGCTGATCCAGGCAAGTGCAAAGTATTCATCGCACTCCAGATTTGTGCCTTGCAGATCGTGAAAAAGTTTTCAGCAGCCAGGTCAGTTACTTGCTACAGAATTCCCAACCTCTCACCAGTTCCTGTAGCCACAATACTTATACAGTTTGTCCAGTTCAATTTACCGTCAATGGTCATACCTAGGATGTTAATGGTGGGGGTTTCAGCTACAGACCTATCATTGAATGTCAAGGGGTGATGATCGGATTCTGTCTCATATTAGATGTTCATTATCTCATACTTGTTTGGCGAGAATATTACTTGCTGCTGTTCAGCCCAAGCCCACATGTTGTTCAGGTTTGTTGTGTGTGGACACAGACTGTTTCAATGTTGAACAGCCACAAATGGTGCAAAGCATTGTGCAATCATCCATAAATATCCCTACCCTCTGACCTGATGACAAAGGGATGATCATTGATGAAACAATGGCAGATATTTGGGCTTTGGACACCATCCTGAGGGAATCCTGACATGACATTCCCTGGCTGATATGATTAACCTCTCACAACCACAGTGCTCTTCCTTTGTGCTAAATATCACTGCAACTAGCATGGTCATTTCCCTCAATTTGAGTGCAGTTTTTTCAGGGCTCCTTGATCCACACTCAGCCAAATGCTACCTTGATGTCAACAGCAGTTACCTTCACCTTGCCTCTTAAGTTCTCTTATTAGGTTTGGAGCAAGGTACTGCAATGCTGTCAGGAGCTGAATGGGCCTAGCAGAACCAAACTGAGTATCTGAGGGAAAGGTACTGTTATGCCAGTGCCAGTCAATAGCAGTTTAAAAATGAGCTGAATTCCAGAGGTGAACCGAGATTGACAGCCCTTGTCATCAAGGCCACATTTGATCAAGTGTAGCGTCAGGGTGCCCTAACAAGAACGGAATTAATGGCTATCGAGGGCAAACGCTCCACTGGTTGGAGTCATACGTGGTATATCGCAAGATGGTTGTGGTTGTTGGAAGTCCGTCATCTTAGCTCCAGTGAAAACAAAAAATTTCTGGCGATCATAGCTGGTCAGACAACATCCAAGAAGAGAAAATAAGCTAAAGTTCTGAGGTTAGATGCCAGAGTCATCTGGACTCAATATGTTAGCTTGCTTTCTCTCCATGGATGCTGCCTGACCTGCTGTGATCTCCAGGGTATTTGTTTTCAGCTCAGATTCCAGCATCTGCAGTAATTTGTTCCTATATAATGTTTAATCTCAGCTCCAGGACTTCCCTGCATGAGTTCTTCAGGGTAGTGTCCTTGGCCTAACCATCTTCCCTCCATCAAGGTCAGCAGTGGGAAAGTTTGCCATTGCACAATGTTTGTAACTCCTCAGATACTGAAGCAATCAGTGTTCAAGTACAACAAGGTCTGGACAATATCTCAGCTTCAGCTGACAAGTAATGTGTGGCAGACAAATACCAGGCAACAGCAATCTCCAATAACAGACACAATCTAACCACTGCCCCTTGGCATTCAATGATGTTACCATCACTGAATCCCCTACTATCAGCATTTTGGGGCTAGTATTGACTGGAAACTCAATTAGACTCACCACACAAACACAGTGGCTATTACAGTAGGTCAGAGGCTGGGAACACACTGACGAGTAATTCACATTCTGACACCCAAAACACAAGTCAGGAGTGTGATGGAATATGCCCCATTTGCCTAGATGGGTGCAGCTCCGACAACACTGAAGAAATGTGACACCATCCAGAACAAATCTGCCCAGTTGATTGGCACCATGTGCATAATCATCCACTGCCTCCACCACGGACACAAATAGCAACAGTGTGTACCATCTGTAAGCAGCACTGCAGAAAATTTACTGAAGATCCTAAGACCTTCTAAACCCACAACCATCTAGAAGGACAAAGGCAGCAGGCACATGGGAACATCACCACCTGCAAGATCCCCTTCAAGCCACTATCCATCCTGACTTGGGAATATGTTGCATTACTTCTGTGTTGCAGGGTCAAAATCCTGGAATTCCCTCCCTTGTGGGTTTACCTACAGCGGTTCAAGGCAGCAGTTCAACACCGCCTTCTCAAGGACAAGCGTGAGCAGGCAAAAAATGCTGGCCTGCCAGACATGCCCACGTCCCACGACTGAATTTTAAAAAGTTTCCCAATTTCCAGTGTATTGTTTCAAAAATTAGATACTGTTTTATTAGAAAGAATGAAAACTAACCTTCAGAAGGATATGGGCAAGGAGACAATAGTCATCCAATGTCCTGATGACCCATGCCCATTGGTCAAAAGGGTTCAGACAATTGACTGGCACAAAGTAACCTGCCCCTCAAAATATGATATAACAGTAATGCTCAGAGACAGAAAGGGCTTCTTTTTGGGTAGTTCTCATCAAGCAGACTTGATAGGCAGCACTTCTCATCAGGTAGTCCTTAGAAAGCAGCCTTCATCAAGTATTAAGCTCATCAGCTCATCAAGTAGTTAGCTCAGGCTAATGGAAAATGGACCAGAAAAGGAGGAGGAAGATCCAAGGAAGAGTTCCCTGAAAGGTCAAATAGAGAGCAATTCGCTGCACTTACCAGCTTAATGAGACCAAAATATTTTGCACCAACAACCTGTTTCTCCTCTTGTATCAGTGAGCCAGTCCCAATTGTCACAGTTGTAAACTGGTGCAGTACTTGGCTACAGTGCAATTGTGACCAACCCTACTCTTAATACTCTTGATTAAATGTGCTGCCTGTGGTGGTGCTTTGATATCTTCTGGCTGGAAAGTCACTCCCATTCTATTGGAAGAATTTGGAAAGTGGTAGTGCTGATGATAAACTGTCCTCTGGTCACATGTCTGCTGGAAAGTTCTTTCAGCATGCCTATGTACACAGCCTGGCTTCTGGCGCATTCTACTGCTGCATTGTGCCTTCTAAGTAGACTATTTGGATCCCTGCACACAGTGTCAAAGAACAATGAAAAAATAAATTACTGCAAATGTTAGAAATCTGAAGTAATGAGTGAAAATGCTAGAAACATGTAGCAGGTCTGATAGCATCTGTGCAGAAGGATGGAAATGAACTTAAAACTCTACTTCCCTCTCTAAACATGCTGGCAGACTTGATTAATATTTCTGTCACTGAACTGGGCTTTCACATAGTCAAACATTTTGACATCATTCTTTTGACTGTCTTAATCCAAAAAAAAATCACTTTGTTCATTTTTGTTAATTCCACATTATCCTGATATTTATGTTCAAGTTTTTGATCAGCTTCCACTGTCCTGCTAGTATTAATATACTGAAGTTAACTATTCAGAAACTTAACAAAAAAAACTTCCAACTGCCTAGGATTTTAGTTCCAGAGCAAAAAACTAAAAATTAAAAATTACATTTTCAAGTTAATAATGTTATTGAGAACTTTAGAGATAACAAGCATGGGGCTGGATGAACACAGCAGGTCAAGCAGCATCATAGGAGCAGGAAAACTTGACGTTTCGGGCCTAAACCCTTCATCAGAAATGGGGGAGGGGAAGAGGGTTCTGAAATAAATAGGGAGAGAGGGGGAGGCGGATAGAGGATGGATAGAGGAGAGGATAGGTGGAGAGGAGGCAGACAAGTCGAAGAGGCGGGGATGGAGCCAGTAAAGGTGAGTGTAGGCAGGGGGGTAGGGAGGAGATAGGTCAGTCCAGGGAGGACGGACAGGTCAAGGGGGCGGGATGATGTTAGGAGATAGGAGATGGGGGTGTGGCTTGAGGTGAGAGGAAAAACAGGTTAGGGAGGTGGAGATGAGCTGGGCTGGTTTTGGGATGCGGTTGGGGGAGGGGAGATTTTGAAGCTTGTGAAATCCACATTGATGCCATTGGGCTGCAGGGTTCCCAGGCTGAATATGATTTGCTGTTCCTGCAGCCTTCGGGTGGCATCACTGTGGCATTGTAGGAGGCCAAGGATGGACATGTCATCTGAGGAATGGGAGGGGGAGTTGAAATGGTTCGCGACTGGGAGGTGCAGTTGTTTGTTGCGAACTGAGCGCAGGTGTTCTGCAAAGCGGTCCCCAAGCCTCCGCTTAGTTTCCCCGATGTAGAGGAAGCCACAACGGGTACAGCGGATGCAGTATACCATATTGGCAGATGTGCAGGTGAACCTCTGCCTGATGTGGAATGTCTTCTTGGGGCCTGGGATTGGGGTGAGGGAGGAGGTGTGGGGGCAGGTGTAGCACTTCCTGCGGTTACAAGGAAAAGTGCCGGGTGTGGTGGGGCTGGAGGGGAGTGTGGCGCGGACAAGGGAGTCGCGGAGGGAGTGGTCCCTCCGGAAGGCAGATAAGGGTGGGGAGGGAAAGATGTCTTTGGTGGTGGGGTCTGACTGTAGATGGCGGAAGTATCGGAGGATGATGCGTTGGATCCGGAGGTTGGTGGGGTGGTATGTGAGGACGAGGGGGATTCTTTTTTGATTATTGTTGCGGGGACGGGGCGTGAGGGATGTGTTCCGGGAAATGCGGGAGACACGGTCGAGGGCGTTCTCGACCACTGTGGGGGGGAAGTTGTGGTCCTTGAAGAATGAGGACATTTGAGATGTGCGGGATTGGAATGTCTCATCCTGGGAACAGATGCGGCGGAGGCGAAGGAATTGGGAATAGGGGATGGCATTTTTGCAGGAGGGTGGGTGGGAGGAGGTGTATTCCAGGTAGCTGTGGGAGTCAGTGGGCTTGAAATGGACATCTGTCTCTAGGTGGTTGCCCGAGATGGAGACAGAGAGGTCCAGGAAGGAGAGAGAAGTGTTAGAGATGGTCCAGGTGAACTTCAGGTTGGGGTGGAAAGTGTTGGTGAATTGGATGAACTGTTCGAGCTCCTCGTGGGAGCACGAGGCGGCGCCGATGCAGTCATCAATGTAACGGAGGAAGAGGTGGGGTTTAGGGCCAGTGTAGGTACGGAAGAGGGATTGTTCCACATAACCTACGAAGAGGCAGGCATAGCTTGGACCCATGCGGGTACCCATGGCCACACCCTTTGTTTGTAGGAAGTGGGAGGAATTGAAAGAAAAGTTGTTGAGGGTGAGGACGAGTTCGGCTAGGCGGATGAGGGTGTCGGTGGAGGGGGATTGGTCCGTTCTGCGGGACAGGAAGAAGCGGAGGGCCTTTAGGCCATCGGCATGGGGAATACAGGTATATAGGGACTGGACGTCCATAGTAAAAATGAGGTGTTGGGGACCTGGGAATTGGAAGTTCTGGAGGAGGTGGAGGGCGTGGGTGGTGTCACGGACGTAGGTAGGGAGTTCCTGGACCAAGGGGGTGAAAACTTGAGAACTTTGAGAACTTTTTGAGAACTTATTGAGAACTTTGTTTGCTTTGCTGCTTATTGAGTAAATGCTATCAACGCTGCCATAAATTGATCACCACTTCGAACCCCGTGGGTGACAAAGTGAGAAGGCAATCCAAGAAATGTATACTATTGTAGTATCTGCTGTCCCATTTAAATTCTTGGAGGAAATAATACTATAAATGCAAACACCTGGGGGGCAGGAACATGTGCATTTTGTGAAATATTTAATAATTTCTATACAAACCTCTCCCTTATACAAATATGAAATCTGTGGTAATTGTGAAGAAACTCTGGGGACAGGATGGGACACAGTATCAGTTGAACATTCCCTTAATTGATTAGCAAAAGAAATACAAGACAATATGATGCCTAATTCATGTCACAATCTGCCTGGGCATCAGTGAATCATTTTTTTGGAAGTACAAAAGATCTGTGATTCCAGGTACTTACTAAGAGCATAAAGCCACAAGATGCCACACTTTTCAATGAACTACACACAAAACAAGAATGGTAATACAAGCTATAACATATTACAATACCCAGAATTAACCAGACTGCAGTCAAACACCACCTGGAGCACATCAAACAGCAAATGCAGTTAAGGTGGATCCCATGGACTTTTCTGCAATTCCTCAAATGTTAAGGAGTCCACAGTCTCAGTAAAACTTTTCAAGGGATTCCAACTCTGCACAAGTGGTAGAGCGCTGTTGTCCAGATTTTAGACCTGTGACTAGCAGTGTGCCACAAGGATCAGTGCTAGGTGCGTTATTGTTTATCATTTATATAAACAACTTGGATGAGAATATAGGAGGCATGGTAAATTTGCGGATGACACTAAAATTGGTGGTATAGTGAAGAAGGTTATATAAGAGTGCAATGGGGTCTTGATCAACTGGGTCAGTGGGCTGAGGAATGTCAGATGGAGTTTAATTCAAATAAATGCGAGGTGTTGCATTTTGGTAAGACAAAACAGGGCAGAACTTACAAAGTTAATGGTAGGGACCTGGGCAGTGTTGTCGAACAGAGAGATAGGGGTCCAGGGACATTGTTCCTTGAAACAAGTAGACAGGGTGGTGAGGAAGCCACTCGGCATGCTTGCCTTCATTGGTCAGAGCAGTGACATCATGTTACGGCTGTACAAGACATTGGCAAGGCCACATTTACAGTGCTGTGTACAATTCTGGTCGTTCTTCTATAGGAAGGATGGTATTAAACTGGAAAGGGTGCAAAAAAGATTTATAAGTATGTTACCAAGTCTGAAAGGTTTGGGTTATAAAGGAGAGGCTGGACAGGCTTTGGCATTTTTCCCTGGGGAGTAGGAGGCTGAGGGGTGACCTTATAGACATTTATAAAATCGTGAGGGGGCACAGATAAGGTGAACAGCCAAGATCTTTTCCCTATGGTAGGGGAGTCTAAAACTAGAGGGCATAGGTTTAAGGTGAGACGCGAAAGGTTTAAAAAGGGACCTGAGGGGCAACATTTCATGCAGAGGGTGATGTATGTATGGAATTAGTGGTAGAGGTGAGTACAATTACTACATTTAAAAAACATTTGGACAGGTACATAGACTGGAATGGTTTGGAGGGATATGGGCGATTAGGCTTTTAGGAAACCTGGGACGATTTGGGCTGAAGAGTCTGTGTCCTTGCTCTATGACTGTACAACTAAGTTTTAGGATTCCCTCAAACGTCCATCTCACAATGTTTCAACAACTGCTCACATTTTGGTATTTCACTGTTCGAATCAAGCCTGCACTCACCTGGACTCTGAAGACTGTGAAGGAGCCCCGACCCACAAGCATAGCTTGTCCACAGATAGCTAGCTTAATTGACTTGATATCATCCCTGCATTTCTCCACAAGTCCTAGGCTTGCTGAGATGCACAAAGCAACTACTGCTTGTGGGTCCCTTCATCCTTGCTTTCATCCGCACGAAAACATAAATCGTCCATGGTTTCTTCAGATTCCCCGCAGCTTCCTGAGCACTAAGAATTACAGACAGCTCCTGAGTCCCCAGACTTGTCCTGAGTCCTAACAGATCAAAGGTGGTGCCAGCAACAGCTTTACCAGGTGAAGCCATTTTGCTCTGCTCTCAAGTACCTGCCTGTCGAGCAGTCCAAAAGAAACAACACTCTCCTCTAATTGCTTCCATCCAAATGCAAAAAATGGAATGCTCTGAACCCATGAACTCAAGTTAACAAGGTGTGGGGCTGGATGAACACAGCAGGCCAAGCAGCATCATAGGAGCAGGAAAGCTTGACGTTTCGGGCCTAGACCCTTCATCCCATGAACTCGAGTGACTGATTGGAAAAAGTCCTGCCTTTGTCCCAAAGATGTATTAAAAGCAATTGATTACTTTGCAACAGTCAAATATAGCAGGCCCTTGTAATTATGTGTTTAGAACCCCTACAGTATGGAAACAGGTAATTCAGCCCAACATGTCCACTGCAACTCTCTGAAGAACATCCCATCCAGACTGACACCCCTAACTCTATCCCCGTAATCCTGTATTACCCATGGATAATCCATCAAACCTTCCCATCCCTGGACACTATGCGCAATTTAGCAAGGCCAATCCATCTAACATGCACATCTTTGAACTCTGGAGGAAACCAGAGCACCTGAAGGAAACCCATGAGGATATGGGGAGAATGTGCAAACTCCACACACACACACAGTTGCCCAAGGCTGGGATTGAATCCAAGTCCCTGATGCTGTGAGGCAACAGTGCTAACCACTGAGCCATAAATGCTACCTGTTGCTTGAATGTTACTGTGTTCAGAGAGCGGAATTGCACGCTACAAAATGGATAGAAAAAGGGAATTTCAGCATAATTCAGTGGCAAAAACTATGAAATACCAGAAAAATTAAATAAAAAGTCTGACAAAATATGAGTTCCAAACCCAGTTATGGGGAAAGAGCGTTAAAAATTGACTTGTATCAACTGAAGAATATAACTCAAACATACAATGTTTTGAGGACATATTGTGAATTCCATATTAATGTTATGTACAAACAATGTGTGTTCAACATGAGAGCTCAGGGGAGAGGGAGACTCATAAGCAGTGTGTCATGGCACTGTTATATCTAGCTAACACCTGAGATTCTGGACAACTGATCACATCAGTAATAGGATTTCTTGACACAAGAGATCTCATCATGAGAGTGTATCTGCTAAGAAGCTTACTTTCAAGAAAGTATTTGAAGTGTGCAGATGCTCTGATATTGTCAATCATCAGCTAAGCTGTAGCAATTTGAGAACAGATGAAGCTTGGATTATGTCAAGAGATATCCCAGTTTGAACAAGAACAATTAATTAGGAAAATAAAACAAAAATTTTGCAGAATGGAAAGTAGAAAACCCAAGGCCAGAGAGCAGACTGTAAATATTGCAAGGAATACTAGTACAAAACAAAATAAAGCATATCCAACTTTCAGAAACCACAGTTCTAATTGCAAGAAACTGAATACTTTGCACACAAAAAAGTGTTTTGAAAGTGGAGCAAAGCAAACCTATAAAGATGGCTGCTGGGCAAATGTCAGCCAATGATTGAGACAAAACACCTTGCACCATGTTTCAAGTTGGCAACCTCAAGTCTGAAGGTGATCAGTGATTTTGGAGTGTTAGCAGAAGGACAGAATCATGTCAAAGTGCAGTGTCAGATTGATACTTATGCTTCATTAAACATGAGCTTCGCAGATCTGCTCAAGGAGGTGTCTCAAAACTGAAGCCCTCGAAGACAAGGTTATGACCATATGATAGAACAATGCACAATGCAAGAAGTTGAGAGACCAATACGATGGGAAAAATGAAGATTTGAAGCTCCAGATAATATACATTAAGCAAAAACCAATCAACTGAAGCAAATCTGATGTTTAGACTGCATGCACCAAGAGATCAGTGGCATTTCAAAGTCCATTAAACCACTGACTGCTGAATGGATCTTAAAAGATCAGAAAAAAATGTTTTTGCAAGTTTTGATTATCTCCTTAGTGACTATCATTTCAAACTAATGAGTATGAGAGGCCAACTCTGCATCCATTGAAGAGTTTCAGCCGTTGGCAAGCTGAGCCTGAAAAACCAAGTAGCAAATTTGGAAAAGACGGGAATAATCAATCAAGAAAGTGGCAAGTCCTACAGACTGAATGACAGAATGGTAGCAATGAAACAAATCTGGAAAGCTGAGAGTATGCATAGATCTGAAAGATCTCAATAAACATTTGAAGAGACCTCATTACCCAACACCAACCACTGAAAACAATTTGCCACAACTTGTAAAGCATTGGGTTTACTACATTCATGCAAAGGATTGTTATATGCAAGTGAAGTTTAAGGACAAGGCAATCCAAAGAAAAAAGTTCTGATTGAAGATAATAGCGCAGTTCAAAGATAAATGTTGCTCTGCACCCAAAATATTCTTTCAGTGGTGAAGCAAGCTACTAATGCCAGAGGCTGGAACAGGTGTGAGCGCCTAAAATCAAGGTGAAACAACAGGAAACCAAATTTTACTTAGTCAAACTGCCAAAATTGAGGACTGGAGAGGTACAGTGTAAATGTCCAATGCTTTCAACAAGACTTAGCTTACACAGCAACTTGGAACCTGTGTGGAGGAACTGTCGATTCAACCATGCACAGTGAATATGAATGACCAAAACACATTGTTGCCTCTGCAGATACATAATCAGAGAAGCTGTTCCTTCACTGCAGACAGCTGATCAGAACAGATGATTTCATCATCTGTGTAGAGTAGATAAAACCTACTGTCTTGGGAGGTCCACCATTCTCCAACATCAGAAATAGATCCACAGTAATATTAACCTGGCAATTCAGTCAAGAAGGATCAGCCTAGGAATGTCCAGATACCAGACAAGCAGTCAATGAAATCAACATTTGCTTGCACACCGTTAAAATATTTCCACAATCTCAAAATAATGCATGCAACACATGCAGACAAAAATGAAAGTGGGATTGATGAGAATTAACCATTTGACGAATGAATGATTTTCTTTGTTGAATATGGATAAGTTAGGTAACTTGTAGTTGCAAACAGCAGTACGTGCAATTTATTTGCAAATAAAAAGGGAGGTGTTTTGAGAAATGCATTGCACGTATTGAACTTGCTGGTTTATGTTAGTGATGACAACTTCACCTCTGATGTTGCTCGATTTCACTTTAGTTTGTGGCAGCCATTAAAATACATGAACATGAAATAGTTGTCAGCTGTACTTACTGTTGGGGTTGATCATAAACTACAGTGCAAGCTGTCAGACAGGTGGAGGGGTATTTGAGAACTTCATGGAATTTCAATCAATCAGTCATTCACAAGTAACTTCAATCTGAATAGCTACTATAAAAAAGTTTCCATAAATTTCATTCTCAAATTCTGGATTGCAGAGGCTATCCTGCCGAGTACTGTAAAATGCAACGGATCTCTCAGTGGAATGTTAGCAAGCTCTTCCTATCGAGTGAGCTAATTATTACTTGATGTCAGTCTGCTCTATGGAATACAATTTGCTTATTCCAGTCTTTATACAGGATTAGTTTAATGTACTGAAAATATTGTTGTTGCAACAGACATTTTGAAATGAATAAAATTTTTAAAGTTTGAAGTATCAGAAGTTTGGAAAAATAAAACCTGATTGTCAAATCATAAAATAGGAACCCTTGTGCCTGTTGTTAAAAATAGAACTTCCGGCAGTTGCCGTTACATAAACGTGGTACAAATGCTTAATTGTTTCATCACATTGAAAGATCCTCGACTTAAGGAACAAAATGAAAATAATTTTTGCATTACATGTAAGAAATTACAGTCCATCGTGAATGCAGGCCAGTCCATCACAAAAACTTGTCTTCCTTCCATTGATTCCATCTATACTTCCTGTTGCATTTGGAAAGCAGCCAACATAATCAAAGGCGCCTCCCACCCCGGTTGTACTCTCTTCCATCAGGCAGAAGATACAATAGTTTGAAAACATGTAACAAAAGATTTAAGATCAGCTTCTTCCCCACTGTTATCAGACTTATGAACAGACCTCTCATATTAGAACTGACTTTTCTCTTCTCTGTACCTTTAACACCATATTCTGCATTTTGTTCTATTGCCCTGATGTACTTATGATTTGTCTGGTTAGCATGCAAAACAATACTTTTCAAATTATTTCGGTACATGTGACAATAATAAATCAAATCAAGTCAACTTATGTGAGAAATCAAATGAGGCATTTAAGCATGGCCCTGTGACTACCAGGAAAGGAGTATTAAAGTGAGGCTTCAAACTCTCAATTCTCTGGCTCTTCAAAGCTAATATAAAAGGCGTGGTTACTACATTTCAGTAAAAATAATCTCAAGTAAATTACTTTCATGATATTTTAAGTAACAGTGTTTCTAGGGACTTCACTTACTTTTTTTTAACATGGTGACACCAATAACGACACATAACTCACCATACATTGTTACATTGATGCTTTATATTAAATATTGCTTGGAAGACTCAAGTTTTGAAGGTTTGTGGAAAATGGAATTTATTTTAAAATTTGTGGAAATACCAAAAAAATTTACAAGTGCATTGTGGATATTGGAGTTTTCTTCAAACCAAGGCTTTCTAGAAATCACATGACTGGTGATAACTGCTTGGTTTTGCTGAAGACTCCTGCTGAAGTTGTTTTGAAAAATGACTAATTTGAAGGGGTTCCCGTTTTACGTGGTTGAGTTGGAGAACAGACTGAGTTGGAGAAAAGTTTGCTATGAATAAGCTGCCCAAGCTGATCTCTCCCACCTTCGGAAAAAAAAAACACCTCTGTATCAGTTGAAGGTGAAACCTGTTTGTATCTCTGAAAGTGATTGAAAGAACATCTCAGTATTGTATTTTTTGGGCAAGCTGTGTCAGCAAGACCCCAGAGATATCTATATATAATTAGTGATTTGGCCACATGTGCACATCAGGGCAATATCTTCTGGGGCATTCTATGCTTCTTTTAGATTTGAGAATAACCCGTTGACTAACTTGTTTTCTTTTTAGTATCAATGAAGCAGTTCATTCTTTGATTATTAATCTCAATTGTTTTTCTAATAGAAACCTCAAGTCTGGGAACTTCAGAATTCAAAATTGCAGACTTCAATGAAATGTTACCAGCACACAATAAACAAAACTAGATTCGGACAAAACAATATAGACTTTCTTACAATTGTAAGAATTCTTGACATTCAATGGCAGTATCGTGCCGAATCCTTTACTATTAACATCCTGTGGATTACTCTTGACAAGAAACTGAACTGGACTAACTATATAAATTCTCCAGTTACATGAGCAGGTCAAAGCCAGGAACTCCAAAGTGAGTAACTCAATTTCTGACTCCAGAAAGCTTATCCACGATCTACAAGGGGCAAGTTTGGAGTGTGATTGAAAACTCTCCACTTGCTCTGTTAAGTGCAGTTTCAAGAAGCTCGACAACATCCTGGACAATATAACCAGTTTAACTGGTATCCCATTCACAACCTTCAATATGCACTCCCTTCACCATCCATGCACAATTGTAACAATGTGCACCGATTTCAAGATACATTGTGGCAGATCACAAAGACATTTTGACAGGACCTTGCAAACCTGCAACCCCAAGAGCAATTAGGGATGGACAAGAATTGCTGGCTTAGGCAATAACGTCCACATGCTCAATGAATGAACTTTAAAAATAAGCTGTATTTGGATTTGTACTTCTTTACATTTTTTTTCAATATGTCATTGGCAAAGTCATTTCCGATTAACATGACAGAATATTTTGAGGAGATAACATTGAAAGATGATGAGGGTTGCGCATGTGATGAAGTGCACAGGCATATTAGGAAGGCTTTTGAAAGGTCCGACATGGTGGACTGACCATGAAAGTAAATGTTCATGGTAACTCACAGGAAATTGTAAATTGTATCCGAAATCTGCAGGAGGCAAATAGCAACAGTTGACATGTGCTAATATTTCTTACGATGTATGTCAATTTCTGAAGAGAAACGCTTTAGACGGCAGAAAGGTATTAACGGACTGCTAGAGTTGGGAGAAAACTGACAAACAGTAGATAATGTGGTGAAGTAGGAGCTAATCATTTTCGAAGGCAAACAAGACAAGGCTGTACAAAATAAATGGCAAGATATTAAAAAGTGTGGAGAAATAATGGGCCCCGGATTACACATTTACAGATTCCTGAAGGCAGCAAAACATACAGATAAGTTGGTTAAGATGATATTCCGGATATTTTCCTTTGATACCCAAGCCACAGACCATGTGGCGAAGACTGCAAATAATGGCAGTTAAACCACAGTTACAGTTAGTGTAGAGTTCTACGTTACAGCAAGAACTAGCAAGGGTAGCAAAGTGCTTTCTGACAATGTTGCCAAGACTGGGGAATGGGTGGACAGGCTGGGATGCAGGAGGCGGAGGGGATACTTAATTGAGAGTCCACCTGGATGCACTTCATAGGAAGGACCTATTTCCCTTTGCACATTGGGCAATAACTTAGGGCATGGACTTCTAGTAATTGAAAGGACAATTAGAGAAGAGCTGAGGAGAAACATTTTAATCCCAGAGATGGTAGTATCTGGAACTCATTGTTTAGAAGAACAGGACAGGCAGAAAACCTCATTGTATTTAAAAATGGATGTGCATATACGAGAGCTAGAAAATGGGATTAAATTCACAGACATAATGAGCTGTCGCCTTTTGCTTAGCTGTGCATTTCTATAATTCCATGAGTTAGCTTCCCAGATTTGCTAAAAATGACTCTTGGGAGTCAGTGTGTTATGGGTTGGTTGGACGAGTTTGCCATTTTACAGTTTGAGTATCTGATTAATTCTTGTCGAATTCCAATATGTTTAGGTTTGTGTGGCATAACAATCAAAGAATAATTTGTTTCTCAGTGTGCCATTAACACCACAGAGTACATCTTGGAAGCACCAGCAGCTTTGTCATGAAAACTGTCACTGCACTTCTCAAGACGAGAATTGAATGTCAACACTCTTTAGCTTTTGACCTAAGTTCCAAAGAGTCCTTCCAATGACCATCACCAACTAAATATTAATTTTAATGTTTTAAACTGGACTCTGATAAAATCTTTGGAAGAAACACCTCTGTGCTTGCTAGCTCTGACAACTGTCTCATTGATGCGGGATGCCACCGTGTTGTCCCAACTAAGTTACTTTGAATATCAACTGTATTTTCACACCATATAACTTGCATCAGTCGAGTATTGAAACATAATTGAATATCTGTCCATGGACGAATATGCACAATATATACACATTATCTGCATACTTGATAACAGTGTGAGAGATAACAGATTTTTCAGCAAAGTATATTGAATACCGAAGTTCAGAAAAAGACATCATATCAAATCCAACCCAGTCATCAGTGTTCAAGTGCAACACCTGCTCAAGACCTTGTCCGATATCTAATTATACCGAACAGAGCAGACAAACAACAGGTATTTACAAATACTAATTGGGCATGCTTAAATATAGAACTTTGAATCCATTTTCTTGCCCTGTTCTTGACTGCTTGACTGGGTGAAATAGATATATTTATGTCAACTCTGATAGGGTGACAACTCTCAAACCTCGATAATAAAAGGTGTGAGCATCCAAGAGTTACAGAGGAACATCAGTAGGTGCGCACATTGGAGCAGTTGCTTTTCTACGTTTTCTTCATTTAACTGTTGGGACACTTGATTACTTAAAAGAAATTTTATTGACTAGAAAGGGTACTGTGAAAATTTAAAGAATTAATTCTAGAAAGACAACTTTATTGCTGTAAAGAACAGTTTGTAAAATTGCAATGGTCCTACTGGAATACAGAGGGATCCAAGAGATTTCAATAACTGTTGTAAATTTGAGGGTAAATAGGGAATCTCACTGGGTTTCACACCATAATTGCAAATTGCATTGAACTATGATGGCTTTGTCACATTATGTATTTTAAGTCACCCAGCAGTCTCTAGAAGAATGGCAGAAGAAGTGAAAATAACTCACTTAGCACAGATACAACAAGGACCACAAAACGACTGCTGAGACAGAGGCTAAGAACATTTCTCAATTTAAAAAAAGGCTAGGTAAATATTTTAAAAATAAAATGTACGACTACACGTGCTGTGGGATTCATCAGATCCTAACAACACTACTCCATCGTGAAAAGTCTGAGACAAGAAATTCAGCACCTTGAGGGCTTGCTGGGTTGTGTACAACTATGGATGAGTGGATCAGGCTACCTGGGACTTCCATGAAACAATTTGCATGTAAAGGCATCACATCCAGTTTGGAAGGGAAGAAGATCTGATCAAAAAAAGGAACAGAGTCTTGCAGTGAAAACTCACTGAAACTCAGGAACCAATGCAAGTCTGCCAATACTCCGCATTGAGCTTTAACTAAACCAGCTTATTACTACAACATACTAATTCATCTGTCTTTAAAAGGGGTAAAAGGGCAAAGTGCAAATTACATTCAGCTGTGATGGTTTTGTCAAGTTATGTATTTTAATTTCTCAGCCAAGTCCCAATCATCTAATCTACTACTGCAACTAATTCATTTTGTTCTGGCTTCACTTATAATGTCTCAATTAAAATGCAGCTGTTCAGTTGTTTCACCATCCACTGCTGCAAATCACTTCAGTCATGACTTCTAAAGGACTACACAGTACTAATTATGTATGCACTTAGTTTACATCCAACCCACCTCTCTGACACCACTCACTTCCTCTACCATAATTAACGACACATAAATTGAGGGTGCAGAATATTTCAGTGCATATACCAATCATGCCATGATGCAAATAAACCATCTGGAGAGTTTGCTGCATCAGTTCACACAAGAATGGAATTGTACGCATTTTCTGTTCTGTTACTTACAATTTCAAATTTAGGGAGGTTTCACAACTTATCTCTGCAAAGCTCAAAACAGGATGTTTCCAGAGGATTCGACAATAATGATTTAATTTTTGTTTGGTACCATCTCAGTGAAATGCTGAAGTATTTTAGTTGAAGTTTTTTCCTTTCTTCTGGTTACTCTTTTGAGATTTTGCTCATTTGCATTTTGCTGACATAAACTGGGCTCAGATACTTCAAGTTGACAAGTCACAAAACTAGACCATAAGTCATAACAGAACTTGTTCAGCCATTCAATGAGATCATGGCTAATTTGATAATCAACTCCACTGCCAGTCCTTTCCCCCAACCCTTGATTCCCTTACTGATTAAATATTTGCCTCAGTCTTGAATATACTCCATGACCCAGACTGAACAGCCCTCGGTGGCAAAGAATTCCACAGATTCACAACCAATTGTTTAAGTCAAAGTTTCAACATTGACTGAAGACCTGAATGCAGTGCCTGAATCCACTATGCGCAAGTTGTTTTTTCCCTGTGTTGTATGACATGTACTCACAGCGCTGTTCAGATCTTTAACTTGAAGGTAGAAGTATCTTTGTTTACATAAAAAAAGGAAAAAGTCTTCTTGTCCACTCATGCGGCAAAATTCAACAAACTTCTGTTTTTCTAATTGTTGGGTGAGTCTTCAGCATTAGGAACTGATGGCACTAGACAAGTTGCAATGAAACAAGTTGCAAATTCTAATTCAAATAAAACAGTTGTGAAGATCAGAGAGATTAAATGGTCAGTTGTTTGAAAACCACAAATTTAGTGAAAAGGACAGAAGAGAGGAAAATTAATTGTGGCTTGATGTTTTTGTACATATCCTGTGATAGAAATGGACAAGGAAGAATGCACAATCAAAAGAAAATTTATCTTCCAGCAACAAAGCATAATCCTGAGAAATGTCCAACATCTGTATTCTATATTTGATTAAATTTTGAATGAGAATATCCAAAGAGAGAACATTTGTAGGGCTTTGGGGAAAGGGGAGTGGGTCTAGTTGAATTGTTTGCAGAGATCCAAAGCGGCCAAGTAGGCTCACTCTGTGCCATAACCATTCTACCATTAAACGTAGTGCTTGCTGATAGAAATACAAACAAATTTCACAGCACTTTGATCAAATTAAATTTGCAAAATCCAAAACGAGCAAGATTGACAATGAGTTAACAAGAAAAAGCGTCATTCCCTCAGAAGACATACAATTATCAACATCTTCAGTTGGTTTAAGAGCAATGCACCAAATGCTTGAATTCTCAAAGTCACAGCTTCAGTGGCAGCCTATGATCAATAAAGGGTCTTGAAGAAAGATGGAGAGAGATTGCACAAGATAAGTGGTTGCTAATTACAACAACGGCTTAACATGTCTTTGAATAATAATTCATGGCTTTTATACAGCTGGAGGCAATGGCTGAAAATCGAGCCGTTCAAGCAATATTCCGTACGAACATTCGCCATACAACACAGTTGATAACTTTTCTCCAAAATGATTTTGATGGGGTTTTTGTTCTGACAGAATGAGCATGAGGTTGTTGTCCATTTGCAAGACAGAAATGCAGAATACCAGAAAGACTGCATCTGTAATTTCAGAGATAACAACTCCTTGATGTCAGCCCAGTCACTGGCAATGTACAACAACTTAAAATAGTCACTATGAGAATGAGGAGGCAGGTTTGGAATAATTCCTTTACTCAGAATTGCTGAAATCATGAGTAAGTGAGGGCAGCACAGTGGCTTAGTGGTCAGCACTGCTGCCTCACAGCACCAGGGACCTAGGTTCAATTCCAGCCTTGGGCAACAGTCTGTGTGGAGTTTGCACATTCTCCCAGTGTCTGCATGCGTTTCAGCTGGGTGCTCCAGTTTCCTCCCACAGTCAAAGATGTGCAGTTGAGGTGGATAGGCCATGCTAAATTGCCCAGTGTCCAGGGATGTGTAGGTGAGGTGGATTAGCCACAGAAAATGCAGTGTTAGGGGGATAGGGTGGGGAATGACGCTGGGTGGGACGCTCTTTGGATAGTCAGCGTGGACTTGTTGGACCAAATGGCCTATTTCCACACAGTAGGGATTATATGAAGTAGAACAAGTGGTAATAATCAAGCTGCCCAATGGAAGAAAACAAATCAATTTGCTATCATGGATACAGGCCACAATCTTTTAAATGTGTGTGACTTTTGTTCTCTTCCTCTTGTTTTGTTCATTTTCATTGAAACTGAAAAATATAATTGATAAAAATTCCAAAGCATAACCATAGTTAACTTATCTCCAATGTCTCTGCTTTGTCTTAATCATCAGGCACTCCAGTGCTTTCTGTCCATCCTATATCTGTGCTGTAAATTCTGTGCTCTGAGTTACTGAATAGACTTAAACATCTTAAGATACATACAACAATTCAGCCCACCCTCATTACCTCATGGAATATCAATGTAGATCAGGGAGTCAAATTAATTTTATATGCTGAACCTGAATTCTCAACCTGGCACTCAGGCATTGGGGTAGAAACATGGATCAGCTTTGTCTGTTTTTAGGGTGAACAAGTACAATTCCTGGCATCAATTACTCTGTTTAATCTTCATCAGTGGCATAGTTTAATGCATGTAAAGAATTTGTAGCAAAATCTTTTTGTTTGGTTATTAAATGCCTCATCTGGGATAGCAACTCAGAGTTCCAGAATGCAGAGGTTCCCATGCTCAGCCTTCTGGGAATTCCTTCATCTCACTGCAATAAAATACCTTGAATTTACATAGAGCCTTCACGGAATGAAATGCCCCAGGGTGCTTCATCGGACTATGTCAGACAAAACAAGATAATGAAACATATGAGATATTACGGCTTGTGACTAAAAGTTTGGTCGAAAACAGTCATGTCCCACAACTCACTGGTGACGCAGCAGGTTCAAATAAAATTCTCATGTCAAGCTAGCTGCCTCTGGAGATATCTTCCTCAGAAACAGGTTTTCTGACACAGCTATTTTGTAAGCAATCACACCGTCTAATAGAAGCATCATGTATAAACACAGAAACATACAAGGGAGGAGCAGGAGACAGCCATTTGGTCCTTTGAACCTGCTCTGCCATTCTTCACAATCGTGGCTAACTGACCAGCTCATTGGCCTAATCTTGCTTTTCCCCGATAACCTTTAATCCCATTCGCCCGAGTGCTATATCTAGCTGCCTCTTGAACACATTCAATCTTTTGGCATCAACTACTTCCTGTAGTAATGAATTCCACAGGCTCACCACTTGTTGGCTGAAGAAATGTCTCAGCCAAAATAAACTTGGAGGCCAGGAGATATAACCGTGTAACAAGGTACTTTGAGTGTTAATGCTTCCAGTGATGGACATGCTATATAGGGGATTTCTCTGGATTCTGTTCTGGATCCTGCTGTAGGTTATATCACAAAATTTTTGTTAAGGAAGCAACATGGCCTATTATTTTAGACTTGTCCCTGTTGTGTTCTGTAGTAAAACTCAGCAGGTGCAAATTATATGCAATTAAGCATCCATCCTCACACTAGTTCTCCAAGTGGGGCCTTTTGTTTTAGGCAGCATTGCAAAATTATCTAACAATCAGCACAAAACAAAACATATTTATCATCCCTGCCTTCGGGGTCAACTTTAGCTAGTCTTTAAAATCGGCATGCGACTTCTATTGCAAGAGGATGTTGGATTAATTTAAGCATTTGTGACATTGACCTCAGCAAGGAGAGGGGGCATCCGTACACACTGGTGGCCTTAAAAGGTTTGTTGGGCTGGGTCATAATGAGGGCAACACAAGTGTTACCTCTTCATTTTTCATGTGACCCAAAGATTCCTACTCAATGCTTAGCCAGAGTTTATTTTATGAAATGACCATTAGAGAACAATTGTTTTTGTTCAGTCTTCCTCAATAAGCAGTAAGAAGAAATTACACTGATCAAGCGAGAGAGGATTACTGCAGTTGCAATTCTTTGCTCAAATCTTCAACATGGCATTTGTTATCAAACTGTCAGATCCTCAGGCATTTCTGAAGAAAGGCTGTGTTTCAAATTTGATTGTTACCCCCTTTTAAAATCTTCAAGCATTTCTGTCAAAAACCTTCACTTTAGGCATTTAAATTTTTAAATAACCAAAGGTTATAGAAGTCTGTAGTTTTTAAATATGCCATGCAGTCAACTTTTCAGCAGCTTTCAGTTACTTTGAGTTGTAACACTTGAATATGTTAAGAAAAAAACCTTCAAACAGAGAAGGAGCAAGATTTCCACTTCCTTCAACATTTATCTGTCAACAGTGTTTAATATAACCTGAATGTGACCTATGGGAAAGGTAGCATGATTTGTCAGGTGAAGCTCCAGGTGATCACTCTTAACTGAAGAAAGCTGGAAACTTGACTGCTGTGGACTGTAACGTGGAATGAACTGATTGTTCATTTTCCTTCAGGATTCTTCATCTTACATTTACCCAAGATCAGCCAAGTCATTTAGAGCACAAGAGGGTAAATTCTTTCTCAGAAGTCAGGGAATGCCCTTCTCCAAAGCAACTGAACAGAACTGAAAAAGACTTAGAATTGACTATTAGCTCAGTGAACAACAATATTTCCAAGCCAATTTTGTTCCAGCAGTCAAAGTTAGCAAACAGGAGTTATTGAGAATAATACATAATTATTTCCATGAAGTCCCAGTCATCTGGTTGACCTCTCTCAGGATTGTGGAGCTGCTTCCCATGATAAAGATCAACAGACTGAGTTGGCAGCATCCTCTCTCCTTTCAGTCAGATATTTTTGGATTCAAGCCCAATGCTGGACTTGAAGCATATAATCTGCATAGACACTTCATGCTGTATTTGAAGGAATGCTGCACTAATACATCAACGTATCTTCAATACTCAGGTTCTGTTTACTTCACAAGTGTTTACTTCATCGATAGATCCGATAGCACTTTTTGAACAAGGGCGGGGAGTATTTCCACTGTGCTTTTGCTAAAGCAACATAAAGTACATGAACATTTATCTCACTGTGGCTTTTGGAAAATTGTGACTGCCATTGGAAAATTATTAGTGATGAGTGAGATTCTTTGGCCAAAATGGGATTTATTTTGAGTTTCAAAGTTACTTGCAAAACTTCTCAAACTCTTTTAAACCATCTCCTCCACAGGTATCCTTTAGTCTCACCAAATGCACCTCATCACATATTTGGTGATTTTTTTAATGGTTCTCTTTACCAGATGCATATGATATCGTAGGTAGCTATTTCTACCAGCACAAAATGTCAACAGTCATTGAAGTATTTCCTCAGATGATGCTACCCAGTGAAGCATTCAGGTAGGGCAAGCTCTTTGGTCCATCTAACACAATAAACCACAGGATTCCTTTGGTGCTTTACTATTAATTCCAAATTCAATTTGTCGATGAGAACTCAGTCAGTTGATCTCTCTACAACAAATCACTGGAAGATTTCAAATGAACATTTAGGAAAAGAATTAGCACAAACACATTTGATGCTTGCGCAAATCAATGATGCAGGAAATTCTCTTTACTGGCAATTATCTTTGAGTGGAGAACAGTGGGTGGCAGGTGTTTCCAATTAATAACTATCATATTTTAAAATAGAAACAAATTAGATTGAAAGACATCAAGCAAATGCAATCTTTTATTTTCTTACAATCTTCTCAGAGACCAACCAAATTTAAAAATTTGAATTTCCAGTTAAAAGCTGAAAGAATGCAAAAGGATTGCAGAGTTTAAAAGTTTTACTGTAACAAACAACAAAAAAAAATCACTATTGGTGAAACTCGATTTTCTTTTTGTAGGCAACTTTTCTGTCAAACTACAGAAATACATGTTCCCTCTTATACTTATTACACATCACACTTTCCACACAATTACTGTCTTTAAAGCAAACAGTCCACAGTTGCTTCCAGCTTCCAATGAGTTTCCATTGCCCAGTTTCATTGAATAATCGTTTTGAGTGACTTACTCCAGGCATTCCCCTTAATTTTTGGAGAGTTCCTAAAATCCATGAGCACTTTTAAAGCTTGTCCAGATGATTCTACCCTTTGGCCACATCAGGATAGATGCCGTGGAATCCTAAGATGACCGTGGGATGTGTCTCTTCAGCTGGAGACCATCCCCTCCCCATATGCAGCTGCAGTAGCTTGCAAAAGTTAAGAAGTAAGCTGACAACACTGTAGCTACTGCTGGTCTGGGATATTCATTAAATTATAGGGAAACCTATTGCCTGGACTCAAAAATGTCACCTTTTGCACATCTATCATTAGCCTTGCATCCAAGGAGAAAAGGTTATTAGTTATCCTTGTTTTGAACTCACTTTCATCTTGGAAAGGAACAGTCAGTTTGAGGTACAACTTGGTACCTAGCATACCTCTGTTCTAATACCTTGTTAGGACTTTTGAGAAACTCAGCATGCATCCACCATGAAGTCATGGACTACTGCCATGGTCTCAACAATGAACTCCTCAACATCATCACTCCAGAATCAATAGATGGGCCTATCTCTGAACTTTAACAGTCCCAGGACTACTGTCAAGCAGCTTTCAAAACAGATAGCCTAATCCTTTTGCTTTTGCCTTCAATTTAGAGACATCATCCCAAATCATAATTGTTAAAAACCTCAATTTCCGAAAATATTAATAGTATATACTTTCATGCTGGAGAACATCCTTTTCTGTTTAGGTTTAAAACCTTGACATTTGACAAGTCAAGTTGACAGCTCCATTCCTTCAGTGAGAAATGTGACATACCTAACATTTGCACACATATTGAATTTGAGCTGACGTACTCAAAACACACAAAATCTTCACTATCTGCTACTAACAGGGTTGTTTGTTCCAATAAAATGACATATCTGACAAGTATGTTCTTTTTAATTCCACTGAAATACTTGGGCTGTGAGCCTGTTTGATGCACAGCACAAGAAAGCCTGCTACTGCTGGTGTAATGTACCATGCTTTGGAGTAGCCTGCATTCTAACATAAATCTTGTCATATCAAGACAAGAAAAAAAATTTCAAACCAGAGAAAAGGGATAGACAGATATATCACTCAGAGCTGAGAGCACCAAATGCTGATGGCTCTTGACAGCAGAGCTTTTGGTGTGTTTAGCTACAGAGATCGGTCACTAAGACATGCCATTTTCAAAGGTACCTTGATACTGTAATGGCATTCTGGATCTGATTTTTTTTTTGAGTACATGTCACCAACCACCAACAAACAGAAGGTACAATTTTTCACTGTCTGTAATGCTGCCTTGTCATCTGCATTCCATGTTGTGTGTCAAAGGAAGATTTGAATGTTGTAAGAGACACTGTTGATGGATATACTGCACTTTCTCCAAACCAAGTAGCATTAAATAAATCAGGCCTTCCTGGGTTGTTACAGCACTGTGAATCGTCAAGACACAGTTTCAAATTTCAAAAAGAGAAAGTGAAAAGGAGTTAATTTATGCCAGCAGTTTAAACATAAAGCAAATCATTATTCACATTTTCTCAGCAGCTTCAAAAGATTCTGTGTGACATAAGGCTTTGACTTCTAATTTTTACTTTGACTCAGGACCTCAAACAAGTCACATGTTACCACATGACTTGTTAAAATACACTTTTCTTTCAGAGTGTTAACTATCATTTCTCGATCAAGCGTTTGCCCAATTCTAAAAGTTGTAAATGTGACAGATAAGTATCTTACAAACCACAAGTAAAAGAACTGCAGATGCTGGAAATCAGAAACAAAAACAGGAATTGCTGGAAAAGCTCAGCAGGTCTGGCAGCATCTGTGAACAGAAATCAGAGTTAACATTTCAGGTCCAGTGTCCCTTTTTCAGATCAGATGGCAGCTAGGAAAAAGTTTTTTTTAAGTAAAAGATAGGATGGCAGGAGGGGTTAAGGGTAAACGATAGGTGGAAACAGAGTCAAAAGAAAGAATTCCAACTATTTCCTAGCTACCACCAGTTCTGAAGGGTCATTGAACCCAAAATGCTAATTGATTTCTCTCCACAGGTGCTGCCAGACCTGCTGAGCTTATCCAGCAATTTCTGTTTTTGTATCTTACAAACCACTTGCCATTCCCTGTTGTACCTTCTGTAAGATTTCAACAAGTTGAAACAATTTGTGACTTAATGTTTGAACTTCAATTCAAAAAAGTTGATCTGTTGCATTATCTTTGTGGTCATTTATAGTGCAGTTTTAATTAACTAAGGCTTTCAAGCCTTCCTACTTAAACTTTATCTTTTGTTTTCATTGACAGAAGATGAAACCAAGTTTGATCCAACAGTCAGCCACACATTACAATGAGATTATTTACTCTTCACACTGCTATCTAACATTAAAATACAGTTCACTAACAAATTGGGTAGCAATGAATAATCCTAAATGAGATCCTGAACTATTCTCATCATTGCTCTAGCATAGCGAAATGTACCCGGAGACGACTGAATGACTGCTTTTGTTACTGGTTAATCTTATGCAAGACCTAACAATAAAGGACCCTAATTTCTATTTAATTTGTTCTTCAGGTATGAGTAATGCAGGCAAGGAAATCTACTAACAAATCCAAGTGGCCTTAAGAGATTTAACACAGATGGTGGTTGGACTCAAGTTTAGGAGTAACAAAGTAGGATTGGAGATTTCCTCACCTTGAATGACACCAGTCAAACAGTTGACAGAACAATTCACTTTCCACAGAGCCAAGATAAAGATCAAGTTCAAATTTCAGTTCAGTAAAAAGCACAACTTCTGAACTGCTTAACAATTCAATGATATATTTTTGTGACAATGCATTATGTAAGTACGTTGGCATTTTGCACTGAATTCAACAAAGACCATGAAACCAAGAGATTAAGTGAGGAAATTTCAGAAGGCGAATAAACTTCCAACTGAAGTTTTAAGCTTCTTTTCAAAGATACATATGAACATTTGAGATAACAAGCATGGGGCTGGATGAACACAGCAGGTCAAGCAGCATCATAGGAGCAGGAAAACTTGACGTTTCGGGCCTAAACCCTTCATCAGAAATGGGGGAGGGGAAGAGGGTTCTGAAATAAATAGAGGGGGAGGCGGATAGAGGATAGATAGAGGAGAGGATAGGTGGAGAGGAGGCAGACAAGTCGAAGAGGCGGGGATGGAGCCAGTAAAGGTGAGTGTAGGTAGGGGGGTAGGGAGGAGATAGGTCAGTCCAGGGAGGACGGACAGGTCAAGGGGGCAGGGTGATGTTAGTAGATAGGAGATGGGGGTGTGGCTTGGGGTGAGAGGAAAAACAGGTTAGGGAGGTGGAAATGAGCTGGGCTGATTTTGGGATGCGGTTGGGGGAGGGGAGATTTTGAAGCTTGTGAAATCCACATTGATGAACATTTGAGTCAGGAGTAGAGGAGGCAGCAATGACAACCTGGCCATTCATCTCCATTATTCAATGAGATAGTGGTTGTCCTGGCTGTTAGTTTATCTCCAGAATTCCCAATCCTATTGTTTCCAAACTGCTCTTCTCTAGACAAAGGCCAAGGAGCTAAAGGAATTGCTCGAATATCCCTGTTTTAGATCAGTGACAGGTGAAATCCTCCAGGCTTGCCACTTTGAGGCTAGAGTGCTCTAATCCTCGTCTGACTGTCTTCATGACTTGCACCATTCATAAGCACAAGCCTACTCTTGAACCCTGGTGCCTGTGTCTGGACCTGTGTCCAGCACCAATAACCATTCATCCACTCTGCTCATAAATATACTTTCTTTCAGTCCAGCAATTTGATTTCAAATTGCTCCATTGCTCCTCCCCATCTCTTATAATCACAACCAAGCCTCCAAAATCTCTGCTAACCTTTAATTCTGACTTCTTCTACTTCTGATATTAAATGGCCCCACTTTGCCAGCTCTGCCCTTAGCTGCCTAGTTCATAAGTTTTGCAAGTCTTTCCCTAAATTCCTCCATTCTCATTTAAGATACTCCCTTAAAATCAAATTCTGACAAAGATTTTGCTTTCCTTCTTGATTTTCTTCCAATGTAGTTCAGTCTGAAATGTTGTTTGAGCACTCCTGCTAAATGCCTCTGGGGGGCTATATGTCTTGAAGACATAATAAAAGGTCAAGTTGTATTGATGCTGCTTTGGCATAGGGATTGATGTGTGAGAGTTAAAAATATAAACATCGGTTCACGCTGTGATGCAAGTTTGTACTATATTGTTATTATTTGGGAATTTGGAATCTCAGATAGAGGAAATAGATTTTACTCTTCAGTTAGGTGGAGGTAACATTCCCTAAAATGTTGTCAGAAACTCATTTTTGACAGTTGGTTCAAAATATAATTTCCAAGAAAGCATGTGATGACTGGCCTGGATGGAGTCTCCAGCCATGCACTCAGATCCTGTGCTGACCAGTCGGGGAGGTATTTGCAAACATCTTTAACCTTTTCTTACAATGATGGGAAGTTCCCATCTGCTTTAAGAAGACCATGATCATCCCGGTGCTAAAGAAAAATCAGACATGTCTTAATGACTACCAGCTGGTTTTACCAAGTGCTTTGAGAAGTTAGTAATTGCACACATCAACTCCAGCTTCCCTATCTGCATTGATCCACTATGATTCGCCAAGTGTCACAATAGGTCTATGGCAGATGCTATCTCTGTGGCCCTACACTCAGCCCTGCAACATCTGGATAACAAGGACACCTATGTCAGACTCCTATTGGTTGGTTTCAGTTCCGTCTTCAATGTCATAATTCCAAGCAAACTCTGAGACCTCGGACTCTGCTCCCCCACCACCCCCGGCCCCCTCGATGACTGGCTCCTCAACCTCCTGACCCGCAGACAACAATCAGTAAGGATAGATAACAACATCTTGTCCACAATAATCCTCAACACCAATGCCCCCCCAAGATGATGTACTCAGCCTCTTACAATACTCGTTACACATTCATGACTGCGTGGCCAAATTCAGCTCTGACTCCATTTAAAAATTTGCTGATGACATTACTGTAGTGGGTCAGATTTCAAAAAAAAAATGAGGAGACAACAGTACAGGAAAGAGATAGACAGCTTAGTGGCATGGCATCTCTCTCTCCCAATGTCAGCAAAATGACAGAGCTGGTCAATAACTTCAGGAGGTGGAGTGAAGGACACAGTCCTATGTGTATAAATGATGCTGAGGTGGAGATAGTCAGGAGCTTCAAGTTCCTAGGAGTAAACACAAGTAACAATCTGTCCTGACCCACCAGCATCGATGCTACAGTCAAGAATGCACATGAACACCTCTAGCTCCACAGAAGGCTAAGGAAGTTCGGCATGACCACAATAACTCTGACCAATTTTACAGATGCACCACAGAAAGCATCCTATCCGCGAGCATCACAGCTTGGTATGGCAACTGCTTTGCCCAAGACCGCGAGGAATTATAGAGTTGCGAACACCGTCCAGTCCAATCACGAATACCAGCCTTCCTTTCATTGACTCAGTCTACACTCCCTCTGCCTCAGGAAAGCAGCTAACATAATGAAAGAACCTTCTCAACCAGGTTACATTCTCTTCCATCGGGCAGGAGATACAAAAATTTGAAAAGATGTACCAACAGATTTAGAAACATGTTCTTCCCTGCTGTTAATCAAACTTATGGACAGATCTCTCATATTAGATTAATCTTTCTCTGCACCTTCTCTGTAGCTGTAACGCTATATTTTGCATTCTGTTGTGTTACCCTGATGTACTTATGTGAAGTATGATTTGTCTGGTTAACATGAAAAACAATACTTTTCATTGTATCTTGGTACATGTGACAACAGTAAATCAAAGCAAAGTGATTTGGAAGGTACCTGGCGAGTTAATTGATGAAATGTTAATAAGTGAATTACAGCTGCAGAAAAACTGGCCAGATGTTAAGACTTTAGTGTTCTTTATTAAATGTGGTGATTTCTCTGAATGCCAAAATGACTATCAAGGTGGCCCCTGCCCATATGTAGAAGCAGGTCATGACATCAGCAGATCACGATAGGGTGCACATCATTGACATCACTACGTTCCTTGTGCAGTTTCTGCACAAGCATAGATGGCAACCACCACGGCTACTGTAGGAGGAGAAGGTGGGAAAGAGACAGGGGTGAGGGCAGCTTCTCCCCCTGGCAGGATAGCTCTTCTCCATTCAGCCATCATTTGTTACAGTGATTAAAGCATGCACAGTGCACAAGTTGTCAGTGGACAGTCACTTTTTTGTTAGTTCCACAATTGGAGATTGTTTGATTGTGTAAAGGGAGCTATTCCACAAACTTCTTACGTAGGCCGCAAACACCAGAAAATAGCTTTAAACAGAAAACATAGATGACACTCCTGGCAGCTGTTATTTCTTTGCTGTACAATGATGTGTCACCATAAACCTGTGTTCCTTAACATGCATTGGCACTGCAACACCTAGCGGCAATTTTCATAATAAATGCACTCGTTATTAAAAGAACATTCAAAGCCTCTTGGGAATATGTTCAGCGACTACCTTAGTGGCCACACAAACCAGAAAATTTGCGACCGACCAAACCAGCTTTCTGTCTGGGATCTGACATGTTAAGATTTACCATCAGCTGGGATCATAACTAAAATATCTAAAATTCGCCCTTGTACAGAGTTTGACTGCTCACAACAAATAACATCTATTAACCCAATAAAGAACAAACATCAAAGTTGGAATCTTTCTGATGGCTGTATTCCAGCAACCTAACCAAATTAGCTACCAGTGCTGAATTTAGTAAAACACTTCAAGAAGTAAAATTAGCATAAGAAAGAAATAGTGAAAAGGTGTTGAAGAGACTGTTTGATCATTTAAAAGTGGAACTGACAGTTCCCTCCCTCTGCATTTCCATCGAATAACTCAAGTTTTGCAAAGATTAGAGAAGCTGGCAGTAACAGAGTAGGCACAGCCAATATAAAAATAAATCAAAAGCCTGTCAAAATCCACTCTCCATCGAAATATCTTTAGGCACTTCTGTATCTACCAATTCTTCTTTATTCTATCATTGAGTTTCAACAACACTGTTTCCATCTTACACTCAGACTTCCCTGATATGAAATGCCACTCCACTGATTTGATTTGATTTCATTTATTTGTTGTCATGTGTACCCAAGGACAGTGAAAAACTTTGTTTACAAGCAGTACAGACAGATCATTGTAAGCAAGATCATGTAGATCAGAAGGTGAAAAACAAACTTGGAAGCATAAAGGTTAATGTCGCTCAAGGTGTGCGCTCGGCAAGATCAGCATTATTTGAAGTTACAGTGTCCATTCATCAGTTTAATAACAGCCAGGAAGAAGTGGTTCCTGAATCTGCTGGTGCGTGTGTTCAAGCTTCTGTATCTTGTGCCAGTCGGAAAAGATTGTAGGAGAGCATTACCGGGGCGCGACGGGTCTTTGATATGCTGGCACCCTTTCCACAGTACACGAGCCATGTCAATGGAGTCCATGGATAGAAGGTTGGCTTCCATGATGGTCTGGGCTGTGCACACAACGTTCTGTAATTTCTTACAGTCCTGGGCAGAGCACTTGCCATACCAGACCGTTACGCGCCCGGACAGTATGCTTTCAATGGTGTAGCTGTAAAAGACAGTGGGAGTTCTTGTGTACATTCCAAATTTCCTGAGCCACCTGAGGAAGAAGAGGCACTGTTGTGCCTCCTTGACCATTGCATCTACGTGGGAATTCCAGGACAGGTTGTTGGTTATTGTCACTTGATGTTCCCCACCCTCTCAACCTCAACTCTGTTAGTGTAGATGGGGGTGCTGTTCATTTGCAATTTGGCAACACAGTCGTGGGTGTATAGAGAGTACAGTAGGGGGCTGAGGGTGTATCCCTGGGGACCTCCAGTGTTGAGTATTATCATGGAGGTGCAGTTGTCTGTCTTTACTGATTGTGATCTGAGAGGCAGAGAACTGAGGATCCAGTTACCGAGGATGGAGTGGAGACCTAGGTCTTCGAGGTTTGAGATAAAGTCTGCAGGGGACAATGGTGTTGAAGGTGGAGCTGTAGCCAATGAGCAGGAGTCTGACGTAGGTGTCCTTGTTGTCCAGATGTTCCAGGGATGAGAGTAGGACTCAGAAAATGGCATCCACTGTGGACCTGCTACATCAGTAAGCAAATGGTAGGGGATCGAGGCAGGCGGGGAGACAAGAGCTGATGTGGGCCATTACCAGCCTTTCAAAGCACTTCATGATTGTGGAGGTCAGAGCCACTGGACGGTAGTCATTAAGGCACATTGCGTGTGTATTCTTAGGTACTGGGATAATGGTGGTTTTCTTGAAGCAGGTGGGGACTTTGGCTTGGAGGAGGGAAGAGACTGAAGATGTTGGCAAATACCTCCACCAGTTGGTCTGCATGGGATCTAAGTGCTCATCCAGGGACTCCGTCCGGACCCATAACCTTCCTTGCATAACAGGTAGTACAAAAATACTACATCACTAACACATATTTAATGATTGGAATTTTTAACCTTGGCTCTTCACAATGGCAGACTGGCTCTCCTCTGGCATTCTTCTCTGCTGCAGCATTACGCACATCACAAAACTGTCGTTAGCTCCAATGAGATATTTATGGTTTCAACAAGAATTGTAGTTGATGAATTTTATCTTGCTATAACTTGGGAGTTGTCCAATGAGTGCCATAATCCAAATAGATTAGAGGTGGTAGCATTGTGGTAACGACACTAGACTAGTATTCCAGAGGCCCAGACTAATGCTATGGGAACATGGGTTCAAATCCATCACAGCAGCTGATGGTGCTAGATTTTAAAATCGAGTCACATATCTGGAATGTAAATCTCAATAATAGTGCCACAAAACTACTATCAACTGTCATAAAATTGCATCTGGATCATGAAGGCAGACCGGCCCTCCTCTGACATTCTTCTCTACTGCAGCATTATGCACTTCACAAAACTGTTGTTAGCTCCAGTGAGGTATTTTCTACTGACCAATCCCTACCACCCCCGATTTGCATCCACCTTTCCCACTGAGTAATCCCCACCACCCACTACCTGCATCCACCTATCACCATCCCACCTACCTTTCCCCAGCCCCACCCCTCCTCCCTCTATTTATTTCCCAGCTCCCTTCCCCCACCCCAGAAGTGTCCTGACCCCAAACGTTGACTTTCCTACTCCTCTGATGTTGCCTGACCTGCTGCGTTCCTTCAGCTCCACACTGTGTTGAATCTGGTTCTGCAACAGAAAGCTGCCACCCTCACCTTGTCTGCTTTACATGCAACTCCAGACATGCAGTAACATGTTTAATTCTGAACTGACCCTAAAATGGCCATAGTAAGCCATTCAGTTCAAAGATAACTAGGTGAAGGCAAATGGCCATTCTTACGACATCACATTCCAGGAAGGGACAAAGAATAAAAATACTGACTTCTTAGAAAAAAAATTCTTTTAAATGAATTCCCAATGGTTGGTCATTTGCAGTTTGCTGTTTGTAAGTCCCATCCTATGAGCCGGTGAGAGTATCAGGTGAGTCAAAAGAAGAGGAAGCATTAAGTATCCAGTTACAGCCGTATCCTGTAACTTGTCAGTACATTATTGCTGCAACTTAAATATAAAGAAATGCGTACGTATGGTATATTAAGATTTTTCCCTTTTGAGCAGAAGGCATAATCTCAGAATATGGGGTTACCCTTTTAAACAAAGATAAGGAGGAATTTCTTCTCTCCGAGGGTAGTAAACTTGCAGATTTCTTTCCTGCAGATGATGATCACTGGGTCATTAAGTACATTAAAGGTTGAGATGGACCAATTTTTAAATCAGCAAGGGATCACAGCTTTAAAAAAAAAGGCAGGAAAGTGGAGTTGAGGATGATCAGATCAGCCATAATCTCTTGATGAAGCAGACTGGATAGACTGAATGGCCTGCTCTTCTTCCTATATCTTATTGTCTGAAACTATGAAACAGGATTAAGACCATTCAGATCTTGAACTTGTTCTGCCAACATTAGATCATGGTTGTCCTGTACCTTATTTTAATTTAGGCACGTTTGCGCTATATCTTTTATTACTCTTGCTGAACAAACATGTATAAATCTCAATTTTGAAATTTTCAGTTGAATACAGTCTCAGCAGTTCTTATGGAGAGTATTTCCAGTTCCCTTCTATCCTTTGCTTGAAGTAGTGCTACTTGATATCAGAGATAAAAGGTACTGCAGATGCTGGAGAATCCGAGATAACAAGCAGGGGGCTGGATGAACACAGCAGGTCAAGCAGCATCATAGGAGCAGGAAAACTTGACGTTTCGGGCCTAAACCCTTCATCAGAAAATGATTTTCTGATGAAG
>JAHRHZ010000045.1:12875014-12899542 GCA_024137785.1 Ginglymostoma cirratum | reverse complement strand
TTTGAAGCTTGTGAAGTCCACATTGATAGCATTGGGCTGCAGGGTTCCCAAGCGAATATGAGTTGCTGTTCCTGCAACCTTCGGGTGGCATTGTTGTGGCACTGCAGGAGGCCCAAGATGGACATGTCGTCTGAGGAATGGGAGGGGGAGTTGAAATGGTTCACAACTGGGAGGTGCAGTTGTTCTGCAAAGCGGTCCCCAAGCCTCCGCTTGGTTTCCCTGATGTAAAGGAGGCCACAACGGGAAAAGCGGATGCAGTATACCACATTAGCACATGTGCAGGTGAACATCGGCTTGATGTGGAAAGTCTTCTTGGGACCTGGGATGGGGGTGAGGGGGGAGGTGTAGGGGCAGGTGTAGCACTTCCTGCGGTTGCAGGGACAAGTGCCGGGTGTGGTGGGGCTGGAGGGGAGCGTGGAGCAGACAAGGGAGTCGCGGAGAGAGTGGTCCCTCCGGAAAGTAGATAAGGGTGGGGAGGGAAAAATGTCTTTGGTGGTGGGGTCGGATTGCAGATGGTGGAAGCGTCGGAAGATGATGCTTTGGATCCGGAGGTTGGTTAGGTGGTACGTGAGGACGAGGGGGATTCTGTTTTTGGTTTTTGTTGCGGGGAAGGGGTGTGTGGGATGAGGTGCGGGATGAGTTGCGGGAAATGCGGGAGACACGGTTGAGGGCGTTCTCGACCACTGAGGGGGGAATTTGCAGTCCTTGAAAAACGAGGATGCTTCATCCTGGGAGCAGATGCGGTGGAGGCGAAGGGGTTGGGAATAGGGGATGGCATTTTTGCAGGAAGGCGGGTGGGAGGAGGTGTATTCTAGGTTGCTGTGGGAGTCGGTGGGCTTGAAATGGATATCGGTTTCTAGGTGGTTGCCGGAGATGGAGACAGAGGTGTCCAGGAAGGAGAGAGAGGTATTAGAGATGGTCCAGGTGAACTTCAGGTTGGGGTGGAAGGTGTTGGTGAAGTCGATGAACTGTTCGAGCTCATCGTGGGAGCACAAGGCGGCGCCGATACAGTCATCAATGTAATGGAGTAAGAGGTGGGGTTTAGGGCCAGTGTAGGTATGGAAGAGGGATTGTTCCACGAACGTGGAACATTGTACGTACGTACGTACATTGATGACTGATGCTGCTCTGATGCTGCTTGGCCTGCTGTGTTCATCCAGCTCTGCACCTTGTTATCTCAGATTCTTCAGCATCTGCAGTTCCTACTACCCCTTATTATCAAAAAGGTTGGAGTTGGTTAGCTCAGTTCACTGGATAGCTGCTTTGCCACGCAATGTGACAGTGTGGGTTCAATTTTCACACCAACTGAGCCTACCACGAAGGACTTGCCTTCTCAACCTCTGCCCTTGCTTGGAGTGTGGTGACCCTTAGGTTCAACCACCACCAATTATCTCAATAAGACAGCAGCCCTGTGGTCCGGTAGGACTTTGGCCACTTAACATTATTCCCTCAATATGGTCCATACATGACCAGAAATAGAGTTGACAGGTACCACACAACATTCGTTGTTGTGTGCTGCCCTTTTACTTTAGGAATATCATTGCTTGGCATTCGTTTACTTTGAACTCTTCCTGCTACAGATTTGCAGTTAATTTATCAAAGAGTCTTTGCAATTTTATGTTCCAATCTAAAATAATTACTGTATTATCAAAATTGTTCTAAGTGATGTTGATACCTGGCATTTCTAAATATTATGGAAGTGGAGGTCTCAACATAGATAACCCCTGGTGGACATGACCAGTCATACATGCCCTGGTAATCCAAGCGCATACCCATTTGTTCTAGTCTGTCTTTTAATAAACTCTTCATCCACACCTAAAGGACACATTTACGAATCTTTATGAACAGCTATTAGAGCCATTAAGAACAATGAAAGCCAACTTCAAATAACAAGAGTGGATGCTAAAATGAATTTTTTAACTGATGCTCATGGCAGAAAGATGGATTTCCTTTAGTCTGCCATTCATGCTTCTTTGAAACACATTTTTTGGTTCTTGGCTTGTCCCATTATGGCACTACCAATGCTTTTATAATGTATTTTTCAGGTTTTCAACCATGTGACAAAACTTCCGTTTGAGTTTGTTTTCCATATTTCCCATCACTTGCTTAGACCCACTGCAACTCAAATGGTTTGTCAGGCAGACGATAGTTAATCAACCTGAAACATCAAGTCTGTTTCTCTCACGAGAGATGTGGTCTAACGTGCTGAGTGTTTTCAGCATCCTTGGTTTTTATTCCAGATTTGCAATATCCACAAAATTTGTGCCCTGCTATCAGTGAATAACACTTCTCCATAACCCTTGATAGCTTTACTGATTTAAAAAAAATCCATCTCAGCCTTTAATATAATTAACACCATAGAGTCTCAACAGCCCTCTGCCTTAAAGAATTCCACAAATTCACTGTCCTCTTGTACTGCAACAAGAGTAATCCTGAAAAAAAAATTAGGCAGAAGTGGTTTTTTTGCTCCTCTCAGCATCTCTG
Source organism: Ginglymostoma cirratum (assembly GCA_024137785.1). Classification (NCBI taxonomy): domain Eukaryota; kingdom Metazoa; phylum Chordata; class Chondrichthyes; order Orectolobiformes; family Ginglymostomatidae; genus Ginglymostoma; species Ginglymostoma cirratum. Next base: position 12,897,058 of record JAHRHZ010000045.1, on the reverse strand, counting down.
GAGATGCACATGAACAATGCAGCAATTTTATTCCGTTACTATATCAACACTATATCCATTTTGCTGGTTCACATTATGGCTCAAAATAATGTATAAAATATAAGGGGCAATACGTATTTCAGGTACAACATTAAATGCAACATTCAAAGGCAACTGAACGGTCAGCTCTCATTTAAAATTGGAATAAATAATCACGAATAGATTTTGCTACCCTTAGATTTAACCTTAAGTAGGAACTTCTTTGGATCTCAGGAATGATACACACATTTCACCACAATCCTAACAGATCACATTAAAAGTTGAATCACCATTGGGAAGTATGAAAGAGTGGAACAAACAGGAGTCTTAACAGGATATGCACAGGGATGTCTGTCAGCAGAGAGTTACAAAGCCCCATGGTATAGAAAAGTCAATTGCCATCACGAGTGTTTAAAGACTGCTTTGCTGTGCACTTGAATTACACAGACAATCTCACTGATATTTTAAGTTTACGTGCACAATTAATGCACTGCAGTCGGAAAAATGGGTAAGCAGAACATACTGCCCTCAAATTTTTGGACTTGGATGCAAAACCAGTCCATACTGGTGGAGTAAATCACAATTATAGACAGATGAGATGTTCCCAAATTAAATGTTTCGATGCAATTTCAACTGTTTTTTTAGTAGATATGCCACACACACACAATCAGGTTACAAAACCTACCTACAATGTTGTCTCACTTTGACCAACATTGATGCCTCAAACCTCTATCCAACAGAGTCTGCTTAAAACACCTCATGCAAGACAATGCAGGACCCCTCAACTGTGTGCCAAATTTTTAACCCGTTTTCTGTGTGCCATTGATGCAGTGGGACATACTCACACAATCTTTTGACTTTTGAGTGAAATAAAACCATGCTCCAGAATAAAAAGTTAATTGATTTTACTTCTGAACCTGTTCCGTTGACAAAAAGGAACCATGTACAAAGTCAGAGGAATCAGCGATGACAGTGCCAGTTCCATTTTGCAGCCAATAAACATACACACAAGATGGTATCTGTTGATGACCTGAACAAAAGAAACAATATGATACTTGCATGGTTCGAGATTCTGTACTATAATGATGAAATGTAGAAACAATTGGAGACAACAGCCCCTCCCCCAACCAATACTAAAACTGCCCATTAGCTGAATGGGGAAATTAACATTTCATTTGTGAAATATTTCCCGATCTATTTTGTTGTAGTACATTAATTATCTAAAAATTTTTGTTTTCAGAAGGACCTCAAGTCAAAGTCACTGTGGTCTCCAATCCACAAGGGCTATTTAGGTAAAATAAATAGACTTGAATGATCTGGTGTGCAATCTGTTGTGACAGTTAATCTCATGCTCACTCGCCACTACAAATTAATGTATGCTTACTATATTTTTTTTAAAGCATTTCATCTGCTGTCAACAAAAGGCAACCATTAACCTGAAGGTTTTAAGATTTGTCAAGCAGCATCAAGGGCAAACATCCGCACTGTCAGAAGAATTAAAGCTAATGACTTAGTAGTTAATTCTGAGACATTTTTCACACAGACCTAAATATGACAGATTAAAAAAAACTTTTGGCTAAGTCATTATTTGGCAATGGTTGGTATTCAACTTAAAAGACAAAGCTTAACTATTTGAAATGATATTATTTTTGATGGACAGGCTGAAGGAAAAAAAGTTACACCTATACGTTTTGTCTGTAAAAACAACCCCGAGCATCCAGTTGCCTGCCATTTCAACGTACCACTGTGTTCTTATGCCAGCATTTCGTTTGGAGGCCTGCTGCAGTGTTCTAATGAATCACAGTGCAAGCTTGAAGAACAGAATCTCATTTTCCACTTGGGGATCTTGCTGGACTCAATATCAAACTCAATAGCTTATACAGCCTGATTCTGTCTTTCTGTATGTTTTACCCACCTCCACAGCCTGGTCCTGTCATGATTGCTTACAGCGCAACCAACCGAAATCATACCGAAAACAACGAATGCTGGAGATCACAGTGGGTCACACAGCATCCATGGAGAGAGAGCAAGCCAACATTTAGAGTCTAGATGGCTCTTCATCACTTTAGCTCTGATGCAGTCATCTAGACTCAAAAAGTTAGCTTGCTGTCTCTCCATGAATGCTGTGTGACCCACTGTGATCTCCAGCATTCGTTGTTTTCCTAAGACACAGGAGCAGAAATTAGGCCATTCGGCCCATCAAGTCTGTTCCACCATTCAATTATGGCTGATTGGCTTTTCAACCCCATGCCACTGATTTCTCCACGTAACATTTGATCCCCTTGACAACCAAAGCCCGATCTATCTCGGTCTTAAATATACCCAATGACCTGGCCTCCACAGCTTTCTGTGACAATGGTCAATCCATGAAATTCACTCTCTGGCTGAGGAAGTTTCTTCTTATCTCCATTCTAAAGGGTCTTCCTTTTACTCCGAGGTTTTCCCCTTGGGTCCTAGCCTCTCCTGCCAAAGCTTCCCAACATCCATTTATCCAGGCCATTCAGTATTCTGTAAGTTTCAATGAGATCCCCCCTTATTCTTCTGAACTCCCATCAAGTTTGAGCCCAAAGTCCTCAAACGTTCCTCATGTGTTAAGCTTTTCATTCCTGGGATCATTCTTGTGAACCTCTTCTGGACCCGCCCCAGGGCCAGTACATCTTTCCTGAGATATGGGGCTCAAAACTGCACTCAATACTCCAAATGTAGCCTGACCAAGGCGTTTTAAAGCCTCAGTAGTACATCCCTGCTTTTACATTCAAGTCCTCTCAAAGTAAATGCCAACATTGCATTTGCCTTCCTAACTACTGACTCAACCTGCAAGTTCACCTTGAGAGAATCCTGGACTAAAACTCCCAAGTCTGTTTGCACTTCAGACTTCTGAATTTTCTCCCCATTTAGAAAACAGTCCACGCTTCCATTCTTCTTACCAAAGTGCGTGACCTCACAATTTCCCACATTGTACTCTATCTGCCACTTCTTTGCCCACTCTCTTAACCTACCTAAATCCTTCTGCCTCCTTAGGGCTACCTGTTCCTCCACCTATCTTTGTGTCATCTGCAAACTTAGAATACTGGAATACCCTCAGTTCTTTCATCTTGATCATTAAATGTATAAAATGAAAAGTTGTGGTCCCAACACTGACCCTTGTGAAACACCACCTTCCATCCCGAGAAGGACCCATTTATCCCCATTATTTGCTTTCTGCCAGACAGCCAGACAGCCCATCTTCTATCCATGCTAGTACCTTGCCCCTAACACCATGGGCCCTTATCTTACTCAGTGACCTCCTGGGCGGCACCTTGTCAAAGGCCTTGTGGAAGTCCAGATAGATAACAACCATTGGCTCTCATTAGTCTAATCTGCTTCTTACCTCCTTAGAATTCTAACAGATTTGTCAGGCATGATCTCCCCCTGATGAAACCATGCTGATTTTGATATTTTTGTAATCAACCCATTCAGAGTTATTATTACACACCGCTGGAGCAGATCATTTCTGAAGAAGGGTCCAGACCCACAATGTCAGCTTTCCTGCTCCTCTGATACTGGCTGGCCTGCTGTGTTCATCCAGCTCTACACCTTGTTACCTCAGACTCCAGCATCAGTAGTTCCTACAATTTCCAGAGTGGATGGGAAGGGCTGTGGGATTCAGTTGTGGTAGTTGCAGGTGCTGCTGAAAGGGAGGTAGCAATTAGTGCTCAATAGGTTGATCTGAGGCACAAAGAAAAGATGTAAGCTTATTTAAGTGGCGATCAAATCTGAAATGGCAGCAGGACAACCAATAGGCTGGAGCGCTGAAGGGGTGGTTGAGGGATTTCAAGAGCCAAAGTGAACTTTCCACCACTGGAAATAGTTTCTCCTTGCTTACATCTTCAAAACCTGCAAGATTTTAGTTTCCTCTGCCAAATTTCCCTTAGCCATCTGTAGTCTAAGGAGAATAATCCAGTTGCTTGACATTTTATTTTGCTTTATTAGAGTGGAATTAAAATTTCTTTCAGCAATCAATGCAATTACATTAGCCAATTCCAAGAATATGAATGGTTTTCCCTAATTTCAAGTTACAAAATAGGTAGTTTGACAAACAGGTTTTCTTTAAATTCAAGTCTGCACCCTTATTATAAACTGTGAAAAGGATATCATGAGTTTAACAACTGCTTCTTAATTGATGCACATGGTTAGGAAACTAAATAGACATCCAATATGTTCTGTTTTTAAACTTTCATATAACAAATAACTATACGTTAGACTACTGGATGTAGAGTAACTCTGCTGGTGACTGCCTAACCAGTGAAACCCACACCTCATGAACAAATAAACCAAACAGGACATGATGGTTCAGTGGTTAAGCATTGGTCTAGCAACAAGAGTCAAATCCCACCAGGAAATGGCCTGAAAGAGATTTCAATAAATTTGTTAATGTTGTGGAGAGTTTTGGAAAAGTGAATACAAGTGTTGTTGTGAAAATCTAACTGGTTTATGGAAGAAAGCCTGTTACCTTTACCCAGCTGGCATACATGCACTTGACATAAAGGTCACCAGCTGCCAGTGATCAGACACAGCTATGCATGCCTAATCCAGCCAGCATGATACAACGGCAACAGGTGCTTCCTGTTGAATCCCATCACCAATATTTAAACAAATCACATTTGAAAAATTCCCAAGTGCATTACTCAAAGGATGGATGGAAGAACTGTTGAGTGTTTTGCCAGATTTCTTTCAAAATACTCTTAACATTAATTATAGGAATGTAATAAAAGGCACAGGGTGATAGAGGAATGGCAGTAGGCCATTTAGCCCTTTGAACCTGTTCCACCATTCAATTAGATCATGGCTGATCTGTGGCTTAACTCAGTACACCTGCCTTTGGCCCATTTCTCTTAATGGCATTGCTTAACTGTAAATACGAGGCAGATAAACTTATATTAACAAGTGATGTTGCATTTACTGCCATTTACAGGAGCGAATTCCCAACATCAATCACACTTTGTGTGCAGAAGTGTTTCCTAACATCTCTCTTGAATGTTCTGGCCCTAATTCTCAGACTAGATCCCCCAGTTCTAGAATCCCTAACTAATGGAAATAGTTATACGTTATTCAGCTTTCTTTTCTTGTTACTGTTGTAAAGACTTTGATCAGTTCACCCCACAACCTTCTAAATTCTACAGAAAACAGGCCTAATTTGGATAATCTCTCCTCATTGCTTAACCTCTAAAGTCCGAGTATCATTCCTGCAAACCTGCATTTTAACGCCAAAGGCTAACATACCCTTCCGAAGGTGTGGTGCCCAAATCTGCTCAAAGTACTCCAAAGTGGAGTCTAACAAGGATTTTGTTTAACTTCAGCATGACTTTCGGATCTTTGTACTCCAGCGTTCTAAATTATGTAGGCCAGCATTCCATTAGCTTTCTTCATTATTTTCCGCACCCATTTGTGACATTTTGAAGATTAAGCACCGGAATCTGCAAATCTGTTTGGGCATGCAATGTGTTTAACATCATATGACTGACAACAGTCAGAACAGCATAAGTAAATTGTGGCCACATAGGTCTACCAAATTTTGCCAACAAGAACGCAATCAGCAGTGTAAAGATTGCTCTGCTTGCCTGCATATCAACAGCGGCATTGACTCCCAGCTTGATTCATATTAATGCTGGACTTCATGAAGTTTCACTGTATCAGAACAACCCTGTGGAAGCAAGATTTCAAGTGATACAGCACCTTATCTGACAAGCTAGTTCAATGTTTACTCAACTAATATATGGCTGATTCTTGATATCCTTTGCAGTCTGGAAAGTTGCAAAGCTGTACAACAACTATTGTTAAAGATAGCAGAAGAAATAATGGATGGGCTCGACACCAATTTCTCAGTCACTGCATCACAACAGTCAAGCAAGCACAGTTCAGCTAACCCCATACCAATCGACTGGAGACATGGTCATGATGGGAAAGACTGCCCACAGAATCTACAAGCAATAGTCAAATGCAAGGTGTTTTCAACAATGTACATTATTTAGTTTATGTGCCAGACTCTGCCAGCACTAATCCCAGGTACTTTCTGTTTCAGTAGTATGGCAGACACACCAGAGGTCCCAAAATAAAGACGGATTTATTAGAGGAGGCACTTATGGTACAGTGGTAGTATCCCCACCTCCTTGCCAGGTGGTCTGGGTCCAATTCCCATCTGCTCCAAAGGTATGTCACAACACATCCTAACAGGTTGATAAGAAATATTTTAATACAAAATCTGACAGTATATTTATGGGCCAAAAGGCCCAAGTTCAAGCCTCAACTTCTCCAGAATTGTATCATAACATGTCTGGGTAAATAGATGGTCAGACTCTGAGGAAAAAAATACATTGCTTTTGACTCAAACTAATAATATTGGGGCTCTTGTGAAACAGTGGTAGTATCCCTACTTTTGAACTAGGAGGGTCAGATTCAAATCCCACCTCTGCCAGGCGTGTGTAATAATATGAACAGGTTGATTGGAAAATACGTATGAAGATTAGCTGCACTGGAGGTGGGGGTGCGGTGACACACAGATGCACATTGTTATAGATAGCCTCAATATTAATGCTGGACTTCATGAAGTTTCATTGTATTAACACAGAACATAGAACTGTACAACAGAGGAACAGGCCCTTCAGCCCACAATGTTGTGCTGAACATAATGCCAAATTAAACTAATCCATTCTGCCTGCCCTTGGTTTACATCTCTCCATTCCTTGCATATTCATGTGCGTATCTAAAAGTCTCTTAAACACCCCTATCGTATCTGCCTCCACCACCACCCCAGCACCACTTTCCAGACTCCTACCAATCTCTGTGAAAAACAACGTGCCCCTCATATCTCCTTTGAGCTTTCCCCGCCTCACCTTAAAATGCATGCCCCCTAGTTTTAGGCATTTCAACACTGCGAAAAAGATTCTGACCACCAAGCCTATCTATGCATCTCATAATTTTATAGACTTCGATCAAGTTTCCCCTCAGCCTCCACTGCTCCAGAGAAAACAACCCGAGTTTTTCTAGTCTCATGCCATCATCTAGTCCAGGCAGCATCCTGGCAAACCTCTTCTGCACCCTCTCTAAAGCTTCCACAACCTTCCTGTAATATGGCGACCAGAATTGAAAGCAAAGTCTTATAAAGCTGCAATTTAAACATCCTGACTCAATTCCCTAACCAATAAAAGCAAGCATGCCATATGCCTCCTTTACCACCCTATCTACTTGCATACCCACTTTCAGGGAGCTATGGATTTGAACCCAAAGATCCTTCTGTATATCAATGCTGTTCAGGGTTCCTGCCATTAACTGTTCACTTTTCCTTAACATTTGATCTCCCAAAGTGCAGCATTTCATCTCAGGTCAACCACGTCGATGCAAAACCAGCAGACAAATGTGGTCTTAGTAGGATTGAATATAGAGTTGCCATAATATAAGAACCAAATAGAAGCAGGAATTGGGCACACATTTCCTGGTGTCTGTGCTGCCATTCATTTAAGATCATGGCTGAATTCCAAAATCAATTTAATTTTGCTATCCTCATGTATGTCCCTTATTGATGGGAAATCCACACATCTCAAATGAAAATACTTAAGTGAAAAACCACAGTTTCCTGACGTGGAGAATTCGACATTTGAATCCCAGACTGGTTTTGGTGAAGGCCTTAACTGATTATTTCTAAAAAACAGTCATAGTGTAGAATTACTGTTGTGTTAAAACTTTTCCTTCTTTGGTGCAGTGATGCTTTTGGCCACAATGAATAATACTCCATGATCATTTGACCGCTTTCATCATGAGGTTTTCTAGTGACAGGACAGCATTTTCTCATGTTTATGTTTTAGTTCAGCTTGCCACAGTATTTATATTCAACAATGTGAGCTTGCAGTTCTGATATAGCACCATCTAATGTTATGTTTCAGGGACTAAAATTGTGCACAAACAAACCACACACAACTTTCATGTATGTGGTGCTTTCTTACAATACAACATTCCAAACCAATTCACTGGAAAACAACTTCATAAAATTATACCAAGGAAATACTTGTAAAATGACTAAACGATTGGTCAAAATGATTAATTTTAAAAGGAGCACTTTAAAATAATGAGACAGAGGTAGTAATGAAAGGAAGGAATTGAAGACCTTTGGGCTTAGGGCTTAGAGCTTAGAAGGTCCCAGTGGTTGGGTGAAAAAAGTTGGGAATGCACAAGGAACCTCAGATAGAATAAAATTGAGTTCTCAGATGGATATATGGCAAGAACAAATTATTTTTAGACATGAAGGACATCAACAGAAATGAGGATAGGGCAACTAAGAGGAGTTGAAGTAGATTAACCCTTAAGTCAATGAGTGGTGGAACGAACTGAAGGGACTACATGGCTTACTCCTGCTCCAACTTGTTATAAACAGAGCTAAGATTGAGGCCATGGAAAAATTTGAACAATCAGAAATTGAAATCGAGTTGTTGGTGACAGTGTAAATTTAGGCCAGCAAGCAAAAATTCATGGGGTGGGTTAAAATACAGCAAAGTTTTCAATGAGCTCAACATTATAGATGGTGGAAAATGGGAGGTAATCCAGGAGAGCATATGAATACTTGAGGTGACAGGGAACAAATGCAAGGATTCCAGTGACCTTGTTTGTCCTCTTTCATGTTACCTAGCAAGTTCAAGTCATATTTGTTTGATTTTTGGACCATCAAAAACATACTAGGTGGTTCACCTTAAAACAATTATTTGATTTTTTCAATACCTCGTACTGTCTGATTTATTTTTATTCAGTGGCACATTTCAACTATGTAATTGCAAATAAACTGCAAACAAGTGCAGCTGATGTTTATAGTGAAGGATTCCAGCACTTTGATATCTGATAGCCAAGTTAAGATCATTTGGCATTTTCACCAGCAATTAAACTACGCAGTCAAACAGCACAAGCCCTGAAGTGATGGCATCTGTTCATGGAAATCTCTAGGAATAAATATACTCTTGTTTTGGCGAGTAAGTTCCTCCCATAGGTTAGCAGAGGACAGGGAAACTGGCTGAATGAAATGAACACTTTTATATTGCATTGTGTTCAAGAACACAATAGTACAAACATTCAAAATAATTACACATCAAGAAGAATAATAAATAATGTGCATAAAATTCCATTAGTGTTCACTTATCATAAACATATTTGCAAATACGAACAATATATTTAAACCATTCAATGGGAAAAAACACACAAATATATTTCAGAGTGACCTGCAAATACTACTTGCATGGGTAATCTATTTGAACAATAAATTCCTTACAAATCTTAGCCTACAGTTCATACATATATATACCAGTAATTAAGCTTCTTAATCATACTCAGGTGTTTTATTCGAATGCAACTACAGCTTCATTTGCTTACAAGCAAAAATATTACTTACCTGGAAAGACTGATAATTTGCACTGGGCCAACTACTGAACACGTCTATATTTCTCTCTCTTTCTCTCATAAGGAGTCCATATCTGGGAGATATGATCTCGGCCCTATTACATCCTGAATGCATCAACTTAGTAGTTTCAACTCTTACATGGGTTCCAGTCATCAGAAATTGATGCTACAATTTAGGTTGATTGGGTGACATCCTTCCATCTGTGACAGTTGATGTGAATACAGCCTCACAACATTAGTGAGGTCAGGTGAGATCACTTGCTGCAATCCTTTCATGCATGAATCAACCCTGCACCAACCACAGCTAGTGTTGCCATTTGCGTTACTTGTCAGTTGGAGACTGCCACTTGTCACAGTTGATGTTTTAGGCCTGGTCTTTTAAAGGTGATACTTCAGGTGACATGGAAGCAGAATTCCACAGTTGGACGCAAAGTCAAATCAGACGCCCGCAACTTTTTGTTGCATTGGTTCAGATAGAAACAAAAATTTGATGGCAATTGTGGAAACAGGAATTCTTTTGTCACCTCGATCAGCACCTCTTTACTGAGCTTTAACAACAGAAAAGCTGATCCTTTCTCCTGTAATTCTTACTGAGAGCTTGCTGTACACAAATTAGTTATGCTGGTCCAAAGCACAGTGTTAGCAGTTCAAAACAATTCATAGTACGCAAACTGATTTGAATTACACGAAAGAAATGGAAATGCACTTTATATGTACACAATATCTTCCTTTCTTTTCTACTTTTTGATGTCTACCACGATAGATACTCAAAGCAGTGGTTCATCCACTTCTGCAAGCTTGCAATGCATCACATGAGTGGGGCAAGATTAAAAATATTACATTACTGATTATGTCCTCCAGGGCTTATCATTGTGTAACATTTTCACTCTTATCACTGAAATGGATTCAATTGTGGATTTCAAAAAGGATCTGGATAATTACCTGAAAAAAGAACAAACTTGGAGGATACAAAGAAAAACAGCAGCGAAGCTGTAATACATGAATTATTAGAATTACAATAAACTTAATTGCCACATGCATTCAAACGAGTACAGCAAAAATTTTACGAGTCACCACTTACAATGCCATCTTAGGTGCAAAGGTACCTAGGTAAAGATTTTTAAGTACAAATTCTTAACAAAAATAAATTAGAAAAACAAAGAAATAAAAAGTCCAGCATTACAGATCATAGGAAGAAACTAGAAAAATAAAGAAATGAAAAGTTCACAATAACAAACTACCACGCCGAGCCAAGAGATTGCCACGGTGGGTCCGTGCTGAGGCTGAGAGTCTGAGTCCAAGTCTGTGCTGGGCCGGGAGCTCAGAACATCACCAAGAAGAAAGAAGGAAATAAATAAAAAGCAGTAAAGAAGAAAGGAAATGGACAGAAGAGACGAGCTCCTGCTGAGCAGTATTCTTGGAACTGCTCTTGCAGAGATCCAACAATGGAGTGAGGGATTTCTTTCTGTGCTATAGCCATTTTACAATTTATCCTTCTCAAATCTGCTACAGCCTTCGACAAAGTAAATCCAGTGTTGAACTTCATTTTATAGCTCAGTGGGCCTGCCCTGGCTTGATTTCACTTTCATCTATCCAACTGTGGTGAGCGCATCTCCAAACATCATATTACTTCCCACCATCTCATTTCTACTTCAAGTGTCTCAAGGATCAGACCTGGGCTCCCAGATTTTATTGGTGTTCTGTCTTGTGGTCACATCTGAAGTTTGTTGGTTAGGTTTCACATTTATGCTAACAACACTCAGCTCCACTATTCTACCATCTCTCAACCACATTCTTCCTCTGGATCGTTAACCAATGTAGTAAACATCCAGAGATGTTTTGATATTTAAGGATCTTAAATGAGCTAGATAAGAAGCTGAGCAATGTAATTCCAGGGTGTGGCATCTTGAAGGTCATCTTCAAAACCCAGTTCTTTGACCAAGCTTTCATCCTTGCAACTGACTTTATTTTTGTGAAGTACCTTGGAATATTATTCTACTTTAAAGTTACTACATAAATGAAGCGACACTGTTGTCCTCTCAGTCAATGACTCCATCCAGCACAATTGCCTATTTTTTTTGCCCTGAGTTCCACTCCCACTGCAACAATAACACAGTAAATCTTCATCAATGGCTTTCTTCCCGATCTTAAATCCACTTATCCCTCGGGTTGCAGCCCTCAGCACGGAGTCAACATCCAACTGGATCTCTCCACCATCTCCATTGGAATGTGGATTCAAAAACATCTTTGCCAAATGAACATCAATAAGCCCAGATACTGATTATGCTCTCTGGCAAAAGTTTCACGTCCTTTCCACTCATCCCATCCTGTTCAGGATGAACCAAGTCATGTCAAGTCTCAACAAAATTTTGCGCTCCAATACTGAACATTCCACTAATCATCAGTTCCGTAACACAATGCAACTTTACTCCAACCTCCCATCTACTGTTTCCTTTACTTACATGGATATGTTTTGTCAGAAGCAGACTTGATTTCCCTCTTGTCCTCCTTGCCAGTGTCCAGTTCTCAGTTCTTCATGAATTGAAATTGGTTGAAAATGCAACTACTCATTTCTTACTTACATACACTTGCTTATAATCAGAAATCTATATCGACTTAAATGTAACCTAATATATTGAATTTAAAATCCTTAATCATTGACAAAAGATATTCCATGGTATGGTCACACTGTACTTTTGCCTTTATTCTAATAACAGATCACACAAATACTGCTAAAGTTTAAGTATCAAAATGAATCTCATAACAGATTAGGTATTCAAAAGAGATTCTAAGGACAGGACTTCACAAAAATGTGAATTACCTCTGATCTTATTTTTGTGTTTACTTACCTTTATCATCAATCATGTCAATTAAACTACATATTCTGTCTAACTTGTATGACTCCTAAGTGTAGTATGTGAATGCTGATGAGTGTAGGTGGGTCAGCAACGCAATTACTTGCATCTTCTCTGATATCAGACAATGGAGAATATCATATCTTCTAATTCTTTTCACACAATTAAAAAGAATATGTAAAACTTGGCCTTATTGCAAACACAAATTCATTAATCACTGAGGCAGAAAAGGGAAAAACAAGGTACCACCAGAGGCAACTTTAACTTGGACAGATGTCTCACTAAATTAGTCTTTGGTGAGAGGAAATCAACCATACAAGGAGTAAAATGAAAAATGTCCTGAAAGTAGTGAAAGTATGTTTCATTGCATGACCTAATTTCTCGTAGTTTGATCTTTATGTTTTTCTATCTCAGTGAACAAAAGCACATTAATCAATATTAGTTTTAGTACTTTTTAATATGCTTAATAAAATCTTTAGTGCAAGGGGAAAGTTTTTGATACTTATTAGTAGATAATCAAAACCTTTTGCGCAGACAAGGTGACCAGAGTTGAACAATGAAACGTGAAATTAGATGAATACGGCAGACTTTTGCAGGTCACTGAGGGCCCTGTGTTTGCCCATTCATTCAACTTGCCTAAATCAACTTGGAGCCTCCTTGCATCTTGGTCACAACTCTCAATATTACCCAGTTTTGTGTAATCATCAAGCTTGGAAATTTTACATTTGGTTCCCTCGTCCAGATTATTTATATAAAAGAACAGAAAATAGGCTTGCCTGCAACCAAAAGTGGTAATAAAATGCATGTTTTCCACATGACAGGCAGTGACTTAGGGGTATTGCGAGGATCATATAATATATATAAAAATGTGTGTGTGTACATATATATGTATCTACAAGATATATATGTGCGCACGTGCGCGCGCACACACAATATATATATTGTGTGTTATTGTATATATATTGTGTGTTCCTCGCAATACCCCTAAGTCACTGCCTGCTATGTGGAAAACACCCATTTTATTACCACTCATGGTTGCAGGCAAGCCTATTTTCTGTTCTTTTATTGAATGTCAGCTTTGGCCAGTATGATTTGAGGTTGACTGGTCCTTAGCCAGTAACTCATCAAACTCACCTCCAAGAGCGCACAGCTTCTGTCAATAATGTGCTGAGATTACAGCATTTATTATAATTAGAAAAACACCACTTCATGAACATAACAGAGCAGCAACTAGAACTGACACACAGTTTGATAATAATTTATTCCCACAAATTCATAACAATTCATCATTATGAATGTGGCCATTTGTAAACTGGTCATGCTGTAATCACATCTTGCAACTGGTATACAGCACTCAGGAACTTATCTCCAAGCTCCTACTTTTACTGTGATGAAACTTCTATATTCTAGCTAAGTCTTATTCTGTACTTGAAGTTTCCTCAAGTCTGTAGTTTAAGTATAATTAAAAATACAAAATTGAATTGAAAGGAAGACTCAAGGTACAAAACAATAACAAGATGTACAGTTTGTAAATTGGGATCGAAATTTGGTGACATGCCTTGGAACATCACCTGGAAGTTGGGCGTTGCATGGGCAAAATTACAAGAGAATAATTCAAATCTAATTTGTTTCCATTTTTGTTTTAGATTCAGAAAACTAAATCATTCAAATTTCAGACAGACTCTGCCTATTCACATCTCACCTGGGCCTACATTTAATATCCTCTCATGTAATGTGACCATTATTGACTAGGCCAGCATGTGTTATTACCGCTAACTGCTCAAGAAAGTGGTAGTGAGCCACTAATTTTATAAATTCTTTAATAGGGTGACATTCCAGATGAGGTCAGCAATTGCTGCTCGTTCATAATGCCCTTGCAAAAGTTATTAATCCTCTGAAATCCACGTGAAGTATGAGTAACCGCAGACATCTCAGCAACTAAAGTGGAAAGCATAAGGATAAAGCACAGTTTTGATGCAACCAAGAGAATTAATAAAAACATGCATCAAAAACTACATCCAAGTTTACTTCCTCTGCTTTTGCTGAAAACAATTAAAGGTGCAAAAGGTAATACAGTGCTGGAACATAGCTTAAACTGCTGGAAACTACACCCAAACCCTATGCAGAACAGGTGGCATCAAGACTTCCTCTCTTCACCAGCTGCTAAAAGTCTTAATCAAAGTAAATTTTGGCAGTTTTAATTGCGTTTCCAATTGAACATAGAAGAGTACAGCACAGTACAGGACCTTCAGCCCAGTATTGTGCCGATGTACTGTCCTACTCTAAGATCAAATTACCCTACCCAGCAGCGCATTCCATGCAACCACCACTCTGTGTAAAGAACCTACCTCTGACATCTCCCGTATACCTTGCTCCAATCATGTTAAAATTATGCCCCCTCATATGGTCATTTCCACCCTGGGAAAAAGTCTCTGGCTATCCACTGTATCTATACCGCTCATCATCTTGTACACCTCTATCAAGTCACCGCTCATCCTTCTTCGCGCCAATGAAAAAAGCCCCAGCTCCCTCAACCTTTCCTCGTAAGACCTGCCCTCCATTCCAGGCAGCATCCTGGTAAATCTCCTCTGCACCCTCTCTGAAGCTTCCACAGCTTTCCTACAATGAGGTGACCAGGGCTGAACACAATATTCCAAGGTTGGTCTAACCAGGGTTTTATGGAGCTGCAGCATAACCTCGTGGCTCTTAAACACAATCCCCCTGACAATGAAAGCCAACACACCATACACCTTCTTTACATCCCTATCAACTTGGGTAGCAACTTTGAGGGATCTATGGACGTGAACCTCAAGATCCCTCTGTTCCTCCACACTGCCAAGAATCCTGCCATTAACCCTGTATTCTGCATTCAAATTCGACCTTCCAAAATAAAATCACTCCACACTTCTCTGGGTGAAATTCCATCTCCCACTTCTTTGCCCAGCTCTGCATCCTATCAATGTTCCATTGCAACCTACAACAGCCCTCTATACTATCCACAACTCCACCAACCTTCATGTCATGGGCAAACTAACTAACCCATCCTTCCACTTCCTCATCCAAGTCATTTATAAATCTCACAAAGAGCAGAGGTCATGGAACACCAATGGTCACTGAGCTCCAGGCTGAATACTTCCCATCTGCTACTACCCTGTTTTCTATTGAACAGCCAATTCTGTATCCAGACAGCCAAATTTCCCTGAATCCCATGCCTCCTTACTTTCTGAATGAGCCTATCATGGGGAACTTTATTATCACATCCACTGCTCGACCTTCAAATGGGTTTTGTCACATCCTCAAACGAATTCAACAAGCCTTGTGAGACATGACCTGCCCCTCAAAGCCATGCTGACTATTTCTAATCAAACTGTGCTTTTCCAGATATTCATAAACACTGTCTCTCAGAATCCTCTCCAATAATTTGCCCACCACAGAAGTAAGAATGACTGGTCTGTAATTCCCAGGATTATCCCTATTCCATTTCTTGAACAAGGGAATAAGATATACCACCCTCCAATCATCTGGTACTACTCCAGTGGACAGTGAGGATGCAAAGATCATCGCCAATGGCGCAGCAATCTTTTCCCTTGCGTCCCATAGTAACCTTGGGTATATCCCATCTCGCCCAGGGGACTTAGCTATCCTCATGTTTTTCCATAATTTCCAGCACATCCTCCTTCCTAACATCAACCTGTTCGAGCATATCAGCCTGTTTCATGCTGTCCTCACAAACACCAATGTCCCTCTCACTGGTGAATACAGAAGCAAAATATTCATTAAGGGCCTCCCCTATCACCTCTTGCTCTGCGCACAAGTTCCCTCCACTATCCTTGATTGGCCCTACCCTCACTCTAGCCATCCTCTTGTTCCTCACCAAAGTATAGACTACCCTGGGGTTTTCCTTAATTCTACCTGCCAAGGCTTTTTCATACCCCCTTCTAGCTCTCCTATGTCCATTCTTCAGTTCCTTCCTGGCTACCTTGTAGCCCTTGAGAGCCCTGTCCGATCCTTGCTTCCTCAACCTTAAGTAAGCTTCCTTCTTCCTTTTGACTAGATGTTCCACGTGTCTTGCATCCAAGGTTCATTCACCTTACCATCCGTTCCTTGCCTCAGTGGGACAAACCTATCTAGTATGTGCAGAAACTGCTCCCTAAATAACCTCCACATTTCTGTCGTGCATTTCCCTGAGAACATCTGTTCTCAATTTATGCTCCTAATAGCATTGTAATGCCCCCGCCCCCAATTAAATACTTTCCAATACCATCTGCTCCTGTCCCCTCTCCATGACTATAGTAAAGGTCAGGGAACTGTGAACACGATCAGTGAAATGCTCTCCCACTGAGAGTTCTGACACCTAGCCTGGTTCGTTTCCAAGCACTAAATTCAATATGGCCTCTCCTCTAGTTAGCCTACCTACATAATGAGTCAGAAATCCTTCCTGGACACACCTGACGAAATCTGCTCCATCCAAACTATTTGCACTTAGGAAGTTCCAGTGAATAATAGGGAAGTTGAAGTCACCCACAGCAACAAGCCTATTACTTCTGCACCTTACCAAAATCTGCCTCCCAATCTGTTCCTCAGTGTCTCTGTTGCTACTAGGGGGTCTACAGAAAACTCCCAATATCGTGACTCCCCCTTTCCGATTTCTGACTTCCACCCAAACTGACTCAGTAGACAAACCCCCACTTCACGACCTCCCTTTCTGCAGCTATGATACCATCCCTGATTAGCAAGGCCACTCCCCCGCCTCTTTTACCTCCCTACCTATTTGTTTTGAAATATCTATATCCCCGAACATCCAACATTCCTGCCCGTGTTATCCAAGTCTCCGTAATGGCCACAACATCCTAGCTTCAAGTACTGATCCATGCTCGAACCTCGTCACCCTTACTCCTGACACTTCTTGCATTAAATTGGAACACTTCAACCCGTCACACTGACTGCAACTTTGCCCGATCAACTATCTATCCTTCCTCACAGACTCTCTGCATACTGTGTCTGCCTGCACACCAGTTACCCCATTTCTCTGATCTGTAGCTCAGGTCCCCATCTCCCTGCCAAACTAGTTTAAACCCTCTCGAAGAGCTCTAGCAAACCTCCTGCCCAGGATATTGGTTCCCCTCCGGTTCAGGTGCAGCCTGTCCTTCTTGTACAGGTCCCAACTTCCCCACAAGGTATCCCAATGATCACATATCTGAAACCTTGCCTCCTACACCAGCTCTGTAGCCACGTGTTCAGCTGCACTTGCTCTCTATTCCTATCCTTACTAGCCTGTGGCACCGGTGGTAATCTTGAGATTACTACTCTGCTGGCCCTGCCTTTTAGCTTCCAATCTAATTGGCATAATTCCAAATTGCAAAGCCAGTCTTAATGTACCATTCAGCCTTAATTGGCAGTCACCCATAGAAAGCTCAAAGGATCAAATGAAGGATAGAAAATTAAATGGCAATGGGACATGGAGACTATGTATCCATCTTTGCCAGCAAGTACTGGGTGTGACCATTCGACATGTGAAGTGAGAATTGTTGGAGTTGTTAATAGACTAATAAACTCAAATAACAGTTCTTTCAGGGCTAAGTTTTTTTTTAAAAAAAGTAATAATGGAACAAAAACTCAAACAATGACAGCTTGTTTGTGCAGCGTACTAGTGTGCTTTGCCCATGTTATCACTTGTTGCATCTCATATTGGTAGGAATCCAAGTTGTGCACCCACATCAAGTCCCTGATCTTAGCAGAAATACCTGAAGAAATCTTGAATAGTCAGTGATCAGAAGAGAATCACGTTGTGTTCAGTAGTCAAGTCATAAAATTTTGAGCCGTCAAGACCTAAACAACTTTGTTCAGCAATGCTGAATTTAATTTGAAAAGGACATTATCATAAATCAGAAATATTGCCTCTCTGTATTGTCAACATATTTCTATATTTCTTCATTACTTGTTGTGGAGTCATTAAAATTATGAATAGTTTAAATATTTTTCAAGTACAAACATTTTCTCTAACACCAAAAGGCCATCAATTGAAAGCAATTTATACACCAAATGCATTTCAGGCAATACAAATCAATATCTCGCTTTTCTACTAAGGCAATACCTTAACAATGGATGGAAGATAACTGTGATGTTCCGAGCTCCAGGTTTGCAGACAAATTTCGTGCCTCCTCCTTCAATTAGACTGTCATCAGCTCCTCCTGCAAAGCAACACATCAGGTTCAAATACACAAGTCAAATATTTGAATCCCAAAGGGACCTCACTTCAAGGGGATATGGTGAACCAAATAGTTGTGTGACTGCTACAGTTCCCGGTTCTTTAAAGGAATAGCACTGCTAGAGTAAAAGCGACATATGACTACATAAAAATTGCTCAGTACAGGTTGATAAGTCATGTTGAGGTTGTATGGGACATTGGTGAGGCCTCTTCTGGAATACGGTGTCCAGTTCTGGTCACCTGTTACAGAAACGGTGTTATTAAGCTGGAGGAGAAGGTTCAGAAGAGATTTACCAGAATATTGTTGGGTATGGAAGGCTTGGGTTATAAAGGTTATAAAGAAAGGCCGAATAGGCTTGGACTTATTTCACTGGAGGGTTGTCAGGTTGCCTGTCAACCTCCTGAGGTTTACAAAATAATGAGAGGCACAGTTAATGACAGTTGCTTTTTTCCCTAGGATGCTGAATTTCAAGACTGGGGGGCATATTTTGGAGGTGAAGGGAGAGACTTAAAAAAAATGAGAGAGTTTTTTTTTAAACACAGTGGATGGTTCGCGTGTGGAATGAACTTGGATGTGAGACAATTACAATGTTCAAAAGACATTTGGAGAGGTACATCAATAGGAAAGGCTTGGAGGGATGTTGGCTAGGGGCAGGCAGTTGGGACAAGTTTAGTTCGGGATTATGTTCGACATGGACTGGTTGGACCAAAGGGTCTGTTTCTGTGTTGTATGACTACATGACCGAGAAACTTGGTGAGCATGATATAGTGCTCACATTGCATTAATTTGAAATCCACAATGGGCAGCATTTTTAGGACTGTCACCATTCATGCAAAACATTAATTAACTCTTCAGATTAACAAGTTAATTGTGAAGGGACTCACACTGTCAGACAAGTGCAGTATTGGTTTGATTCACTCGCCCTTTTTTAATAAATCAGAGGCTGCTCAAAAACACAAGAATGATAAAGCTGGAATCTGAATTGAAAGATTGCCAGTTTTTGTTTTCTTATGTAGATTTTGTGACCGTGTTGTGCTTTCGTTCAGTTCCCCAACTAGAACAGGCTTCCAATTTCATGCCCTTCACAACTGTAGGGAATACAATATTTTGCTGCCCGTATCCTAACTCAAATCAAGTCCCTTTCCCGTACATAAAAGCAAAAAAACCTGCAAATTCTGGAAATCTGAAATTTAAAAAAGCTGGAGAAATTCAGCAGGTCTGGCAGCACCTGTTGACAGAAATGTTAGCTCCAATTCCTTCTTCACCGTTTTTCCTCTCTTCACTTCCCATTTACTTATCATCCACCCGCCCAATGACCCACATCGGCTCCTTGTCTGATAATACATTACTTTTTAAGAATTCTGATCTGTGTTTCAAATCCCTTCATGACCTAGCATCTTAATAACTCTGTTACCATGCCCAGCTCAACAATTTATCTGAAATTATATAATTCTGTACCTTCAACATTCCCAATTTTGTTCAGTACCACATGGTTGGCCTTGAGCTGCCAGGGCCCGAAGTATCAGAATTACTTCCCAAAACCTCTCTGCCTCCTAAGCAGTCTGTCCCACTCCTCTTTTAGGATGCTCCTGAAAGTTACCTCATTAACCAAGCTTTTCATTAGCTGTCCTCATATCTCACTTACTTGGCTTAG
The DNA here is from genome assembly GCA_024137785.1 of Ginglymostoma cirratum. Lineage (NCBI taxonomy): Eukaryota > Metazoa > Chordata > Chondrichthyes > Orectolobiformes > Ginglymostomatidae > Ginglymostoma > Ginglymostoma cirratum. The sequence continues at coordinate 12,876,905 of JAHRHZ010000045.1, read as the reverse complement.
TGTCAAATTTTTTTCAATGATATGCATCTCTGGTTTAAAAGTACTCTGAAAATACAAGTTCACTTTTAGATTTAGAAGATAAACTGTAATGTCACGATCCCAACTAGCCCTGCACGCCATGATAGAGGTCACTGTTTGGCAGGGGCTGTCAAAGGAGCTTTGGCAAGTTGTTGCAGTATATCTCGTAGATGGTACATAGTACTGTGACAACTTTCAAATATCTATTTTAAGAGGCGTGTCCGGTGCCCATCAAATGAGTTGCTTTGCCTTGGAAGGTATAAAGCTTCTCAAGTGTTGTTGCTCTTCTGAGCACACAGCTAGGACCAGTTGAAAAGCCAATTATACGCTGGCATCCATACAGAATTGCCCTGAAGATACACACATGCAGACACGTACCAGTTTGTCTGAAACTATCCTTGACTGCTCCAATAAAGGCAACATTGTAAACAATGCGCTCCAGTAACTGGTTTTAAAACTGCAAATGTTTTCTTACAGTTTCCTTAGTTTAAAACTGTATCTTGGCACATATTAAGCCCATAGTGCGAACAAAAAGGCCTCTACAGCAGGAGGGTGACTTTATTTCTGTCAAGTCTTTTCCTAACTGCAAGTTTTTTGGGCAATCGCTGGAGTTTCTTGATTATTCTAAACTGAAAACAAGTTAAAAATCTTCAAAGTTACTCCATCTGTCATAAACCACTCTAATATAAACCAGTTTCCATAAACACTCCAGGAATTCATTATCACCTACTCTACGGCACAACATGGACTAGGCTACTGCGCTGGAAGGGCTGCCTGACCTTTCTTCTTAAAACACTTTACAAAAGTAACCATTACTCATGTGCCACTGTTTTAAAATTTGAACTCTTAAAAAAAAGACAATTAAATAAATCACACACTTTTCATCACTGCTGTTAAAACCCTAATACTTTTGCACCTCATTCAACAATGGGCACAACTTAGTCTGAGCATTTCTGGCACCATTTAAACTGACAAAATAAATACAAAAATAAAATCACTGAACCCTCCAGGAAACACCAAGGGGAACATATGTCGGAGAAACCACAAAAACTAATTTCTGCATAAAGAAACTGCAATGTACTTTGTCCAAAAATCAATATAACCATGGACAGTTTTTTGGTTGTGGTAAATTAAAAGCATCATGCTATATAAGTAGATAAAACAATTATTAACTTGAAAAGAATCCGCAGAATATTGACAAATGGTAAATATGTTCAATTGCACATAATTCCATTTACAACCTGTACTTTTTTTGTGTTGGCTGTTGCAACGTTTTTCTTTTGTAATTTATTCAATTAAGAATGCATTACATAGCAAATGTACTCCACTTTAAAGCATTTGACAAAAATTGTACTTTGTAGAATAATTCTATCATAGCATAACTCTATTTTTAATGGACAACAGTTCACTTCTGGAGAGAATGTCTGAGATTGGAATGGAGTACTGAGAATACAAGCAATGTAGAAACCAATAAGAAGCACAGTAATTGAGCACTCAGTAAAGATTAACAATGCAGGGAAAACAGGTTAAGACCTAAATTACAATTCTTGCAGCACAGGCCTTCTATACTATAATGCATGCCAAGAACTGACCCTAATGTTATACTTAATAAAACAAATTTCCAAAACAAGAACACAGGCTTAATTAAAAAAAACACAAGTTGATAAGAGATAAAAGGTACTGCAGATGCTGGAGAATCCGAGATAACAAGCATGGGGCTGGATGAACACAGCAGGTCAAGCAGCATCATAGGAGCAGGAAAACTTGACGTTTCGGGCCTAAACCCTTCATCAGAAATGGGGGAGGGGAAGAGGGTTCTGAAATAAATAGGGAGAGAGGGGGAGGCGGATAGAGGATGGATAGAGGAGAGGAT
>JAHRHZ010000045.1:12769081-12874614 GCA_024137785.1 Ginglymostoma cirratum | reverse complement strand
TGTGGCACTGCAGGAGGCCCAGGATGGACATGTCATCTGAGGAATGGGAGGGGGAGTTGAAATGGTTCGCGACTGGGAGGTGCAGTTGTTTGTTGCGAACTGAGCGCAGGTGTTCTGCAAAGCGGTCCCCAAGCCTCCGCTTGGTTTCCCCGATGTAGAGGAAGCCACAACGGGTACAGCGGATGCAGTATACCACATTGGCAGATGTGCAGGTGAACCTCTGCCTGATGTGGAAAGTCTTCTTGGGGCCTGGGATTGGGGTGAGGGAGGAGGTGTGGGGGCAGGTGTAGCACTTCCTACGGTTACAAGGAAAAGTGCCGGGTGTGGTGGGGCTGGAGGGGAGTGTGGAGCGGACAAGGGAGTCGCGGAGGGAGTGGTCCCTCTGGAAGGCAGATAAGGGTGGGGAGGGAAAGATGTCTTTGGTGGTGGGGTCTGACTGCAGATGGCGGAAGTGTCGGAGGATGATGCGTTGGATCCGGAGGTTGGTGGGGTGGTATGTGAGGACGAGGGGGATTCTTTTTTGATTATTGTTGCGGGGATGGGGCGTGAGGGATGTGTTCCGGGAAATGCGGGAGACACGGTAAGAGTCAGCTTTTCAAAAGTGGCACTTCTGATGTGACTCGCGTGTCTCAAAATATTCTTCTATCTTTTTATTGAACATGCCTTGTGCTTGCTAGGCCAGCATTTATTGCCCATTGGCAATTATTCTTGAGAACAAAGCACAATACAGTACAGAAACAGGCCCTTCGGCCCACCAAGCCTGTGCCAATTCCTAATTGTATGTCTGTCAAGTTACACCTTAAACATTGCTAACATGTCTGCTCCTACCACCTCCACTGGCGGTGCATTCCAGGCACTCATCACACTGTGTGAAAAATTTTCCTCACATTTCTCCCCTAAACTTTCCACCTCTCACTATGAACCCATGCCCTCTTACAGTTAAACCTTGTCACCCCAGGGAAAAAGCCTCTGTCAATCCACCCTATCTATGCCTCTCAATTTTGTGGACCGCTATCAGGTTACACCTTAGGCTCCATCTTTCCAGTGAAAATAATCCAAGTTTATCCAAGCTGTCCTCATGCCCCAAACCATCCAAATCAGGCAACATCCTGGTAAACCTTCTCTGCACCCTGACCAAAGCATTTACATCCTTCTGGTAGCGCGGCAACCAGAACAGCATGCAATAAGTTTCACACTGGGAAGGAGGGGATGAATTGCCTTCTTCAACTGCTGTAATCCATCATCTGTAAGTACATGCAGAAGCTTGTCAGAAAGTTTAGAAGGATTTTTATGCAATCAGTGACAGTCAACAAACCGCAATACAGTTCCAAATTCAGATTGTATGTTAGAAACATAAACAGAAATTGCTGGAGAAACTCAGCAGGTCTGGCAGCATCTGTAAAGAAAAGTCAGTTATCGATTCAGGGGTGACCCTTCCTCAGAACTGAGGAAGCATCACTGGACCCAAAATGTTAACTCTGCTTTCTCTTCACAAATGCTGCCAGCCCTGTTGAGTTTTTCCAGCAATTTCTGTTTATGTTTCGGATTGCTGATGCAGTTCTTTCAGCTTTTATTTGGTTGTATGTTGCTTGGAGGGAAACATATAGGTGGTGGTGTCCCCTTGCTGCTGCCCATGTACTTCAAAGAACAAAGAACAATACAGCACAGAAACAGGCCCTTTGGCACTCCATGCCTGTGCTGACATGTTTTGCCCTTCCACACCAAAATAGTCTTCACATACAGGATCCGTATCCCTCTAATCCTTCATATTCATGTATTCATCCAGGTGTTTCTTGAACACTGCCATTGTGTCTGTTCCCACCACCTCCTCTGGCAGTGTGTTCCAGGCACTCACGACCCTTGGTGTGAAACACAGGCCTTGCACATCTCTTTGAACCTTCCCCACCCCTGCACCTCAAACCTGAGTCCCCAGGTAACTGACGCTCCACGCTGGGAAAAAGCCTCAGTCTTTCCACTCTATCCATGCCACTTATAATCCTAGAAACTTCTATCAGGTCGCCCCTCAACCTCCTGCATTCCAAGGAAAACAAACGCAATCTATGCAACTTCTTTCATAGTTAAAATTCCCCATATCGGTCAACATCTTGGTAAACCTTTTCTGTACTGTCTCCAAAGCATCCACATCCTTCTGGTAGTGTAGCGACTAGAACTGTACACAATATTCCAAGTGTGGCCTACCTAAAATTCCATGAAGCTGCAGCATAAACTTGTCTATCCTTGTACTCAATGCCTCTACCAATGAAAAGGAGCATGCCACCGGCCTGTTTACAACCTTATCTACCTGCGCGACCACCTTCAGTGATCTGTAAACCTGTACATCCAGATGCCTCTGCATATCAAGACTTGTAAGGGTTCTGCCATTCACTCCATAATTTCCACCTGTACTTGATCTTCCGAAATGCATCTCATCACATTTGCCCGAATTAAACTTCATCTTCCATTTTTCTGCCTATGCCTCCAATTGATGGATATCCTGTTGTATCTTCTGACAATCCTCCTCACTATCTGCAACATCACCAATCTTTGTATTGCCCGCAAACTTACAAATTACATCAGCTACATTTTCCTTCAAATCATTTACGTAGACCATAAATGGAAGTCCTAGCACTGATCATTGTGGAACACCATTAATCACAACCCTCCATTCCATAAAACATCCTTCCACTGCTACCCTCTGTCTCCTATGACTAATGTGGACAATGTGGACATGCCTGCTGAAAACGCTTTCTTTGATTCATTTGAGGGATGTGGGCATCGCTGACTGGCCAGCATTTATTGCTTGTCCCTAGTTGCCCTTGAGAACTGCATTCCTGAACCACTGTAGTCCACCCACATTGCCCTTATGAAGGAAATTCCAGAACTTTGATCCAGTGCCAGTGAAGTAAGAGCAATACATTTCCAAGTCAGGGTGACGAGTGGCATGAAGGGGAACTTAAGGGTGGTGGTTTTTCCATATATCTGCTTCCCTTGTCCTTCTAGATGGAAGTGGTCTTGGGTTTGGAAGGTGCTGTCTGAGGATTGTTGGTGAATTTCTGCAGTGCATCTTGTAGATAGTACATATTGTTGCTCCTGAACATCAGTGGAGGAGGGAGCGGATGCTTGTGTTTGGAGTGGCAATCTGGTGGGCTGCGTTGTCCTGGATGGTGTCAAGCTTCTGGTGTGTTGTCGGGGCTGCACTCATCCAGGTATATGGCGAGTATTCTATCACATTCCTGACTTGTGCCTTGTAGATGGTGGACATGCTTCAGAAACTCAGGAGGTGTGTTACTCGCTGCAGTGTTCCAAGCCTCTGACCTCCTCTTGCAGCTACTGTGCTTATACTTTGAGTCCGATTGAGTTTCTGGTCAATAATAGCCACCAGGATGATGACAGTGGGGAATTCAGTGATAGTAACACCATTGAATGTCAAGGGGCACTTGTTAGATTGTCTCTTATTGGTGATGGTCATGGCCTGGCATTTGTGTGCCATCAAATGTTATTTGCCACTTGTAATCCCAAGCCTGGATATTGTCTGGATCTTGCTGCTTTTGGATGTGGACTGCTTCAGTATCTGACGTGTTGCGAATGGTGCTGAACATTGCGCAATCATCAGCAAACATCCCCACTTCTGACCTTATGATGGAGGGAAGGTCATTGATGAAGCTGCTGAAGATGGTTGGGTCTAGGACACTACCCTGCACAGATGTCCTGGAGCTGAGACGACTGTTCTCTACCAGCCACAATCATCTTCCAATGTGCCAGGTGTGACCTTAACCACCAGAGCATTTGCTACCCCCAATCCAGAAGCCCACTGATTCCAGTTTTGGCGAGGCTCCTCGACACCACAATTCATTTGAATACAGCCTTGACGTCAAGGGCTGTCATTCTCACCTCACCTCTGGAGTTCAGCTCTTTTGTCCATGTTTCAACCAAGGCTGTAATGAGGTCAGGAGCTGAGTGATCCTGGTGGAACCCAAACTGGGAATCACTGAGCAGGTTATTGCTGAGCAGGTGCTACTTGATAGCACTGTTGATGACGCCTTCCATCACTTTACTGATGATTGAGAGGACACTGATGGGGCGGTAATTGGCTGGGTTGGATTTATCCTGTTTTTATACACAGGACACACTTGGTCAATTTTCCACATTATCGGGTAGATGCCAGTGTTGTAACTGAAACAGCTTGGCTAGAGAAGCAGAAAATTCTGGAGCACAACTCTTCAATACAAATGCCGGAAAATTGTCAGGGCCTGTAGTCTTTTCAGTATCCAGTGTCTCCAATTGTTTCTTGACATCACATGGAGTGAACTGAATTGGCTGAAGACTGATATCTGTAATGATGCGGACATTACAAGCGGCCGAAATGGATTGTCCACTCGGCACTTCTGGCTAAAGATTGCTGCGAAAGCTTCAGCCCTATCTTTTGCACTGATGTGCTGGGCTCTTCTATCATTGAGGTTGGGGATATTTGTGGAGCCTCCTTCTCCAGTGAGTTGATTAATTGTCCACCACCATTCATGACTGGATGTGGCAGGGCTGCAGAGCTTCGATCTGATCCGTTGATTGTGGGATCGTTGAGCTCTGTCTATCACTTGCTGCTTTCGCTGTTTGGCGTGCAAGTCGTCCTGTTTGATGGTTACACCAGGTTGATACCTCATCTTCAGGTATGCTTGGTGCTGCTCCTGGCATGTCATCCTGCACTCTCCATTGAACCAGAGTTGATCCCCTGGCTTGATGGTAATACACATGGTGTACAGGGTGTTCTAGCTAGGTGGATAAAGAACTGGTTGAGCAACAGGAGACAGAGAGCAGTAGTTGAAGGGAGTTTCTCGAAATGGAGAAAGGTGACCAGTGGTGTTCCACAGGGATCAGTGCTGGGGCCACTGTTGTTTGTGATATACATAAATGATCTGGAAGAGGGCATAAGTGGTCTGATCAGTAAGTTTGCAGATGACACGAAGATTGGGGGAGTAGCAGAAAGCATAGGGGATTGTCAAAGAATACAGGAGAATATAGATAGACTGGAGAGTTGGGCGGAGAAGTGGCAGATGGAGTTCAATCCGGGCAAGTGTGAGGTGATGCATTTTGGGAGGTCTAATTCGAGAGCAAACTATACTGTAAACGGAAGAGCCTTGGGAAAAGTTGAGCCGAGAGATCTGGGAGTTCAGGTCCATTGTACCCTGAAGGTGGCTGCACAGGTGGATAGAGTGGTCAAGAAGGCATATGGTATGCTTGCCTTCATCGGACGGGGTATTGAGTATAAGAGCTGGCAGGTCATGTTAAAATTGTACAAGACTTTGGTTCGGCCGCATTTAGAATACTGTGTACAGTTCTGGTCGCCACATTACCAAAAGGATGTGGAAGCTTTGGAGAGGCTACAGAGAAGGTTTACGAGGATGTTGCCTGGTATGGAAGGTGCTAGCTATGAAGAGAGGTGGAGTAGGTTAGGATTGTTTTCATTAGAAAAAAGGAGATTGATTGAGGTCTTCAAAATCATGAAGGGTGTAGACAGGGTTGATAGAGATAAGCTTTTTCCCAGGGTGAGGGATTCAATAACGAGGGGTCACGCGTTCAAGGTGAGAGGTGAAAAGTTTAAGGGGGATACACGCGGAACGTACTTTACACAGAGGGTGGTAGGTGCCTGGAACGCGTTGCCAGCAGAGGTAGTAGAGGCAGGCACGGTAGATTCATTTAAGGTGTGTCTGGACAGATGCATGAGTAGGTGGGGAGCAGAGGGATACAGATCCTTAGGAATTAGGCGATAGGTTTCGACAGTGGATTTGGATCGGCGCAGGCTTGGAGGGCCGAAGGGCCTGTTCCTGGGCTGTAAGTTTTCTTTGTTCTTTGGTTGAGTGGGGGATATGCCTGGCCATGAGGTTACAGACTGTGGAGTACAATTTTGCTGCGGTTAATGGCCCACAGCACCTCATGGATGTCGAAGTCTTGAGTAGCTTGATCTCTTCAAAGTCTGTGTCATTTAGCACAGTAATAGCGCCACACAACACAATAACGGTTATTCTCAATGTGAAGGTGGGACTCAGTCTCCACAAGGATTGTGCAGTGGTGACTCTTACTGATACTGTCAGAAACAAATGGATCTGCAGCTGGCAGATGGTAAAGATGTGGTCAAGCATGTTTTTTGCCCTCTGCTGGTTCCATCACCACCTTCAACAGACCCAGTGTGGCAGCTATGTCCTTTAGAACTTAACCAGCTTGATCAGGCGTATTGATGCCAAGACATTCTTGGTGGTGGGCATTGAAATACCCCACGCAGAGTACATTTTGTGCCTTTGCCATCTTCAGTGCTTGCTCCATGTGTTGTTCAACATGGAGGAGTACCTATTCATCAGCTGAAGGAGGACAGTACATGGTAATCAGCAGGAGGTTGCCTTGCCCATGTTTAACCTGAAGCCATAAGACTTCATGGCGTCCGGAGTCAAAGTTGAGGACTCCCCTGGCAACTCCCTCGCAACTGAATACTACTGTACTGCCATCTCTGCCGGTGGGACAGGATATATCCAGGGATGATGGTGGTGGTGTCTCGCACATTGTCTGTAAGGTATGATTCCATGATTATGACAGGCTGTTGCTTGACTAGTCTGTGAGACTGCTCTCCCAATTTTAGCACTGGCCCCCACGTGACCAAGGAGGGTTTTGCAGGCTTGGTGGGTCCGTTTCTGCCATTGTCTTTTCCAGCACCTAGGTCAGTGCCAAATGATCCATCTGGTTTCTTTTTTTTGAAACTGTGCAGCGATTGGTAGAATTGAATGGCTTGCTATGCCATTTCACTAGTGAACAGAGAGTCAATCATATTGCTGAGAATCTGGAGTCAGATGGAGGCCAGGCCAAACCAGACCAGGTGAGGATGGCAGATTTCCTTAGTCAGCCAAATGGGTTTTTCCAACAATTGACAATCATTTCGCTATCAGCAGTAGGTTCTTAATTCCAGACTTTCGTTTATTGAATTCAAGTTGGAACCCGGGTCCCTTCATAGGGAAGGAGATGGGAAGTACTGTTGCAATTGTGCAGTGGAGGAGGGAAGAAGGAATGTTTAGAGAGTGGTGAGCAATCATAGTAGTTTGTCCTGGACAGTGTTAAGTTTTTTGAAAGATGCTGGTGCATCACTCATCTAGGCAACATAAAATTAAATTAAAATATTTATGAAGATGATGTCCGCAACGAAGAAAAATTTTAAAATTACTGGATATTCATAGCAACATAGGCACACACAAACATAAGATTTCATAAGTAACATAAGATTTCAGACGATGTGTCCATTCTGCACTTCCAGTCTACTCTACTTGCCGGTTTTCCCCTAAGAGCCCTCGACTCCCTTGTCTATCAAAAAGCTATCCAACTCAGCCTTGAATAAATTCTATGAACCAATGTTCAATGGTTTCTGAGGAAGGGAATTCATAACCTCAAATAATTCTCCTTATCACTGTCTTAAAAAGAGGAACCATGCCCCCATAGATGCTTCCTCTTGTTGGGATGAGTAAAACTAAATAAAAACCGAAAAAAAAAACTGTTGATGCTGTAAACCAGGAACGAAAAGGAAACACCTGCCTGGTATCCATCCAATCAAGTTTCAGGGTCTTACATGCGTTTGATTAAGATCGTGTCCCATTCTTCTAGACAATGGTGGATGTGTGCCCAATGTGTGGCACTTGTCATCAAAAAAACAAGCGCCTCATCTCTGGAATAAGTCAAGTGAACCTTTCAGGAGCTGTATCAAACTAACTAGATTCGTTTTCAATCAGGAAATTAAAATGGAACACAGTACTATAGACGTGGTCTCACCAAGACCATGTACAGCTGAAATAAAACTTTGGTACTTTTGAATTTTTTTTTAACAAGGCAAAATTTTAATCGACTTCAGAATCACGTTATATCTGCATACAAAGATTTTGTGATTCATGCACGAGAATACCAAAATTTCCTTAGATCACAGAGTTCAGTACTCCTTCTCAAAGGGAATACTAATTTATTATTCCTTCTCCAAAAGTGAATGTATTGTCCTAGATTTATAGAATCCCTACTGTGTGGAAGCAAGCCATTTGGCCCATCGAGTCACCCTGACCCTCCAAACAGCATTCTACTCAGACTCAACCTATTCCTGTAACCCTTCATTTCCCATGGATAACCCACCCAACCTGCACATTCCTGGACAATATGGGCATGTTGGGTAGAGTAATCGTGAGGTGAAAGGCAGGAAGCTAAAATGTGTGGTTCCTTTAAGAGATTTATGCTTTGTACTTAGAATTTTTAAAAGTATAGTGTATGTCTGGGTGCAGCAGCTGCAGTTGCCAGTACGGAGACCCTCAGAGTGAGACAAGTGTATCAAAAAAGCCTTACAGGTGGCAGGCAAAACAGCAGTCTTGTTTTGATACAACAAGGTGTTGAGCTGGATGAACACAGCAGGCCAAGCAGCATCAGAGGAGCAGGAAAGCTGATGTTTCAGGTCTGGACCCTTCTTCAGAAAGTCTTGTTTTGATGTTGTGACAAGTTTGAATTCAGCCAATTAATTTAAACAAGACACCTAGATACAGAAAGCCAACTGACTTTAAATCTGATGGTGTCGACAATCTGTAACCAATCATATAAGAATGCGATTATGTTATTATGGGCAAATAAGACAAAGGCATTTGGAAAACTGGTGACAGTCAACTGCCATCTGAAACAGAGAGACAACTACCACCTGCCAGAGTTAGCATCATTCAGTTTTCAGAGAAAGCCTGTCTAATTAATCAAAGGTACCACAGTATTTTAGCTCAAAGTCCTCATTTAAGAAACTAGAGATAAAACATCCCTGACAGCAGGAAGAAAGCCATTTGTCAAGACAGCAGAGACGACAGAAGACGGTCTGTGAGAACTTGAAGAGATTAAGTTATAATTGATGCTTATTAATTGGGTTTATATTAATAGGAGATAGCAAGAACTGCAGATGCTGTTGTCAGAGATAACAAAGTGGGGAGCTGGAGGAACACAGTAGGCTAGGCAGCATCAGAGGTACAGGAAAGCTGACGTTTTAGGTCGTGACCCTTCCTAACCACTGCTTCTTACTAACCAATGCACTTACAGTTTACCCAAGAAGTAATTTATGGACTTTTTCACCTGCTGAAGTGTCACTGCCCCAGGAAGGTCAATAGTTTATCAAAAATATACAATTGATGGAAAAAAACCACGTAAATAGGATTACTTACGACAACGTCACATCAGAACAGGTCTGTTCATCCAGTTCTAATAAAGGTCATGAACGTAAATTGTTAAATCCATAGTTCCGCAAACATCACAGAAGCCGCCTTTTGGCCCATAGATCTGTACCACAAAAGCTATGCTAAATCCACACTAGTTCCATGTTCCAGTACTAGTCCCATAGTCCTGAACATATGACATTTTAAGTGTTCATCTAAGTACAGGTATTTTTGCTATGACATGTTTCATTAACGCAAATTGGCTGAAACACAACTGATGCATAGTGAATGCTGCTTGGATAACATGAACTTTCTACTGTATAGTATAGCGATTTTTCATTAGCACAATTTTGCACAAGAATGCAATGCAACTATCACATTACAGGAGAACTACCTGTACTTTTTAATGATTAGAAAACTACTTGCCTCAATTACAACCTCAAGCAGTACATTCGAGAACGTCACCAGTCTCTGCGTGAAAACATTTTTCCTCAAATCCTCTCTAAACCTCCTGCTTTTCACTTTCAAAGTACAGCCCCTTGTTTTTGACGCTTTCCCAGGCCCCAAGAAGACTTTCCACAACAGGCAGAGGTTCACCTGCACATCTGCCAATGTGGTATACTGCATCCGCTGTACCCGTTGTGGCTTCCTCTACATCGGGGAAACCAAGCGGAGGCTTGGGGACCGCTTTGCAGAACACCTGCGCTCAGTTCGCAACAAACAACTGCACCTCCCAGTCGCGAACCATTTCAACTCCCCCTCCCATTCCTCAGATGACATGTCCATCCTTGGCCTCCTACAATGCCACAGTGATGCCACCCGAAAGCTGCAGGAACAGCAAATCATATTCAGCCTGGGAACCCTGCAGCCCAATGGCATCAATGTGGATTTCACAAGCTTCAAAATCTCCCCTCCCCCAACCGCATCCCAAAACCAGCCCAGCTCATCTCCACCTCCCTAACCTGTTTTTCCTCTCACCCCAAGCCACACCCCCATCTCCTATCTACTAACATCATCCCGCCCCCTTGACCTGTCCGTCCTCCCTGGACTGACCTATCTCCTCCCTACCCCCCTACCTACACTCACCTTTACTGGCTCCATCCCCTCCTCTTCGACTTGTCTGCCTCCTCTCCACCTATCCTCTCCTCTATCCATCCTCTATCCGCCTCCCCCTCTCTCCCTATTTATTTCAGAACCCTCTTCCCCTCCCCCATTTCTGATGAAGGGTTTAGGCCCGAAACGTCAAGTTTTCCTGCTCCTATGATGCTGCTTGACCTGCTGTGTTCATCCAGCCCCATGCTTGTTATCTGGGAATGAATAGCTGCTTCCTATCCATGCCCCCAATTAGGTTATACACCCTCTATCAGGTACCCCTCAACCTTCTGTGCTCCAAAGAAAACCCAAGCTTATCCAGTCTCTCTTCATTGCTAAAGAAAGTGTTCCATACCAGACACCATCCAGGTGAATCACCTCTGCACCCCTTCCACTACAATCCCTTCCTGTAAATGGAGACCAATGATACATATCTGCTGAATATTTTTAGGATTTTGTCAAATCTGAAGTATTTTGCTTTTTCATCATCCTGAGTTTACCTGAAGCCAGTTCTTTATTTCTCATGGTTTTTATAACAGGAATCTATTATTGGTGCGAAGCTGTGGAGGTAATAACATCTGAAGAATGTCCATCAGTTTTTACATCTGTTACAAAAGGAATGGAGGACAAATCTTCAGTTTTGAACTGTGAACTAGTTAGTTAGCAATACGAATTTTAATGTTGCTCCAATGTGCTCAGACTAATCCCTGCCTATTACAAGCATTTGTCTTAGAAAATATCCCAAGGCATCAAAAGGTATGCAGTTATTGTAATGAATTCATTATCAAGCATTACAGTCAAGTATCCCTGAACGAAAAAAAATGAACATCACGAATATTCAGAGTCACTGTAACCATTAACTCCACACGTTTACATGCAAATTGTTTTACAGCTCCTGGCAATCTTAAAGTCCCAAGAGAGAAACTAGTCTGCAGAAGAAATTGGTCATCACATCCAAATCTGCAAGAGCTCTGGTCCGTCAAACATGTACTATGGTGAATTCCCAATATGATGCTCTCCAGCAACAAACCCACATTACACAAAATTAAGGCACTTTTCTGCCCTTGAAAACATAATAGTAATAGCTCAAAGAATAATCTTCAAAATTAGTCATGAAGAGCATTTGTCTTCATGTATCTAAACAATTCTTTGTTATAAAAAGAGTGATCTAATAGGATAGCTCAAATCCTGGGTTTCATAGCTTTTGGAATATTTGTGCACCCATGAGCAATCATTTCTGTAGATATGACTATTGGGAGATTAGCCAGCAATGCCTGTTAAATCAGCATTCTTCATTGCTACAGTCTCTGAGTCAACATGTGAGAAAGGCTCGATAGAGGCAAATAAAATCAAATGTCAAATACTGAAATGCACATAACCTGGGCAGGAAACAAACTCATTTGAGTTATGATGTATTTTTGAATGCGCCAAAGTTTTCATAACAAATGAACAATTATGTTAATCTGCCAGCAAAGACCTTGGCAAACAATTGCTCCATCACTATCAATTCTTAAGTGTATCAATTGCAAGTTTCCAAGTTTAGAACGCCATGTTTTGGTAATAATTGTCCCAACCTCAAATGTTTAACTTTCTTTCTTTTCAGAAATACTAAATACAAAATGCAGTGTAAACATTACCAGTAATCTATGGAATGCAAGAATAATGCCTTTTTTTGAGGAAAATGAGCTATTTCAAACTGGTATTGAGCCTTATTACAATTGTCTCATTCGTGACACACAGAAATTAAATCAAAATATTAAACTGACACATTTATATGGAGGAATCGCAAAATACAATATGGCAGGCAACATGCCTGCTTTCATATTTGCTAACAGGTCACATTCTTTTAGTGCCTTCTGTAAGAGTCAGAGAGACATCAGGATGCAAACAGACTTTTAACTGCCTTAGCCATTTGTTTAATCATTGGCATTGTCCGGCTGAAGCACGCAAGAACAGACTATTCGCACCTCCAGGGGAACCTCTCAATATTTGCTGAATTTCAAAAAAAGGCCTTGTGGTCTCTTCCTAAGATAAGACAGTCTAATCCCAGTATCAGCCCGATTGCCAGGGCACACCTGTAACTTCTGGAACCCATTTTCTAGGATTTTGTGTCCATTCAAAAGAGAGATTCTTCTACTTTACAAAATATGAATGATAATTTACACAGTTGTGCCAGCAACAAGCATTCCAATTTTGAAACAGCAGGTAATTCGGTGGCAACAGCCACCAGGGAAAATGATCAATTACTTTTGCTTTTGGCTGAAACGTAAATACACAATTGTCATCACCTCATCAAATAAGCATTTAGAACCATCGAATCCCAACAGTGTGGAAACAGGCCCTTTGGCCCAACAAATCCACACCGACTCTCAGAACATCTCATGCTGACCCATCCCCTACAACCCACATAACCCACACATCCCTGAACACTATGGGCAATTTAGAACGGCTAATCCACCCAGCCTGCACATCCTTGGACTGTGGGAGGAAACCAATACTCTGCACCGAAACAAAATATTGCTGAGGTGCAGCAAATGTGAAAGGACTACAATTGTGCTCAGCTTTAATTTTGAATACATTTATCAAAACATACGTTTTTCACATCAAATCCCTTGGGTTAAAGCCTCAGAGTCTCAGTCCGATATGTGATGCATCACACTTCTTCTCGATTGACATTTAACCTGTACCGTTCAGCTGATAGATTGAATCTCGCTGAGTGCCATGAATGGCAAAGTCCAAAAGTACCTCACAATAAATAGCAGCGGTTTTAAATGATCAATCCAGTGAAATAGTCTGTTCCATTTTTGGATTCTCAATGTGAGTTTAAAATTGATTAAAATGCATCTGCCATGTGCAGCAGCATTTCACATTTTTCTTTATTCCATTCCTGTCCATCCTCTAATGATATCATTGAGCAACAAAGAGCTAAACACTGCATTACAGAACAGATTTCAAAACAGCACCTTACACACTGGAACAAAAGTCATAATGCACAAGTGAAACCCACTGGAGAGACGGCAGCCATAATAATGCTACACACGTGGAAACAAATGAAAAATAATTCATGAAGGAGATTTTCCTTGGAAAACAAAATTTGAAATGTTTTAGTCAGAGGGATATCAACTTGCTAAGTTGAGGTGTTCTGTTCCTTCAGTTTTTCACATTTAAGCACTGCCGAGCACATCAAAACAAGTTTCTTAATTCATATTGTAAGACCGTGTTGTTTTTCCAAGTTTAATGTTCATGTTTAACCTGATATACAAGTGAAATTCAGTTTCAGATGATTCAAAGGCAGAATCATTTTACAGCCTGCTTACTTGTTCAAATCTAATGGCCCAGATCTTCTGGCAGGAAGATAGCCATTGCTGCAGCAAAGACTGAAATCGCAGATTAGGACCATGCGGCAGTCCCAGCATAGTTGACTCTGCTGAAGTTGCCCAGAAAGTATGAAGTTTTGAGTGGCAATCAGCTGGTATCTGTAACCCTCTGATGAAATCAACTCTGTGTATGAGTCAGAGCCTGAGTCAGAGTTGAGAAGTATCTTCACAAGTATCTGATCAGCTTAAACTCAAAAGTTACCCAGAAAATGTCACAGGAATAATGTCTGCTCTTACTCCTGGATGACGATCTAGCGCACCATTTATCACCGGCCCTACTGACATCTGTTGGATAAAACTTTGCCATCCCACTCAATCTGACAATGTCCTCGCTCCACCCTCACCCAACAGCCCATTCACCAACAGCTTAGATATAAAAAAACCCATTCTGTGAACTTCCAGCATCTCAACTCAATTCTTCACAGCAAATCTTCCAAGAAGGAAATTCATGTGTACGAAGACCACGAAAGCTGCAACTTGCATACTCATCACTCAAACTTAACACTGTTAAATTAGGGCTAACCTTTCTTTAAAATTCACTACATCACATTTCCTAGTTGAGAAAAGCCTCTAGGTGACATGCACTTGCTGAGAGTTAAGGATAGTAGCCATGCTTCTGGTCAGAAGGTATTGGATTAAGAACTATGGTCAAAGTGGGGTTCAACTGCTTTATAAAAACCGAAAGAACTGTAGATGATGTAAGACAGAAACAAAGATATAAATTGCTGGAAAAGCTCAGCAGGTCTGGCAGCACCCATGGAGAGAAAGCAGAGTTAACATTTCGGGTCGAGTGACCTTCCCTCCGAACTGTCCACGTAATGACATTGAGTTTCTGCTTTATACACTCACCTGCATTAAATGTACCATTTCTAACCATAAAGATGGGCTTTGGAAACAGAAAAAAAATACACTTTGCAACATTGTGATGAATATTTTCTTGTTTGAAGTTCAGTTGATCACAGTGACAAATGGCCACAATGGGGCAAATAATGGGAAAGCAAAATACTGCAGATGCTGGATACAGAGAACAACTTCTTTTTCCAGGAGGTATTTTTGACTTTCAGGGATTTTTTAAAAAAATTAGTTCACTAATTCATCTATTAGGCGATGCAGTCACATCACAACATGGCCTTGTATATTGGTGTTGATGTGTAGGATATTTATACTTCCACAGGAACAGAACTACAAGAATTCATCCAAATCTTCAATAATCATCACCCTTCCCCTAAATTTAAAACTACAACACACAAAGAAAACTTCAACATCCTTGGTACAACAATATTTAAATTGGCAAAGACAATAGTCACTAGTTAGCAACAACTCCCCCCACCCCCTCCCCCCGCCATAACGACTGACTTTTGTACAAAATGCCATTACCCGAAATATACGTTGCATATACTGGTGAGGTCACAGTGAATTCATTTCCATTACATATGCACAAAGCTGGAAAATATTTACAGGGTAATAACTGCATCTCAGATATAAATTTAACAATCATAACTGTTCATTATCATAGCATCAACTGCATTTTCCCTCATTTGTAGTTACTGAATATATGAAGCCTTAAGCTAAATATTCCACATTCTGTTGCAAGCAATTAATTACAACCGATTTCTTATAACCCAATCACTTACAACGTCTCCTGTTTAACCCCCAGTATTCCAACCCTCTTGCAGACTCATTTGCTTTACCAAGACTGCGCAACAGTCAACATCTCCCCCCCAACCCTCACCCCAAAATAAGTTGGCAAAACTTTGTAATATCAGCTTAGCTGCCCCACCCCAGCAATAAATGACTTCATCTTGTCCCTCAATGTCAGCCCTTCCAGTCCTAATTAGTTGCTGCTCCTCCAACAACACACTGCTTTTCTTCTGCCCTTACTGCTGATAGGGTCATTTTTAAACTTATCAGCAGCAAGTGGTACAACCTATGATCACAGTAATTGCTCCTCACTGATTCTACATATTTGGGTGCTAGTTCTCTGACTGGATGCCATCATGCTTGAATTTTCCAGGGCCCTTGCTTGGGATTTTGTATGTTGAATAACTCCATGAAGGCCAGCATCCTGTCACCAGGTCTCCCTTTATTTACACGTGCATAGCAGAAGACACTGACCTAGCAAGGTCTGAGCTGGCCCCGAGAGTGAATAGAACCCCTGACACAACAAGCATGGGGCTGGATGAACACAGCAGGTTAAACAGCATCATAGGAGCAGGAAAACTTGATGTTTCGGGCCTAGACCCTTCATCAGAAAATTCATCAGACCGTTCATCAGAACCCCTGACACTCCTGTTTATATAGGTCAGCCAGGACTCCCTAATTGGACCAGGCTGACAGCCCCAGTCAGGGAGCACATTCTATGAGGTCCACTGGCTGACTTCATTCTAATCACTACATGTGTATTCTGGGCATTGTTGACAGCTCTTGTTCTTTAGTGGATCCACGAATGCTCAACACTAAGTGCAGCTTAAGGATGGACTACATTACTCAGAATGCATTTTTGCTAACCAAAATATAGCCACAGGGACTTGGAGTCTCGATCCAGAGCAACTAGAACTTGAGAACTAGATTTACAAAGCAGCAACATCATGCATATATTTCCCAGCACATCAAGACCAATGAGAGGGAGGGGCCTGGGAAGCCAGAGAATGGCTTTAAAAACCAAACACAAGATGAAATATAACAATAAGCAAGCTAACAGTATAAAAGAAGATTGCAAGAGTTTTTTTTTAAAAAAAGAGATGAGAGAGAAGCAAGAGTGGACATTGGACTACTAGAATAGGAGGCTGGAGTAGTAGTAATGGGGAACACAGTACTAAATAGGTACTTTGTGTCAGTCTTCACAGTGGAGGACACCAGTAGCAACCAGAATGTCAAGACAGTCAGGGGCAGAAGCAAGTATAGTGTCTATTACTAAGGAGAACATGCTGGGGAAGCTGAAAAAGGTCTGAAAGTGGATAAATCATCCAGATCAGATAGACTACACACCAAAGTTCTCAAAGAGATTGTTGAGGAGATCTTTCAGGAATCACTGGAGTCTGAGAGGGTTTCAGAGGACTGGAAAATGCTAATGGAATACCCGTTTATGAAGGGACGGGAAGCAGAAGATAGGAAATGATAGGCCGATTAGCCTGACCTTGGTCATTGGTAGGATGTTAGAGTCCATTATTAAGGATGAAGTTGTGGGGGTCTTGGAGGTGCATGGCAAAATAGGACTGAATCAGCGCGGCTTTTTCAAAGTTCGATCTTGCCTAATAAATCTGTTGGAATATTAAGGAGGTAACAAACAAGTTAGACAAAGGAGCTTGCTGAATTAGATTAGAGCCCATAATGTTAAGGGCAAGGTACTTGCATGGACCGAGGATTGACTGACTGGCAGAAGGTAGAGTGTGTGAATAAAGGCGTCTCTTTCAGGATGACAGCTAGTGATTAACGGAGTTCCACAGAGGAAAGTATTGGGACCACAATTATTTATATAATACGTTAACAATCTGAATGAAGGAAGTGAGAGCATTGCTGCTAAGTATGCAGATGACAACAGATAGGTGGAGGGACAGGGAGTGTTGAGGAAGTGGGGAAGCCGCAGCATCATAAAGTGGGAGAAGTAGTGGTAGATGGAATACATTGTGGGAAAAGTGGGAGGTTATGCACTGTGGTAGAAAGAACAGAGGCACAGATTATTTTCTAAATGGGGTAAGGCTTCAGAAAACTGAAGCACAATGGGACTTGGGAGTACCAGTTCAGAATTCTCCAAAGGTTGACCTGCAGCTTCAGTTGGCAGTTAGGAAGATAAATGCAATTTCAACATTCAGTTTGGGATGGCTAGAATACAAATACAAAGATATACTGCTGAGGTTGTATAAGACTCTGGTCAGACTGCGTTTGGAGTATTGAGAGCAGTATTGGCCCCTCATCGGAGAAAAGATGTGACAGCCTTGCAAAGGGTCCACAGGAAGTTCACAAGAATGATTCCGGAATGATGGGTTTGTCATATGAGGAAAGGTTGAGGACTCTGGGTCTGTCCTCAATGGATTTTCGAAGGTTATGGGGGGATCCCACTGAAAAACTTACAGAATACTGAGAAACCTGGATACAGAAGATTCAGAAAAGATGTTTCCACTAGTAGGAGAGTCTAGGACCCAGGGCTGCAACCTCAGACTGAAGGGACCATCCTTTAGAACTCAGATGAAGAGGAGTTTCTTCACTTAGAGGATGGCGAATCTGCTGAACTCATTGTTCTGCAGAATTTGTAGGGCAAATCACTGAGTGTTTTTAAGACAAAGATGGACACGTTCTTGATTAGTAAGGGGACCAAGGGTTACTGAGGGGAGGCAGGAGAACGGGTTTCAAAAACCTATCATCCATGATTGAACAGCAGAACAAACTCAATGGCCTTATTCTGTTCCTACCTTGTATGGTCTTATGGGTGGCACTACCCAAGTCTGGTCTCTCCAGAAGGGGTGAGCCTTAAATGATCAGCAGTGCAAACAGTCCCCTCTCCTGTGCTCAGACTGGAATTTCTTTATTTCAGATACTGGGCCCAGCAAGGCGGATGGGAAAAACGACTCAATTATTGAACAATAAGGTAATTTCTCAGCAGAGTAATCCAGCATCCTGCTCAACATTTATCCCCTAGCTAACATCGCCAAAATGTATGTCATCATTTCCTATTTATTAATTTGTTCTTTGGGAGGCTTACTTCATGCAAATCAGCTGCAAAATCTGCAGACATAATAGTATCTGTACTATAGACGTACAGAAAGGCAGCCTGAAGACAAAGCACAAAATGAATGCATACCTTATTCCTTACTTTGAAAGAAGAGGAGAGACTGGCTGAGAAAAAAGAGGAAGACTGACTCAGCATACTGCTATTAAATTTCAGACACACACTGACTTCAATAGCAATGATTAAGAATAAGATCCAAGAATGTGGAAAGGAACGCATTTTCCAGGAAAAATATCAGATTGCCTCAGTTAAACTAGTCAATTCAAAAATCCACATTTTAAATCCATTTGTTTACACACATCAGTGGATTTCATCCATTGTACATTTCGACTAAGTTGGTTAGCTCTAAATTTAGTTAAATACTCTGAAGAGACAACTATATTGCAGAAATAACAGAAACGGTGTCTCTGGGTCCAATATATTTCCTCTTCAAGCATTTCCTGCACCCTTTCTATAATCAAGATCAAGTCAGCAATATGTTGTCAAGTACGTGGTTACTCAAGTATACACAAGGAAAGTGCAGGCTGACTCAACCTCTTTTGGTGCTTGCTTTTGTTCAATGTCTTCCTTACTAACACAAAGATCAGGAGCTGACCATATGGGAAGTTGTAAGGAATAATAATTCATATCCTATGGCACCAATTTTCTCTGCTACTGTGTCATCAAAAATATTCAAGAAAATCATTGAAACAGCCATTTTTTATTGGATTTGTACTTTTTTTTTTAAAAACACAGGGTCATATTGACATATTGACTTCTAAACACTGAAAAACAGAATACATTTTTCTCAATCCAACTTTCCTAATTTAGCAGTATATTAAAAGATATATGGTTGCACTTTTTGTGTTATGAGGTTAAAACCAGAGTATCCAATTTAACATATTAACAATGGAGTATCATTTTCACCCAGATCAATTTGCATGACACAAAAGTCACACAATTTTGCCTTTGTAAGAAAAGACAAACACAAACACAATGTGTCAATAGGGCAGAAACAAAAGGTCCTGTGTTATCCGTCTCTACGAAGAGGTCTATCACGCTAAATGTGCTTGAACGCCATGTCCCTGCCAGATGACAGTTAAACCGAGAGTTTCATACGGCCATTATTATTGCAAGCAGAAAGGAAATACGTTCAGGCAACGAATATAAATGATCAGAGATATCTAGTGGACTTGTTAAAATTCTTGCATACATTGCTTACTTCCTGAAGAAGTGGTCCCCAGTTTCCTATATCACTTCCCCTTGAAATTGTGATAAATGAAACACTTATGGTGAAATCAATCATGAGAAATACCTCATCTATAAAGATGCTGTGCCAGAAGAACTAAAAGGTAGCTGAGTATAAAGTTGCAAGTCTCAAGCAAAAATTACAAGTCCAAGGAAGTAGACACAAAAAATTACTTAGTCGTCATAATGTGGAATGGCATTCCAGATTACATCATGAATGATTTTAATGTCTTTGACAAGATATTGATGAATATTTGGGTACAAAGATGAGTTCAAAGTTTGAAAGTTCAACAAATTTTGAGATTACCACATGACGTGAAACAATTGGAGTTCTTGAATTGCTCTACGAAGGAACCCAACTAGCCTAGCTGGTAAAATACAACAGCCAGAATGGAAAGTTCAACGGGTACTTTGGAGTTGTTCAAAACACAAAGGAGACAAGATAAAGGGGAATTCTATTTCATTTGTAAAAACTGAAAGAACTACGGATGCTGTAAATCAGGAACAAAAACAAAGTCGCTGGAAAAGCCCAGCAGGTCTGGCAGCATCTGTGAAGGAAAAAAGCAGATTTAACATTTCGGGTCCGGTGACCCTAGCTCAGAACTGATGGTGGCCGGGAAAACGTCAATTTATATGCAGAAAATAGGGAGGTGGGTGGGGTAGGGAGTAAACTATAGGATAGAGCCCAAAGAGAGAGAAAGACAGTTGGACAGACAAAGGAGTTGCTAACAATCAGGCTGGGAGGGTGAATAGTTGTTAATGGGTTCAGAGATAGTAGGAACTGCAGATGCTAGAGAATCTGAGATAACAGGGTGTAGAGCTGGACGAACAGAAAAATTTTCTGAAGAAGGGTCTAGGCCCGAAACGTCAGCCTTCTTGCTCCTCTGATGCTGCTTGGCCTGCTGAGTTCATCCAGCTCTACACCTTATTATCTCTAGTTGTTAATGGGGACTGGCTTTCACCTAGTCTGCCATTACACACCCTCTACTGTCAGTCACTAACAGGCCCCGTTAACAACTATTCACCCTCCCAGCCTGACCATTAGCAACTCCTTTGTCTGTCCAACTGTCTTTCTCTTTCTTTGGGCTCTATCCTATCGTTTACTCCCTACCCCACCCACCTCCCTATTTTCTGCATATAAATTGACGTTTTCCCGGCCACCATCAGTTCTGAGCTAGGGTCACCGGACCTGAAATGTTAAATCTGTTTTTCCCTTCACAGATGCTGCCAGATCTGCTGACCTTTTCCAGCAACTTTGTTTTTTGTTCTATTTTATTTGTGTCCGTCTGTATGCACATATGGGGAGGGGCTTCAGACATAACAGGGTTAGAGTTTTAACTAGTAGAGCTATCAGTGGTTCATAATTATTCATCTGTAGTTAGAATCGTTTTTATTGTAATAAATAGCAATTTGTAAAGGACAGAAACTTGGTCTATGCATTCTACCAACCTGGGTCGAAAAGACAGGTAAATTGGGGAATTTTGCATACTTTTAAAATCTTGAAATTTTGTGATGATTCAGGCAGGAGTAGGGTATGATTTCCAATATGCCTGAAGGTATGGTGAGAAAGCCAAGGGAATATCGCCACATCCATTGCTATGACAGAAAAATGGCAATATGCCAATGTCTCGAATTTTCAGGTGTCCACCAGACGGTTTCCAACAGGAAGGAATTCTAAAATCTCATTCCAAAATTTGGCTGGTACTCCTTACCAAAATCACTAACTTTAACAGCCATTCAGTAAATATACAGCCGACAGTTTCAACACCATCCTTTCATGTTTCACTTGACTCAAATTCTATAGTCTGGTATAAACCATTTGAGGGAGAAATACTTCCGAGTAACAAGTCCAAAGCTTTCCGTACAGAAAAGAATGTAAGCTCAGCACACAAGTAGAAAGTTGATCTTTCTTTTAAAAAGCTGATAAATTGGGTAGTTCTGATCTTTCAAGCTAAAACAGTATGCACAGGTAATGAGCTTTCCATCTACCAAATAAATTTGGAAACTTCATCTCAGTGAAAAGTAATTGTGCAAAGAAGAATGCAATGAGTTAGATAATAAAAAATGAAATACTAAAAATTCAGTCATGGAAGATTAAGAAAACCCAATTAGTTAGATATGACTAAGCACAGTCACTTCATATGTAGTTTAGTAGCTTGACTAGTCTGCAGATTCATAAGAGAGATTGTATCACTGAAAATTTACTAAGGTGGAGAGCAAGGTTTTAATCCAATCTTGCAATACTCCGGCAAAATCTTGAACCCTGTTTTAATATCATATCATTTTTATTTATCATTCTTGTTTACCTTTACATCCTTAGCTTCCGAAGCCAAAAATAAATCATAATTAGTGAGTGGGGTGGGTGAAGTGGGGGTCCGCAATTCCAGAGTATTCAATGTTTTTCATCAGAATAGCAGTTCTCATTATGAAATGACAGCGAAGAGCTCAATAATTAGAAATACTGTCTTTTCGTTTGCAATGTACCTAGGTTATGTGGAAGACAGAGCATCTGTTACATGACTGCTTTCCAGTAAGAAAAGTATCTTTAAGAAATAAGACACAAAACAGAGCTGAGCTGATGTAGTGGATGAGCGTGATTTTGCCAAGGAATACGAAGGTGAAACAAAGATTTTAAATCAGGATGCTGTGGACAGGCAGCAAATGTGACTCATATGAATGATGAACTTATGTCAGACAAAATATGGACAATTAAGTTTGGACAAATCAGAACTTATGGGGGAATAAACAGGAGAATATTAAGTATTAGAGTGCAGAGGTGATTAAAAAAAATGAATAGTAACCGTGCTTTCAGTAGCAACCCAAGAATGCAATAAAAGTGGTGGAACACAATTGCATGGACAACATTAAGTGGTTTTGGTTATGGTAAGGACCATGGGTTTAAAGCACAGGTCTTAGTTTATAAAGGGTTTGGTATGGTGCAATTAAGCTAATGTTGGAAAGTGAGCCCAAGTCAATGGCCTGGGAGAAGAGTTGACTATGGGAATAGAAAAAAATGTCTATGAATGGGAGACTCATCCATGACAATGATGTCAGGCAACCAATTCAACATCAGTCATAGCATCAAATTGCAGAACAGAGGATTAAAATTGAGCGTCATTGGAATAGATATGGGAACTGATGACGTGTACAAATGATGCAACAGAACAGTAGCACACAGTTGAAAGAGCAATTTCAATGTCACACAAAGAGGGTAGTCCAAAATCAGCACCCTTCCCAAGCCAAACCATCCAGTATTCAGATACTAATCATTCAAAAGCAGGTCATGTTAGTTCTGAGATAAAAGGTACTGCAGATGCTGGAGAATCTGAGATAACAAGGCGTGGGGCTGGATGAACACAGCAGGCCAAGCAGCATCAGAGGAGTCGGAAAACTTGACGTTTTGGGCCCGAAACGTCAAGTTTTCCTTCTCCTCTCATGTTAGTTCTGACATAGGTTCACTGAACTCAACACTTTTAACTCTTTTTCTTTCCACACAGGCTGCCAGACCCACTGAGTTTCTTCAGCACTTTCTGTTTTTGTTTCAGGTCATGTCATTTGTCAGCTACTGCTCTTCTGTGGCAGGAGATTCTCAGGAGGACAATGGAAATGTCATGTCATAAGAAAGTTCTCAAGCATCCACAAAGAGGTCAAACACCTCCACTGACTCAACAGTGTCACTGGCCGGTGACTCACTAAAATGGAGCAGATTCATTTGAGAATGTGCACAGGTCAGGGAAGGCATTGGAGTGAGCGAAAATGTCCAAGCAACTTACTGTCACAACCCTCCAAGCAGTACTTGACCTGCATTTGAGTGAGTCTGCAGATCACACATTAGATTTATCAGTTCTCAAAGCCTTTCACACTGGAGTGCAAGCAGGAATGCCTAAGAAAAAGGACACTGAACCCTAACTCCTGGCAAAGTCAAAATTAAATAACTTCTGTTTTAGCTCAGTCAGATCCTGATGGTTGACTTACAATATATAAAGCTGCCACAGTTCTAAAAGACCATAGCGCTCCTCTGAGAGATGATTGGTGGTGGTTAAATCCTGAGGGTCAGCAAACCTCAGGTGAGGGGTGAAGTTGTGAAGGCAGGATCAACATCTAAGTACTGCACCGGCTGAAGTCACAATACTAGTTGAGTGTCAGTGTAAAGTGCAAATTGCTCCACAACACCAGTGGCAAACAAGTTCTTAAAGCAGACATTAAAATAGCAAAAAAGCTTATACTGTCTGGGAAAATAACAGAGTCGAATTATACTGCAACTATGAGAAAGTCAGTGCTCTACTTTACCTCACTCAAGAACATCTAATTTAGAAACAATTTATTGCTTTGTATCAGATCTGTTATCAAATAATAGATACGGATATGTGTAGTCCTGATACAAGTCTTTCCTTGCCAAAATGACAGCTCTTACTAACACAGCAGCCAGAGAATATGTTATGTAGTCTCATTATGAAAGATGAGAGGTAGCAGAAATGTAATTCTTATCAGAGGCTCCTTTCAGTTAAATTGGAATTGATATTGCAATTGCAGTACAAGAGAGCTTCAGCAGGGATTGGAGAAAAGCCTACATAGGGAAGAGGCAGGAGAGGGAGCCATCTCTTGTACCACAGATGGAAGTGCATAATTTTAGACCTGTAGTATGGGGTCCAAATGAAACTGCAGCGGCTGCCCAATTAAATATATTGATAATTACCTGACATGATTTGGTGCTTGCCAACAATGAAGATAAATAACTGAGCACCTTCTGATCAATCAGGTGAAGGCTGGCATGACCAGAGGTTTGAATATCTCTGTGGTATGGAGTTCACAATCAGCCAAGGCTTCTTGATTCTGATTACTGAGTCTGCTGCAGAGCATAATATACATATTATTTTTCATTATGATACAATGAACCTCTTGGCAATGTCACCCACCTGATAACAGACTGCACCACTGTGAATAGTCATAAGTACTGGTGGCCTATCAGCCCTTATGTATTCATACCTCAGGTTGAAACAAGGTTCCAGTAGAGGAGAGAATAAAAAGAAAGAGAGCCAAAGCCAAATGAAAATTATGAAAATTAGAGCGAGACTGATCTTTGGGACATGTTATTATTCAGTATTTCATTTCGGTAGTGAATATTAATCGAGAGTTAGCAACTTTAGATGTAACGAAAAACAAATTTGGAGTGTATAAGGAAAAAAAAAAAAAGAGTGAAAAGATCCTGATCCCTGAGCACTGCACCAGAACAATACAAGGTATTATGCAGTCAAAAAGTTTGTGCGCGCTCACCTCCAAGGCTCATACATCAAAAATGATCAGCCAAAAGCTAGCTATGACCATGTATTCTAACACACTAAGGCAGTGAATTCTGACAAGAGAGGTGGCAAGTCAGGACAGAAAACTGAAGGAGAAAACAGAAAGCAGTAACTAAAACTTTCATCAGTTCCCTTCAAACAGGTCCTCTGAATTATGCCTCTGGTTGCAGTCAAAATGATCTTCACTAATTTATACCTTGGAGCTACAAAACTTAGCCATAACAACGTATGATGATGCATTAAACAAATATTTTAATTTCGGTTTTGAAGCAAAAAAAAAAACCCTGATTGCTCCTATGGGCATTCCTGCAGTGAAAACTTAGAAAGTTCGAGATGTTCTCATTATACAGGAAATGCTAACAGCACCTTTTTTTTCCCAATCTGCTTAGTTACTGCTACATTTTCTTCACAAGTGTGTCTCAGCAGTAATGAGAATTAAGTCTGGATGTGGGTAGCCAGTCATCCGAAATATAACATGACATGCAGGTCCTGAGCCAGACTGGACTGCTTGTACTATTGAATGAGCAATCAATTTACCAGCTAACAGAACATTACTGCACATGCAAATGTTGGCTGGAGATAATTAGTCTAAAACTCATTTTAGCATGAATATTTTAATACACAGAACAAAACTCGTTACCGAGAGAAATGAGAAAGTCAGAATGTCTGAAATAAGCCACGCTGTGATCAGTCAGAACTTGATAAACCCTTCCAGAATGAGCATTTACCAATGTTTCAAAACAGTGCTCCCAGTTTGTAATAAAATAAAATGTTCTGCATGTTACACATATTCAACCTTTCAAAAGGTGAAAACATTTTCAGCCATGAACTGGTTTTTATTTTTTGCCTATATCAGGCTTCTTTCTCTGATCCTGACATAATTATTGCTTCAAGTCACTGAAAAAGTCCAAAGAACCATAGAAAGTAGTCATGGACAAAGGCCATGTGCTCAGAGAGCGGGGTAGTTGGGCAGGAAATCTGCAATTAACTTCAAACTCAGTGGGGTTCAAATGTGTTCGTAATCAGCTCAAATGAACCATCCTTCCATTCTTTCAAGTTTACTCATTTATTGCACTTTTGCATTGTAAGACAGCACAAAAAAATACATGTCAAGAAAATCATTGACATAACTTTGAATTTAAGCATACAATGCCTTTTTCAAGACCTGGCCACAATATATAAACACAAACCGGACATTGGAGCACTGAAACAACATTGGAACGACAACATACGGAGGGATAGAGAATCACTTTCAAGGAGCACAAAATCACTCCATGGTAACAAATATCATGTCCAATTACTAGTACCAAGGAAAATGATGTCAAACATCAAGGGTCTCTAAAGAGCAATTCTTTTTCATTTTTTGAGAATAAATATACTAAAACAGATTCAAAACTTGCCTCATTATTAAGGATTTGTGGAATAATTCACTTGTTGTGTTATAATAGTATCTTAAATATTAATTATTTTGTAAAGGTTGATGCCTTAACATTTGTATGCAATTTGGATTAAATCCCAGCACCTGCAGACTGACTGGACCAGCATTTTCAGGACATTATACATTCGAAAAGGAAATTGTGAAACCAATGCAACAGTACTTGCTCAAAGCCTTCTGCAGATCTAATTTTAGAATAGGGTGGAAACCGCCCAACATTCACTTCATCAGACAATTGATAACAAAAGAATTTGTTTTTCTAACTATAAGGTTAGATAGTCAAAGTTTATCATTTAAATGATTTAAAAGAAATGATGAAGTACTCTGTACTTAAAGCACAATAAAGTTGGGGAGCCCCAAATACTTGAAAATGTGTCTGCAGCCTTGGAGAATGAGGAGGGAATAGCCAAATGGGTAAGTGCTGCAAATTTTGCCAGTGCATGTGGAGGTGTCGTGGAGGTGGTGAGAATGGAGTAGGAGTGATCTAGTATGTACCAGAGCAACGGCCCCTGTAAAATGCTGACAAGGGATAGTTTCTGTTGTGTCTCTAGGACCTATCTAAACACTGTATCAGCATCTTTTCAAAAGCAGCACCATTTGGAAACAGAAAGCCAATGACATTTTCACGAACAATGTTGACTTCTCAGAAGCTTTAACATGTTGTTTTCTCACTGCTTCCTACAGTGAGCACTGTGTACAGCCAATAATCCTCAATATCTCAATTTCAATTCATTTCTCTCCCATCAATGCAGATAAATGGTTATTTTTGGGAAGATCTTGTACTGTTCATTATTGTGCAGATTCTTGAGCTGGGCCCCTAAACTAAATATCTTTTGAAATACAACTTTAGCATATTGATTTTAGAGTTTCTCTGACTATCTGAAGACGACTTCAACGTAGAACTAGATATACAGCTATATCACTGTTGTCTCTTCACCGAGTACTACGAATTAGAAAATATTCTCCATAGACTTTTCCCCCATCTTGATCCATAACATTTACTGACCCTTCAAACCTTAAAAGGATCCTGCATTTCTCCAACTGTGCTTTCTTGTGCATCTCCCACTTTTTCTATCCTGAATTTAAGGGGTTTGCCTAGATACTTCTGAAAAAGTAGGAAATTCCTCATTGAAACCCCCGCCTTCCATTCAATGCTGAAGTCACACTTTAAAACCTATCTTTGTGGCAACATTTTCAGTCACTTGACATATTACCTGCATTTCTAAGTTAGTGCAGTTTTTCTATTTGATTATGCTCATATCAAGTGTTCTGAAATGCTCTGCTGTGTTCAAAATATAATACAAATTTAAGTTGTTATGGTATGGCTCAGGAGCCACACGTCTTCAGAAATACTTTATAAAAACGTGCTGCTCCTGACAACTTGTAAAAAGAGTTAGAATTTAAGCCTTGATACAAAGGTCATCAATGGGGAGGTGCCTCTGGCTATCACTGCATAACCTCCAAGGACAGCTTCACAATGGCAGAGGCAAAAGCATGTGTGTATGACACAGAAACATCAGGAGCAAAGAAAGCACCAAATTATTTATTTGCACCAGAACTTCAAATAAACGGGTGTAAATGTTCAATACAGTATCTGCATACTGAAACTTCTAAATCAGTCAACGACCTAAGGCAAATTATGAGGGAGATGTTTAATCACATTTTAACATGGGACTCAAGACCAAAAAGATTATGTTCTCAAAGTCCAACTTATATTGACCCATAAAATAGAAGCCCATGACCAGGCCACATTCCAGAACTTTAAAATGGGGCAATGATATTCTTGAGAAGTATTTTTTCATTTGGGAGAAGCAGATTCTATGTTAAGTCTTCAAACCTATTCAGTTAATACATAAAAATAGTGTGCAACCTTGTTTATGCAAACATTTCCAGAAGTCTCCTAGATCTGGATTCAGTTAAATTGAGAACTTGAATTTCAATGTTATGCTGCTACTGGACCAATTGCATCCAGCTGCACAAGGAAGGATTTAATTCCTCCAACATGTCTGCCAAAACAGTTTGAAGTCGTGTGGTGGCTGGAGAGATGGTGTAAGAGGGAGGTTTCAGATTCCTGGGACATCAAGACTAGTTCCTGGAGAGAGAGTACCAGTACAGGTGGACAGGTTGTACTGCACAGGACTGGAACTTATGTCCTAAGCGAGTGCTTGCTGGTTCAGCTGGGGACAGTTTAAGCCAAAATGGCAGGGGAATGGGAATCTATATAGGGAGATGGAACAGGGAAATAAGGATAAAAACAAATAAGAAATGATAGAAAGGGCAAGACTCAAACACGGCCACAGAGCTAAAATAATGCAAATAGGATTAAGAATGTTAAAAAGAGAAGCATTAAAGGTCTCGAGTGCTAATACATGAAATATCTGTAATAAAGTGGATAAATTCATCATGCAAATTGACGTGAACGGGCATGATATAGTTGGGATTCTTATCGCAATAAGAGCTTATCCCAGAAAGGATATTAGCTCCCATGAAGTAAAATCTATATGGGTAGAGATTAGAAACACTAAAAAGGCGCAGAAAATGACAGTGAGGTTTGTATATGGAATCCTGAACTGTAATGGTAAATTTTGGAAAAGCGTTAAATAGGAAATTAGAAGTGCCACGTTAAAAAAAATAAACACAATACAATTCCAATTATGGGTGATAAATAAAGCTGGCACAGAAGATGAGTTGAGGCATGAGGCATATCAGCCATGATCTTACTGAATGGCGGAGTAGGCTTGAAAGGCCGAATGGCTACCTCTCCTCCTACTTCTGTTCTTATACAAAAGCAGTGAGGTCAAGAAAATTAAAACAGGTCACAAAATTAGCAATAAGCAGAAGCAGGATCAAAACGTTCAACCTATAACGAAGCAGGTAGTCTGTATTCATGTTCAAAGGTTAGACACATTAGCACAAAAGGGATTCTCAGAGGGAAAAAAATGCCAAGTATCATTACAGATTCTCTCAGTGCACAATGTGCCATTTTTTGATAAATTGGATACATACAGAAATGTGGAATTTTGTCACATGGAGATTCTATATGATTGGTTATAAAAGACTAAAATCATTTGACAATACAAAGAAAATTCTTGAGCTCTGAACACCCCTGTAACATGATCGGCAACATAAACCCAGCCTGTGTATTCTAATACCATGCTTGACAGAACCTTCGCATACAGAAAACACTTCATTAAAGGTGGCATCAGAATGGTAGGTAGTGTTTAGGCTCCTTAGCCTGTCCACTCCAGGCTGGCGACATCCTTCTCTTTCTCACCTTTTTCGCATTTTTCTCTGTCTTTTTCTTTTCTTCATCTTCTGACATCGCAGGGAAGCCAGAGTGGTGTCAGCAAGGCTTCGGCTGCAGGGGTAGGAATGCCCAGAGCGAAGACTGGTGTCATTGCTGTACCTGGAGCAGGGCCTCCATGAGGCTCGGGGCACCGTGCAAAGACCTTGCCGAAGCCCAAGAGCAGTGTTTGAAGGCCCCTTGTACAGACAGACAATGAACTGTATTTATGTAATTTCTTTTTTCTTTTTATTACTCAAAATGGTGAATTGTGATGACAAAACAGTTTGCACTGTATCTTTCTAGATCTACGTCACATAAATAACTCCTACGCATATACAGTCCTCAAACAGTTCACCTACCCTGGCTCCCTGTATTGAGCAGCATTGCTCCACCAAAACCACACCGATCATGACGGTATGTGCACCAGGTTAGTTACTGGAGAAGGTCACCTCCAACACAAGACTATGAATATTCAATGACCTCTTCAACATACCTACTCTCAAACCTCTCCATATGGTAAAATCCATCATGCCAAAAACCAATGAACTTTATGCCTTAGTGCAGCAGTTAAGAGTCCAGAAAGCTACCAGAAGCTATTTTCGTTTTGTAGGCCCTGCTTCTTCTCCACCCAGCCTTAATTCTCTCACAATGAGTCCTTTAACACCCTTTCTGGATTGACAAAGGCCTCTGGACGTTCACCCAATGTCAGTGGAGCTGCCACGACCATCCAAGTTAAAACTGCGATGCAATCCTGAACAGTAACTCACAATGTTGAGATGTCCATTGAATAAATTTAAAGCCAGACAAAGTGCTCCATCAAGCCACAGACAAAGCTATTGCTTGGCTCTGTGACTATGCACACGTGAATAAATATATGCTACATAAATAAGTGTACCTGTTCACATCTAAAATGTTATAAACTTCATATACCTGTGCGCTCTAATGTGATTTTCTCAAATTTGAAATTTGGCCTTAAGCAATAAACCCTCAATTTCCAAATTCCTGTTTTAAAATCTGCACATGTAATCTTTACCTATACTTGCACACATGTCCACAATTTCCTGTTTAAAATTTGTTAAGTATTCTATATTGATATACATACTGCAATATTAATATAAAACATATTCACATTTGCAACATTTGCTCTATTAAAGTTTAAAAGCCAGAAATATTTGGAAACTTCTTAACATTATACAGCATCTTGTTTTTTTATAAACTACTACAATTTGCTTTTAAACAGGAGTTTTGAGCCCGAATGATTACACACAAAACAAGGGCATCATTACATTTAATCACCTGCACAGTTCACAACTTTTCACCTGACATTACGTTAAGATGCATCAAAACAACCGGGCAATCGAACGAATCAAATTAGAGCAATTTTACAACGTTATGCCCCTGCAGTCTGCAGCAACGTTCCCTCATTAAATGCTAAGATTTTTAGCATTTTACTGTGATGTCAGTCAGGGATTGGCATATTTCTGTTGATACAAAATAATAGCTGGCTCTTCAAATGTTTTGAAGAAGTCAGTTAAAGCGCTCAGTGGCTAGATTAAACTGGAGTTCGCCCAGGGTCAAGTACAGTTAAAGAAATTCTGTGGTACTGGTCTCAGAGAAAAAAGCAAATAGTAATTGCCCAGTTATATCTAAGGAGAATTCAACTGAAGTCCACTTGCTGAATGACAGTATACAATGATACCTCAATTGGTAATACAATCCAAGCCAGTTGGTGGGAATTGAAATCGAGACCTTAACCAGCTTATATTAAAACAAATTGCGGAGAGACTCAGCAGGTCTGGTGATAACTATAGGGAGAAAAACAGAGACAATTCTATCCAGTCCAGTGACCTTACGGACCTACTGAGCTTCCCCAGCAATCTGTTTTTACTTCAGATTTCAAACATCTGCAGTTCTTCAGTGTCATCATATACATCTTGTCTTTTGTGAAGTCAGTTAATTGATCTCCTCAGTCTTATTGCCTCATCTAACACAGTGTTACAGCTGCTATTCTTATGCGCTCAGATAATTAATAACCAACACTCCTTTCTCTCAACACTAAATAGAGACATGAACAAACCTTACAAACATGGTTAAGTGGACATCAGAGCCCCATTTTCTTTAATTCAAACTTTTGGTAACAATCTTTCAAAAACTAATCATGAAGCATTTCCTCTCCCTCTCTGTCACACATTATGAAATAACCAACAATCAGAAAAGCCCTAAACATCTTTCTTGGAATTATTTGCATGCATAGAAATAATGCTAAAGCAAAACAAAACTTGTTATCCATATTCTTTCACACAATCATTCTTGATCTCATCACTAGATAAGACTTCCTTCTTCAAAACCATGTAATATTTCCTACAGTAAACATTAACTCTGTCAAAGCCTGACAATTACTGGCTTCAGTCAGCCCATTTGACTTTTGAAATGTCTTTTCTTTACGACATTTCCCTCACACAAGCAAGGTCAACATCAACATTTTATTCTGAGATACCCTTTGTTGAATAAGCATCGTTCCAAGAAGAGAACTGTTATCTACCTAACATTCTGTAAGCAAATTATCCTCTGATAGTCTCAAGATTTCTTTTAAAAATATTAGACAAATACACCACATGAACTCTTGCTTCTGCTAATGCCAGTCTTTCAGTAGCAAAAGGTACATTTAAACTACTCATTTAATTTTCTAGACATTTGAAGCTGATGGATAACATCAAATATTCCCACCAAATGGATGGTATCTGAACAAACAGTAGGCCACTCTACCCTTCAAAGCTGTTCCACCATTCAACAAGAGCTGATCGAGAAGCTGATCCGAGTTTAACTTCGGGTCTATGTGACTGCATATCCCAGGCAATCTTTCATCCCCTTGGTAATCAATAATACATGTCCCTCTGCCTGAGAAATATTTCAAGATTCTGTATCCACTGTCTTTTAAGGAAGGGAATTCCAATGACTCTCAATCCACTAAGAGAAAAAATACCTTCTCATCTCAGTTTGAAATGGGCATCCAAGATCGACAACTTGGCAAATTTGTATTACTTCATGAAGCAGCTTGCATTTCTGAACTGCAATATTCAGTTGCCCAAGTTTGAAACAGTCCAGAAACACCCCGGAATGAATTTGGTCTGGTAGAGCAAATACATT
Organism: Ginglymostoma cirratum; assembly: GCA_024137785.1. Taxonomy (NCBI): domain Eukaryota; kingdom Metazoa; phylum Chordata; class Chondrichthyes; order Orectolobiformes; family Ginglymostomatidae; genus Ginglymostoma; species Ginglymostoma cirratum. The sequence goes on along the minus strand of JAHRHZ010000045.1, from coordinate 12,841,830 downwards.
GACATTTTCCAAAGAGATTAATTAAATACTAAAAAGGTTACAATTTTACATTTAGGCATTTTCTTCTGAACCCTAAATGTGTGATTAAACAGAAGACTATAATTTTAAGCTGCAGTTTGAATTCAAATCTCCCTTCTCTCTTTCAGCTTTTTCAGTTATTACATGGGATTACCACACTGCTGACTGATGACCTTTCTTCGCCTCCATTCATGACCAAGCATCATTTCTGGTTTTGGCTGTTTTTATTTTTAACAGTCAAATCTCCCTTCTGCTGCTTACACACCCTAGCCAGACTGCAGTATGGCATGTCTGGTGATAAGAAAATCAAATTCCTGTTCATGACATCGCACGAATGGAAATTCGGTTTTTTGTCAAGTCTGCCAGTACATACGCTGGCCTGACAGCACCAGTGGCTGGGTAATGTATTTTTAAGGAAATCGAGGTACTGACACGCATCGAGCAGAATTCAGGACACTGGGGTTAGCAGATTATAGCTCCATTTTTGTTCCTGCACTCTCATACCAAAGCTGCATGCCAAAACAGTGCATCACAGAATTAGTCCTTCTTTCACCACACTACAGTCATAAGTTTTCTGAGCAAACATGAAAGCAGACGGGAGAAAACTGGGCAGTTGGCTATTTGTGGCAAAGTGAGACTGAACAATGTTAATTCAGGTCCCTCAATATTCCTCAAAGTCAGTTTACCACAACAAAGACATAAACATGAAATGTTTCATTTAAATATTTGGGAAGTAAATGAAGCCATACATAGTGGAAAGAGAAAGACCAACTACAATCTCCAAAATGACAAAGTTAAAGTCATCATAGTCCTACTAGACCAGAGGGCTACCTTCTCATTAGAGAGATATGACCAGTGGTAGTTTAAACCGGACGGTCACTCAGGCAAGGAGAGAGGTTGAGCTTCTCTTGAGGGTAGTCCCTCATGGTAACCTCAGCTGATGCAGGATGCAAATCCACACTGTTGACGTTACTCTGCATTAAAAACCAGCTGCCCAGCCACCTAAGTTAACTGACTCATATCTCCAACATATTATAATAAATAATGAAATTCTGGCAGTTCTCTGGAACAGCATTGTAAGACCAAATTGATTCAGAGAACATGTTTTGTTGCATGGTAGTTGCAAGAAAACTGTGAAAAATAAGAATAAATGTAGCACTGGAGGAGGTAAAACAGGAGGGAAAACAGTTTATTAGCTCAACATTAAGCTGTCATGTCCAATCAACATTAACTTGAGCAATGATTTTGGCTGCAGAAAGAGCAGTGATTTTGAATCACTTAGATAATCAAGAGATGCCAATTAAAAGGTAAATATGACTTCGATGTGTGAAATGATAGCTTTTCTTCTTGGGGGCTCAAGGTTACTCAGAAATCATAATACCAGACAGAATCTAGGTCAGTAGGTTGCGCCTCTCTAATACGGTCTTCCTAGTCATCATTTTTGCTGACATGTTGATCTGGCATGCATAAGCTGCCGGCATATCTTTCAATTATTTTCAATATGATAGCTGTTCACAAACTTATCAAACAAATTAACAGTTTAACAGATTAACAGTCGTTATTAAAATTTATAAAATAATGAGGGGTACTGATAAGACTGAATTGCAGGTGTCTATTCCCTAGGGTGGGGGATTTCAAGTCTAGGGGACATATTTTTAAGGTGAGAGGAGAAAGATTTAGAAAAAGATAAGGGGCAATTTTTTTTTAAACAGAGAATGGTTCACTATTGGTCAGGTGAGAGATAGAGATTGAGATACAGAGAGAAACAGATGAAGATGGAGAGTATTTGAAGGGAAGAGATAAATTAGAAATAATGCCTTATTTAAGAGAAATTTGTGCAAAACACAGAACACTAGGTGCATTTTCATTCTGTAAATGTGCATTGTAAAGTGGTACTAATACCATATGATGTATTGAATTTCAATTATTCCTAAAAGCTCCTCAGTTACATGGTAAATTGTCAAGCTTTTAAAGAGGATAACAGTTCCTTCATGCAATCTGATGGGATGTAGTAACAGCAACATTAGTACAGCGCGACAGAAGAGAAATAACCTTCTTGTAAATGAGTCCCAGTTGCATAAATTTTAAGGCAATAATTGATCACACCCATTTCTAGCCTGGCAGTTCCTCCACAAAGTTCTACATATTCATTTCAGCATTCAAAAAATTGTAGTAATGTTTCAGTAGCCAAAGCATATTGATTCGTGCATCAAAGTGGCTCATTTTGAACGATTCCCACTTTAAGTTAGAAGCTATACGTTCAAGTCATTTGAATGATTTGAACATGTAGACCAGAAAGATAGTTTCCTGAAATACTATCATACTGCTTTAAGTGCTGTATTTTAGAGGATATATTACGGTAAGGCCCCTGCTCTGAGATAAAAATCCAATAACCAACACTTTCCCTGTGAAAGCTGATGATCTGGTCAATCAGTTGGTGCTTTATTTGCGTGGCCTTGACACATGCACTCAGATTTTGTTACTTATACCTACATATAATAGTAAGTGCATTTCAAAAATAATTCATAGATTGAAAAATGTTTTGCCATATCTGGACAATATAAGAAAGTGCAAGGCAAGATTTTCTTTACTGGTAATGTTAAATTGTGGAATCTTTCTCTTTATCTCTAGCTCCTTCACCCAAATAAACTGGTAAATACTTGCCAAAACACAGCATATTTAACAAAGACTGGGAAAAGTTACATGGGTGTGGGACGGGGCAAGAGAATTAAACAATGAACATTGCCTGCTCTTCTAAAAACAAAGGCAGTGTAAAAGTGGGCAATAACAAATCAAGGAAGGGAACCTTTTCTTGCCAAATAATTAATCGAACAAGGAAGAGTTAGGGAAGGCAAAGTCATCATTTCCATTTCTTCAAAGTGCTTTATAAACTATTCAGGTCAAATTTTAGTGACAAAAGGATTAATGCCAACATATGCAATTGAAATTTGAAGTTACAGCATTTCACCTGACCAAATAGTCTATAAACCTAAAGTATATATTTACAGCGATAATATTTTCAGCAAGGGTTTAAAATATCCTTATGATGAAATATTTGCAAAACACTCCCTAAATGTCCTATTTAAATTTGGACATCTGTTCCATCTAAGCAGAACTGAAGAAGACAGTTGATTTGCAAAGGGGATGAGAGCTGGAGCAGTGATGGCAGTGGGGTTGCACAAAGTAGACACAGAGGTTTTCAAGATAAGATTCACAGCTTACAAAAAAAAATCCAGATTTTGATACTGTATAAGCTTTTTGACCTCATTGCAACAAAGTAGCTGTGCCTTCCAATAAAATTTCAGAACAAGATCAATTTTCCTGTACACTTATTTCCTTTTGTTATGATTACAGCCGATAGTAGTACTGGACGTCAGATCCCGAAATGAAACCTGGCTTGATAGACAATTTTTAAAAATTTCATTAGTTGGTAGGAGTTTCACACAGTTCATGCAAGGCTGTAGATTTTCTTCAACAACAGACCATTACTTAAATTTTTCTTAAAAAAGGCAGCTAAATATAGACTGTTATAATGATCTTAAAGCACACAATAGGGCAAAGTCTCAAATTTGTTTCCCCATCACTATCTGTTGCACAGACTCATGTTCAAATAATTACACCTTCTACCTGAACTCAATTCAATGAATCTTTGCTGGTATGAACTTTTACATTAATCAGACAGTTTAGAAAGTCTCATTTCTACAATCTGCAGATTTCTAATCAAATTCTCCAGTTGGAAGTTTGACAAACTAAACCCTTCTGCTGGGGTGACTGGTTCTGTGAACTGTCCTAAACATCATCTGGCAGAGAAACTAACCTTGGTGTCTTCTGAATTGAATTAAAAACTTGCTCAAATCTAAGATTCTTCTGAAAAGTAGAACAAACCTAACGGCCTTTGATATTCACCCAACCTGACAGAAGCTCAATGTTATAAACATCTTTCCATTAACCCCAGAGGGGACTGGAGTTACCTACTATCTGACAAAATGCTGTTACAGAGGGCTGTCTGGTCTTATGATTCTTTTTTTAAAAAAAGAAAAATATGGACACGAGAAGCTAAGGCCCATCTGCTTCTACTTTGAAATCCAAAAATTAAGAGAGTGATATGAAGATCCCCTTCTTCACGCTTTTCTTTATGCTTTGACAGATGCACCAATAAATTAAGCTTTTATCTGCTAATTAATTATTCAGTGTTTTGGTGCAACTATTATTTGACAAACAACTTGACAGCTGCTGACTAAATAGTGTCAAACATAAATCTACAATTTCAATTGTGTTGTGAGAGGCATGGAGCATGTGGGGCCATTTTACATTTGGTGAACATGAGTAAATCATTGCGAACTGAAGAAAAAATAAGAACAAAAAACCTCACTGTTCAATGTTATATTGTCCTGCTTCTCAAATGTACAATTTCCCTGCTTGAGTGACAGAAAATAACACACTGGAGTGCAACCAACTTTTCTTGAGTAAAGTAACAAACAAAAACAACTTTGATCTTATCATTTTTGGGGGGTATTAGTAGCCTTACTGTGTTTCAGATCAGTCTACTGCAGCCGTCTGTTGTATCAAGAAAATATTTTATTTTCACATAGCCAATTTACACACCAGAAGTTCCATATAAGTTTACAGCGTCTCCAGATTGTCTCTCTCTGGTCCTCCATGATCCCTGCATCATGTTCTCTCACATTCAAGTTGTTAACTCACAACTCCACATAAAACTTCTATTTAAAATCTGACATTTCAAATAAATTAGTTTCAATTTCCAGGTATTCTCATATTATACTGGGTTTGAATTCCACCACGGCAGGTGGCGAAATTTGAATTTTAAAAAATCTGGAATTAAGAATCTAATAATTACCATGAAACCATTGTCAACTGTTGGAAACACCCATTGGGTTCACTGATGACCTTCAGGGAAGGAAATCTGTCATCCTTACCTGGTCTGGCTTACATGTGACTCCAGACCCACAGCAATGTGGTTGATCTCAACTGCGTTCTGGGCAATTAGGAATGGCCAGAGATGCCCAGATCCTGTGAATAAATTAAAATAAAAGTCCTCTCACCATTGACCTTCATTAGTTATATGGAGGATTCACATGCCCTTCAGGAACTTAAGAACCAACTTGGTTCTCTCCCAGATTCAGGAAGTTCCATCTATGGACAGCTGACAACCAGACGTCAGTAGCTCTTGAATTCTGGCATTACAGGGCTGCCAACAGTTGGTGAAGAAGACAGCAGAGGCACAGGATCTGCAAGGGACCCCAGGACAAAGGTAAGGGAAGGTCACAGGAAACAATGCTCAACCATCTGATTTTTAATATGTTGAACTGAGCAGCAAAAGACTTCTACTTCCATAATCCCTTGAACATTTCATTGGTGATTGACCCGCCCACCCCCTAATGACTGTCAGCTGTATTCAGTCAGTGATTGTTCTTGATATGCCAAACTGAGCTGACATATTTACAAAGTGTAAGAGACAGACATTCTGATCTCTGTCCCATGTTTTCACATCTATGACTATTACTTCCTTTAGCTTGGGAATTTAGTGAATACTTGCAACTGGGTGCAGTCCTGTCTTTGAATATTTAATATGTATATCACATTATGGTATGTTCTGTTCTACAAGGGATTCATGTGCATTATTAGAACTGTGGCATCCTTTAACAGTGGCTTCAACACTTTGTCAGCTAGACTCTTATTTGCAGGGATCAAAAACATTTCCTAACCTCATCGGAAGAAACCCCTGATTGCCAAAAGAAAATAACTTCCAAATCCTATGAATCGCAAATTTACCACTTCACCAAACACAAATGCTTTATCAATTTCTGTATCCAAAACGGATATTCACTTTTATCAGTGCAGATATACTCCGTACTAATGGTACGTCACTCTAGGTGACCTCACTGCTTTTAAAATTACATAGTCCTGTAATTTCACAGGGCAGGTTTCACTCTTTCAACACAGTAATGAATGATCTTTGCAGAATTTAAAGCAAGTGGAGCTTGTGTCTTCTTTGACCCGGCTTTTGTCTGTTTTGTCCAAAGTTTCCAAGTAACAGTTCAGTCAATCGATGCCACACACTGTTGGATGCAGAGCTACCAAATACGTGGCACAACTGAAGTCAATGACTAAGGCACTCATGGGCCAATGAACACAATATTTTCTTGCTGTTCATCCTCAGAACCATTATTTCATGAATATTTGAGTCCTAATTCTTCGACAAATCAGGAGAATGATAGGTAGACTCACATGGCAACATCTATGAGTTCTTCTCCATTGATTCTGGGATCTATTTGTTGTCAGCTATCACCCCAACCCTCCATTTTCCATTGATTATGAAATCTAAGCAAGACTCCCCTCAACATCTTCAATCAATTTCATCCTTTTTCAGGCCCTTGTAATTATGTCCCCGGTGATTTTGAAAGTTGGGAATAAAAATCTTTCACTCTCTGTATCACCACTGAACTCCCTTCATGTCCTGCAAAGGTAACTGGAAACAACAGATTTCCTTAAATGTTTCTTTACAGCAGCAGCCACTTGTTCAGAGTCATCACCACAAAACAGAACACCCCTCAAAACCAAAAATTATATCCCTGTGAAATTGTGCACAATCTGATAGTTCAATTACCAGCGTAAAATCCAGACTTTTAGACTGAATTTCTTTAACTCTTTTTTATAATTGCTCAAAGTCCATGGCATATTTTTCCATGGATAACTATCCATTTTAAATTAATCAATTATTGCCCACAACTTGTAGACTTTTAAAAAGTCATCCTTTTCAAAAAATTGTGCCTAAGTCATATTGGAATCTACAATCACTCCTCAGTATTCAGGTCAGTTATATTCAGTTTCAAAAGTAACTGATTCCTATTTTTACACCTTCCTGGTTAGGATAAAGCCAAACCTTACCTTGCTTCTTAGGTGAAGAAATCACCCAAGTCCACTGTTTCTATTGTGTCAATTCCAAAAACAGAGGTGGATAAATCTATTTCTAGTTTCTGTGGTGTGACGCAGTGTTTCATCTCAAGTCGTCACAGGAACTTTTGCTTCTGCCAAGAAACAAGGAGTCCCTTCTGCTTTATCTTCTCTTCTGAAGGGATTGAGATTAATCCCCTGCAACCATATTTAACAGATCAAAATGTTGAATAATGCAGCAGAAGACTTTGGGATTTGCAAAAATTTATTTTAAGTCTATTGTTTAACACTAACATCAGTTTCCACCGGTATCATCTGGAAGTTTACCCTGTTCAAAAGAACCCGGCATTGGCCAATGGCATGGCTATTGAAAAACACCTTGATACCCTTGCGGTATTAGAAATCCTGAAGCAAGCATCCCACTGCAAAAGAACCCAGCTGTTGAGCAGGTGGGACTTCAACCTGAGGCTTCTACCACTGCACCACAAGAGTTAGAACCCAACTTATAAACAAGGTCCCTTGAGCATCACCTGCTCTCAGCCAACTCTGAAGCTATTCTAGTTGACTAGAACAGTCAAGTAGAATACGATCTTTGCTCGGTCCTTTGAACAGGCAGTAAGTGTCTGACAAAGAGGGGCACCTGTCGGAAGCCTCCTAAAAAGGGGTGGAAAAGACTTGTCGGTTTGATGTAATTCTCAAGCCATCACTAAATTGCAGTGGGCTCAAGGATAATAAGTATCAACAGGCTCATTCAAGCTGGAATCTAGCTGCAGGAGACCAAGAATCCTACATGAACTCCTTCTGCTTTCTGATTTAATCTGGTAAGACTTTGTGGCTACCAGAAGACTGGCAGGGGTTTCTCCTGCATTGAACTGAGCCTGGTCACTCGGTTCCTACTATTACAGGCTACATTAAATCTCGTCTATTGAAACTTTGCACAAGTGAATGCAGCTTGACAGGCCCCACCATCCAAGCTGCTTAAAAAATAAACAAATCTTGCACCATGGGAAAAGAAGAAGATAGTGCAAAGAGAACCAGAGGACATGGAAGAACATTTACATCTGTTGTAAATCCCAGTAAATCATAAAGCGCTCAAGCATATTTTAATTGTGTACAAGAATTCCTTGCAGTACAACACCATCTTTCTTAAATTCTCAGCTCCATATGCCTTGAAATCTCATGCTCCTGGCAGTAGCACCAAAGTCATTAACGAAAATGAAACTCTGATTCTTTCCTATACACTTCCTTTTGACTGACAATTTTGCTGTGCTAATTACAATTTATTAACTTGGTATTTCTGCGAATATAATTAAACAGAATGCTGCCAGGACAAAAGGAATTGCATTGACGTTGCTTCTGATTGTGTGCTCATAAGAAACAACACGCATTTATACAGTACCTTCAACATTAATGGAAATTCCCATGACACTTCACTGTAGAGAGATACAGGACAGAGTGAAGTAACAGATGAAAACTGTGACAGGGTTTACAGAATAGTCTGCTATAAACATCAATTTTGAGTAGTACAGTTAAAGGTGATGAAATGTGTTTCGCAACTCTGAAAGATTATAAATGAAACTCTGCCCTAACTCAAATACAAAAATGACCAAGATTAATTTGAGAATATGGCTGGGGACAGGGATGAAGTCAGTGGCAAACAAGCATCTCATCAAGGTCCCATTATATTCAGATAACCTTATTCAATGGCCCACTACAACTATTTTGGTGTCGTCTGCAAACTTCTGAATCATTCCTCATATAATCATACATTCATAATATGAATGATGAAAAGCAGTAAACCCAGCACCAATCCTTGCAGGACGCTGCTGGTCACACGCTTCCAGTCTGAAAAACAACCTTCTACCACCACCATCTATCTCCTACCTTTAGCCAACTGGATACAAAATTGGCTTAACACCCTTTGGATTCCATGTGACCTAACCTTGCTAACCCGTCTACCATGCAGAACCTTGTCAAATGTCTTGCTCTGCCTTCATCAATCTTCTTAGTTACCTCTTTGAAAAAGTTAGTGAGACACGATTTCCCAAACACAAAGCCATACTGACTATCCCGAATCAGTTCTTGCCTTTCCAAATGCACGTATATCCTGTCATTCATTATCACCTCCAACTATTTAGCCACAGCTGACATTAAGGCTCACTGGTCAATAGTTCTTTAGCTATTTTTACTCCACAGCCTGAAACAATAGCACCACATTAGCTATAGTCCAGTTTTCCAGCATCTCACCCGTGACTGTCGCTGATACAAATACCTCAGCAAGTGGTCCAGCAATCTCTTCTTTAGCTTCCCACAAAGTTCTGGGATAGACCCGATCAGATCCTTGGGATTTTTCTATCTTTATGCATTTTTAAGACCTATAGCACCTCCTCTTCTATAGGATGGCCACTTTTCACAACATCGCTATATACTTCCCCAAGATCCATAGCTTCCATGTCTTTCTGTACAGTAAATACAAGTGACTCAAAATATTTGTTTAATATCTCATGCTTCTCTTGTGGTTCCACACAGATGGCCATGTTGATCTTTAAATGGGCCCTATTCTCTCCCTAGTTAGTCTTTTGCACTTAATGTACTTACAGAATCTCTTTGGATTCTCCTTGAACTTATTTGCCAAAGCTATCTCATGTCCCCTTTTTGCCCTCCTGATTTCCCTCTTACGTATACTCGGACTGCCCTTATACTCCTCTACGGGTTCACTTGATCCCAGCTGTCTATACTGATAAATCCCTCCTTTTTCTTGACCAAAGGGTAAGGCCAATCATGGATCGTAAAGGGAATTTGTGCAGAGCCTAAAGAGATAGGAGAGGTCCTCAATGAATACTTTTCTTCGGTATTCACAACTGAGAGGGACCTAGTTGTAGAGGAGGACAGTGTGAAACAGGCTGGTCGGCTCGAAGAGGTCGATGTTAGTAAGGAAGATGTACTAGGAATTTTGAGGAACTTGAAGACAGATAAGTCCCCTGGGCCTGATGGAATTTATCCAAGCATTCTATGGGAAGTGAGGGAAGAGATCACGTGGCCTTTGGCGATGATCTTTTCGTCCTCACTGTCCATGGGTATAATGCTGGAAGAATGGAGAGTGGCAAACATCATTCCTTTGTTCAAAAAAGGGAATAGGGATAATCCTGGATATTATAGGCCAGTAAGTCTTACTTCAGTGGTGGGCAAATTATTGGAAAGGGCTCTGAGAGACAGGATTTATGGTCACTTGGATAGGCACAGTTTGATTCTTGATAGTCAGCACAGATTTGTGAGGGGTAGATCATGCCACACAAACCTTATTGAATTCTTTGAAGAGGTGACCAAACACGTGGATGAAGGTAGAGCAGTGAATGCGGTATATATGGAGTTAAGTAAGGCATTTGATAAGGTTCCCCATGGTAGGCTCATGCAGAAACTAAGGAGGCATGGGATAGGGAGAAAAGTGGCAGACTGGATTCAGAATTGGCTGACCCTTAGAAGACAAAGGGTGGTAGTGGACAGAAAATATCCAACATGGTTCTCAGTTACGAGTGGTGTACCACAAGGATCTGTTCTGGGTCCTCTTCTATTTGTGATTTTTGTAAATGATTTGGATGTAGGAGGGGAAGGGTGGATTAGTAAGTTTGCGGATGATATGAAGGTGGGTTGAGTTGTGGATAGCGCGGAGGGCTGTTCTAGGTTACAAAGGGACATTGATAGGATGCAGAGCTGGGCTGAGAAGTGGCAGACGGAGTTTAACCCTGAAAAGTGTGAGCTGATTCATTTTGGAAGGACAAATTTGAAAGCAGAATACAGGGTGAACGGAAAGTTTCTTGGCAGTGTGGAGGAGCACAGGGGTCTTGGGGCTCATGTTCACAGTTCCCTGAAAGCTGCCACCCAGGTGGATAGAGTTGTTAAGGCGGCGTATGGTGTGTTAGATTTCATCAATAGAGGGATTGAGTTCAACAGCCGTGAAGTTATGCTCCAGCTATACAAACACCTGGTTTGGTCACATCTGGAGTATTGTGTCCAGTTATGGTCTCCTCATTGCAGGAAAGTTGTGGAAACATTGGAAAAGGTGCAGAGGAGATTTACCAGGATCTTGCCTGGAACGGAGGGAAAGTCTTATGAGGAAAGGTTGAGAGCGCTAGGGCTTTTCTCTTTAGAATGACAAAGGATGAGAGGTGGCTTGATAGAGGTGTACAAAACGATCCGAGGTATAGGTAGGGTAGACAGCCAGAGACTATTTCCTAGAGTGGAGGTAGCTATTACGAGGGGGCATAGTTTTATAGTGAGTGGAGGTAGATATAGGGGAGACATCAGAGGTAGGCTCTTTACTCAGAGAGTGGTCGGGGGGGTGGAAATGCACTGCCAGAGAGGGAAGCGGAGTCGGCCTCATTAGGGACATTTAAGCAGCTATTAGATAGGCATATGGATAATAGTATAAGGTAGGGGTAGAGGTTAGATAGACCTTAGGATTAGGGTAAAAGTTTGGCACAACATCGTGGGCTGAAGGGCCTGTACTGTTCTGTGTTCTATGTTCTAGAGCTTTAATTCTTCTAGTCATCCAGCATTCCCAAAAACTACCAGCCTTGCCCTTTGCACTAACAGGAACATACTATCTGTGAACTCCTGTTATCTCATTCTTAAAGGCCCACAATATTAGGCTGCCAACCTTGCCCCTCCCTGAGCCACATTTCTCCAATAGCCAAGATATCCCAGTCTCATGTTCCCAACAATGTCCTGAGTTCATCTGCCTTACCTGTTAGGCCTCTTGCATTGAAATAAATGCAGTTTAATTTCCTACAGTCTTTGCCATGCTGTTGCCCGCCTTGACTATGTAACTTGCTCCCCTGATCTGTTATACGTTCTAGACTTACCTCTTTTCTCACATCTTTGGATTCCAATACCTCCCCAGTAACAGTAGCAAATCTCCCCCACCAAGATACAGGTCCCCTTCCAATGCAGATGTAACCCGTCCTTCTAATACAGGTCACTTCTACCCCAGAAGAGAGTCCAATGGTCAAAAAAAACGAATCCTTGCCTCTTACACTAGCTCCTTAGCCACGCATTCATTTGTCTTACCTTCCTACTTTTACTTCCACTAGCACAAGGCACTGGGAGTAATCCAGATATTACTATCCCCGAGGACTTACTTTTTAAGTCTCCTTCACCGTGTAACGATACAGAATCGGTGTTTATTCAACAGCATAAGGGTCACTGGTCGAAATAAACAGTTTCATTTTAGACTTTCCCCATTTTTCTTGGTTGACAAGATAATGCAACATTATCAAAATAAAATGTTTTGTTACACTTCATTCTATTCAGATCAGTAGAGGCATTCGGTCATTATTTACAGAAGGTCTTGTAGCTTATGGAACATGTTCTACATCCTATTTTGTCACTACACAAAGGAATTAACTGACATGACCAATTAACCATGAGAACTCAAACACAGAGCAAACTAAGACTCTGCAGTGGCACTGTAAGATCACTGAATAACAGGGGTGCGTCTCGTCAGACACAGGTTCAAATTTCATAACTTCAAGCAAAAGAAAAGTAAGTGCTTCCCACACTCGAAAGGGGAGAGAGAAGACTAAAAGGACCATACAACTTTCCCTGATAAACCTGCTGCAAAATAGTTCAATGTAAAGAGACAGACACCAATAAATAAGCTGCACAACGTCTGAGAGACAGAATGGTGGGGGGCAGATCCAGATATCGAACAAAAACATGGCCATAAAATTCTGCTGCTTCTCTTAAACATCCTCCAATCCTACAAATAAGCTAGAATATCCTCCTGTACATCCTTAACACCCTTTGCTCCATTGTGGTAGTTGTGCTTTTGGTTGTACAGTCAAAAGCACTGAAATTCTTTCCTTAAAACTCTGTCCTTCGGCATTTTCTCGTCCATCAAAACGCTATTTAAAATCTTTGCTTTATGTAAATTTTGTCAGATACCATTCCTGTGAGACATCTTGGCACATTTTACTACGTTACTGGGACTAAATAAACACGCTGTTGTTGCTGCATGGTACAAGAATATATTTGAATCTGTCTAACATTTCTGTCTTCAATAATTTCTAGATAAAGTAAATGGGTTAATTCTTCGATGAAAATACTAAAGAAGAATTTTGCACTTCTACCTCACAAAGCAATTTCAGCCTAATGTAAACACAAAGAGTAATGAGAAGATTGTACATAGGCTTCATGCAGAAATCTAATTCTGCGCTTGCATCTGGTTCTGGTCGTAATTTTCCGCAATGGCTGAAGTGAAAGGGAATTAATATTTTTCCTTGCAATTAATGTTTTCTGTTCCCTGATCCAAATGAAACAAAATGTTTCAAAATAAACTGTCAGTCAAAAACATAGCCCTCTGACACACCTGCTTCTTTAACTGAAGGCGTGAGAATACCCGTGCATCACATACTAAGCAAGACAGTAATGAAGTCTGAAGCCTCAGACAGTGAATTTGTCCCTGTCCTAATAGCAAGATATGCTGCAAATCAAGTAACAAATCTATTTTACATTCAAACTATTCTGCAGCTGTCAAGTACCTGACCTCTGCCTGATATTATCATTCTCTCAATTCTTCTGATTAAAGCAACTGGAGATTCAAGTTTACTACAATATTAATTGCAACCTTGCTTGCTATGAATAATCAAAAAGTTCATGTTCGGCATGAAAATGCTCCAATAATTAATTCACCAGCACAACACACTTGGACTTTAATGGCCGTTGATTGAAGGATATTCAATGAGAGATGTTGGATAATCCATAGAAAAGACAATGAATTATGAAGAGGAATTAAAGTCCTGGTTTACAGAAGTCAGAATTTGTTCACTACATTACGACAAAATTTCACTGAAATTTTGACATCTTTATTAAAGCATGACGAACTGTGCTGGGAGACATTGGCTATAAAAAGGTAAGCCCTGTCAGAACCACTAGATTTTAAAGAGTCCCTCCAGTGCATTAGACCATTTTTTCAATGCTAAACCAATGATTAGAGGGAGTTACACTGTTGGTGTTCCTCACATGTGTAAAAGTTGTTTTGGATACTAAATTTTTCAGTCTTACTGCCCATGCGCAATAAACTCATAACGCCTGTCCAGAGTACTTTCTCTCATTTGCAAGCATGCTACCGAGTGCTCGCCGGAGGTGAAATTCATTGTGGGTCTGATCAAACCCACATGCTTCAAATCTGGACTTGAACATCAAATGAAAGGTTTTTGTCCAGAGTGATGGAGCTGTGGTGGCAGGACACAAGTCAACACTGTGAACTTGGAAAACAGAAATGCTACATTTTGCCAAAATGCACAAATGCATAGCAAATAATGCTTTTGCACAGATGGCATTTCCAGAACACCAGGTTTTATTGCTTTTTAAATATGAAACAGAGGAAAAGATTATGTACATCAAAAGTGTCTGATATGAACAGGAATATCCTCATGACTAAAATTTTGGTCCAGTCTTACACATATTAACAACCATTAAATGATCAATGATGGATACCAGGGAGCAACTATCAAGCAGCAACACAAGTAACTAAAATGATTTATACAGAAAACGTCACATACTTGGGAGTGATTGTAAACACAGTCATCCAAGTGAAGTTATTTTGAATCCAGAGGGAATGCTTGAGGATCACATATTATTAAGATCTTTTCCATTACCCTTGATTCCTAGTTCAGTAGCCTTGTGAGCGATATTAAAAAGTAACAGAAAAAGTTATTGAAATATAATCAAGACAGAGAGTAAGTTGGACCATAAAAACAGATTTAAATAAAAATGTTAGTGGACAATGATGGAAGAGAACTGATAAGTGAATACTGATCATGGATTTTTAAAGTAGAAATATGACATGCAATGCTAAAGCTAATGGCAAGATTCAGGAAATAAAACAAAAACTGATTAATAATAAACAAATAATCCAAGCTGAGTCCATCCAGAGACATCAAAACCGAAAATCACTCATCTACATTTTGAAATAACTCCACGAAGGCCAGTATCCTGTCACCAAGTCACCATTTATTTATATAGCACTGACACAGCTAGCTCAGAGCTGGTTCCTTGGAGTGAATAGAAACCCTGACACTCCTGTTTATATCTGTCAGCCAGGACTCCCTGACAGAACTGGGTTAAAAACCCAAGTCAGGGAGCTCAGTCACTGGAGGTCCACCTGGCTGACCTCATACCAGTCACTATATTCCTCCCCCTCTAAGTCTGGGGACACAGGCCCATTAATTTTCATGTAGCTTGTCCTGAGCATTTTCATACCAGGTCTAGTTCCTCTGACTTTGCTGGAATGTAGCCTGTTTCATGCCCAAAGTGCCTTAGCTGAAATTGATCATACCAGGTGGTAACGGTATCAAGGCTGTGACATCGGTGTCTCCTCAGGAGATTCCTTCGATGCTAGGCGGAGGGGAGAACCCACGGGGTCTCACAGCCTTGCTGGATTTTCAGATGGGCTGAGTATGTTTTGCTCCTGCTCCGTTTCCAAGGTTGCAGCTTTCATATGTCTACGTGCTTGTTCAGGACTGCCTCTCCTTTTGGAACTTTGTATGTTACCGGATCGGACCTCACATCAACCATGTCTCTTTCACGTTCAGGGCCACTGCCATGGTTTCGACAACAAACTTCATCCCCTTAAGTAAACACAGTCTCTCTCATATAGAGAAGTCTTGTGTCCAGCATATCTTGTTCCTGATACCACTGCATCACCCCCACACCTAAGGTCTGGGAAGATCAGATTTAAACTGGTGTAGAGGCTTCTTCCCATTAGCAACTCTGCTGGAGCTGTCCCTGTAGTTGTTAGAGGCATGGTCCGACAATCAAACATTTTCCAGGTCAGTTTGGTATAGAGTGAAGTTGTAGGTTATTTCTTTAAGCCTGCTTTCCCACAAGGGCATTGGGCGATGGATCGTACAGAGGTCTCCCAACATGCCAAATGCCATTCGACTTTAGGAAATAACTCGAATTCCCTGTCGGTAAACAATAGCCAATTGGCTGTGACCAACACCTTTCAGACTCTGTGCATTGCAAATGATGCTTGCAACTTTTCAACTGTCATCCTGTGTTTGACGAATGACATCAATGCACATTCAAACACTTCGAATGGGCATCTATCATGAATGACCAAGAATACTGAGCCCACAAAAGGATTGGCACAGTCAACGTCTAACTTAGTCCAGGGTTTACCTAGCCATTTTTGTCCTTGTTGGCACTTTGGGCACTACCTCACTAAAGCAGCTATGTCAGCATCCAATCCTGGCCACAAGACACAGCATCATAATTTAGGAAACCCCTGGATGACCCTGGTGGAGTTCAAACAATATATGCGGTGACCTTTCTTCAGGACGATCATTCTTGCTCCCCATGATATACTGCTTTCTATGGGGGTTCTCACTGGATCCAAAAAAAGTTTTCAATTCTGGTTGTGATGGCCCTTTTGGTTCCCACATCACCATCAAATGGTTTAGCCTTGCCAGGACAGAATCTGTGTGTCCACGATCAGATGTTGTTAGTGGTGACCGGAAGAATGTCCAGAAAGTTCAGAAATAGAACGGACTTGTCTGGTAGCGGCACCACTGGTGGTATTTCCATCAGAGGGAGGCAGCTCATGGCATCCACATTTATCAGTTGGCTCCTGGATGGTGTTCCAACTTGTAATTGTACATAGTCAGAATAAGAGCCTAACGCCGAATTTGACCTGAAGCTATGGATGGTATGGTTTTATCCTCTTTTAAACTGCCCTAGCAGGGGTTTGTGGTGTGTTATTATTACAAATTTACATCCGTAAAATACTAGTGGAACTTTCTCACACCACAGGTGACGTGAAACCTTCCTTCTCTGACTGGGAGTAGCTTCGTTCAGCATTAGTCAAACTCCAGAAAACATACACTATTAGTGTTCCCCACTGTTAGGCCACCGATAAGAGAACATTAGCCCAATACCGTACAGGGAAGCATTATACGTCAGTGAAACATCTTGCTTAGTGTATTGGTATGCCAACACCTTAGACGATGATAGCTGCTTCTTCACTTCCCTGTAGGTTTACATTTTGGCTATGAGACCTTTTTCAGGACTGACCTTTTTCAATAGCAGATGCAAGGGTGCCAGGATGGAGGTAAGGTTACTTATGAATTTTCCTTAATAATTCACCAAACCAAAGAAAACATGAGCTCCAGTAGAGGTGGGAGTTGGGGCACCTTTGATTGCTCTCACTTCAACTTCCAACAGGTGTAATCTCCTAAGGCTTACACCAGTCTGAAAGAAACATTTCAACATGCTCTTTATTGGTCTTCCCAGTTATTAGTACATCATCCAGATAAATGGTGACTTAGGGTAACCTTGTACAATGTTCTGCATTGCCTACTGGAAAATGGTACAGGCTGATGATACAAGATACCCCAAAAGGTATAACGGTTGGTACCAATATCGGTATTAATTGTAGCACACTTGTAAGAATCCTTACCTAATTGCAATTGCAGGGATACATGGCTCATCTCCACCTTCACGAAGGATGCACCGCCAACACCCGCCATGCCAGTTTTGCATATTAAAAAAAAGTCCTCAATGCGAGGGATTAGGTATTTATTTATCCAGCTGCGACAAGCGGTTTACTGTTTGCTTAAAATCCCCACAGAGGGAACGGAGCTGTCAGGCTTCACAATTGGTCTGACCAGAGCTGCCCATTCCACAAACTGCACTGTTTTGATGACTCCTTCACTGTCCAGCCTCCTGACTTCTGCCTCTACTTCTTCCTGCAAGGCAAATGGTACCGGACAGGCCTTCCAAAAATTGCAGAATTGCTTCCTGGTCACCATGTAAAGAGGCTTTGGCCCCTTTGATTGTCCCAAGCCCTTCCTGAAATACTCCTGGGTATTTCACTTGGACTTCATTGAGACAGCCATTTTCTAATTAAAAAATGTTGAGTCCATCAAGGTGAATCTTCTTCAGTCAATTTTGCCCAGTTAGGGTTTGGCCTGTGCCCTCTTACTACCATCAGTGGTAACAGCATCGACTGCTCATCATGAGACCAGAACCGAAGTCGTACCCTTAATTTGTAACAGTTCCCCAGTCTATGTTCAGTATAGCTGAGGTCCTGCACAGACTGAAGGGTTGGAGTCTTGAACAGTTCTTGGTAAAGGCAGGTTGCACAACCGCAGATACAGCTGTGCTGGTATCAACCTCCATGGGAACTGGGTGATCATTTAACCAAACACTAATTTTAATTGGCTCTGATTTGGACACTGCTCAGCAATTTAATTGATCCAAGGCACATATAGGGGAACTTTCCAGGGTGTGCACTCTCCTGGGTACCAGCCTATGAGGTTTCTTATTCAAGTCAGGCCTTGTAGGACTCCTTTGTTGTCTTGAGTCTGCATACCGGCAGCATCTACAATGGCTTGTGGGCCTAGATCTTGGAGAATGTTTTTAGCCACTTGGCCGAGACTTGGCTTTGTTGTGGGGTTTTGCTGTGGGCTGGCCTAGGGTCTCTCTGTTCAGGATATACCCTGTGTGAGGCTCTGTGACTGCCTACACTCAGATAGTGTCGCCCAAGCTCAGGTCAGACAAGTGAGGGTGTCCACTTCCATTGGGATGCCCTTTAGTTCCCACGCTCCACTTGCCACACTTTCTAATGACAAAGCCAGTTGTAGTGCCTGTTTGAAGTTCACTTGGGCTTCAGCTAGTAGGCTCTTCTGCCATCATTACATCATTAATTCCACATACTAAACGGTCTCTCAGCATCTCTGTCAGGGTTAACCCAAAATCACACGCCTCTGCCAGTCATCTTAACCTTGTCAAAAATCTCAATTACGGAGTCTCCTATTTCTCTAACAGCCGAATTAAACTGATAGCATCTCAGGATTAGTGGAGGATTGGAGTTATAAAGTTCCTTAACCAACTCCTTCAACAGTCTGAGTGCCTCATGCCTCTGGGGAAGTTAAGCCCCTTAAAACGGAAGCGGGTCTGCAAGCAGTCAGAAGGATTACTCATTGCTTTTAATCTACCCAATGTTATTAGCCTGGGAAAAAAACCATCACATTCTGTCAGCATACTGGGCCCAGTCTGACAGCAGGAACAAATGAGCCAAGCTTCCCAAATAAAAGCATGACGCTAGAAACGTTTACCCCAATTTCAAGATGACTGTTGCAAGCGAATGTTCTTCAGGCATGTACAGTTTTCTCCTGTTGCCACTGAAATAACTGCACAGAGGTCGGTATCCAGTCACCCTTTATTTACTTGTGCACAGTAGACTGGTTGTGGCCAGCCAGCTTGGAGTGAGTCCCCTGAACTGAGGAGATTTTAAGTCTCTATTTATGTTGCTCGACCAGGACTTTTTGATTTTGACCTGGGTTAAACAACCCTGATCAAGGACCTCGCAGTCAAAAGTCCACCTGGCTCCAATCACAACAATACCTGTGTCAGTGCAGCAGCCCCTCAGTACTGTTCAGAAACATTCACTTGTGTTGTGCTCACAAATTCATTATTGACCTTGTACCCACAACACTGACTCAGAGGAAAATGTGGAACCCACTGAGTCAAAGCTTACAACTACTAACCTGCAAAACAACAACTTACTGATACCACTTTGTACTATGTACATCATGCTCCTGGTGACTTCTTAGTATGTAATTTGTTCATCCTTCTTACCAATTTAAATTATCTTCCAGCTCAGTATCGTTTGGTAGCACCACATCTTGAAGTGCCAATGATGTGAAGACAAGGCTTGCATTTATAGCAATTAACAAGTTTTCCATCAAACCTTTCAAACTGAATTGCTTTCAACTCTCGGTCATTCAATTCATTGGCCATGTAATGAAAAATTCCAAGCAATATAACATGTAATAGAACTTAACATAATAAAATTAGTTGGATAAAACAAATGAGGCTTTTATTTAATTTTAGTGCAAAAGTATTAATTTATAAAGTTAGCTGATTAACTTCTTCGTAATTGTCATATTACTCATACAGTCCAATTCAATAGACCGTAGTTTTTAAACAGCTGCAAAGGAGACAATTTTACATGATTAACTGACTTTCTAAGTACTACTAAATTTCATGTTATTGAAATGGATTCTCAAATTTTATATAATTTTTCCCCTCTAACTGTATATATTCACAAAACTGTTAAAATTTTCATCCATTGGATACATCTATCCAATAATTAAAGTAGGATTTGATATCCAAATTCGAAAGGTGATGGTTTAATTAAAGGTTGCCTTACTCTGCAATCTGACTGTCACTATGCTGAAGATTTCAGTACTTCGGTTTAAGGCTGTAGGTACTTGAAAACTAAATCCCACTAAGAAACTTGTTGCCTCAATCTTAAAGTTAACATTGCTTGATGAGGTTGATATGATTTTATTTGAAGCTTTTGACTTATTGCTGCATCCAAAAATAAAAACAAGTATCAAAATCAAACAAAACTACAACCACTTCTGCCCTATTTAGTTATGATGTTGAATAAGGGGGAATTCAATACTAAACAAAATGGCTTTTATTCTTTTGTTGAAATAAAACTAAATCTGCCTCAATTCATCTGACCAACAAATGCTGTCAATAAAGAGACACTGATCAAAAAAAAACTATCCCTCAACTGGATCAGTCTTGTTTGTACTCGCAGTGGTGATTAAACTTAAGTTTCACACTGCCTCAGAAGTCATTCTGCTGACAAGTTTATTTTTAAAAGTCTATATGCTAAAGCTGAGTACTGAAGATGACAATATATATTTTATGATTCTCTCAGATTGAAAACAAAAATCATTCAAATGTACTTGATTTATAACTGAAGTATTAATTACGCTGAATCATCAATATTCTTCAATTTTTTTTGTAATGACAATTTTTTGAATTCATCCAGGCCAAAAAAAAAAAAATCAGGAATAATTCGAAGTACTCCATTTGCAGGTGACATACATGCAAAACATTCCAGATTTTATCTACGATCAAGCAGATAAGGGTTTCCTACCTTGTACATTTCAATCACTGAGGGATAAACATTAGCCAGACAGATTAAATTACGAACCAATGTTAAGATATTCTACCCTACCAACCAAAACCTGGCATCAAACAATTTGAGCAACTCAATAAGGCAAAAATTTAGATACAACTTAACAAGTTTCTGTACTCCGATCTCCATTATGAAGTGAGCAAGTATCAATTTTTTTCATTAAGTCAATCGTTCAGTAATATTTATGCATAGATTCCTTTCTTGTGACTAGAGTTTGCTTTCTAAGAGCCCAAAGTAAAATACCTTCAGACACAAGAATCTGACTGATGACTGATTATGACAACCACAGCCTCAAAACTCTGCTAAATCCTCAAACCCCTGAGGCAGGGACCAAAAGGGAATTATTACAGGCCGAGCTTTAAAATTAGTTCTGCTTTAATATTATTGATCTGGAGCAGTATTCCCACTTCACAGGTTATGTGAAGCAATATGTTTAAAAGAAACTCTTTGCGGAAGTCTAGAAAAGATTCTTTAATGAAATACATGTTTTTAATAAAATTCTAATTACCTCAGCAGCAGTGTGGTTAAAGATAACTAAATCACAAGGGATGGTCTTTAAATCTTTTTGATCTTGGTCTGAATTCAATCAACCAATTGGGTACTCACAGACACTCTGAATACTCTTCAGTACAGTAGGCAAGAGGCAAGAAATTTGCAATGGGGAAAAACATCTGAATGGGGGCTATAAGCCCATTTTTATCAAAAAATTATAAAATGGCTTCCCCCCACTTCCGAAAAAGTGAAAGGGCTGTCTGCTAGTTACTTTAAAGAAATGATGGAAAATAAATAAACAAAACAGTCTAGGTGTTCGCGAAAAACTAGACAGAAGGCAACATTCATTACATAAAAAGAGTAACAGTATAGCTGCCACCAGCTGATGAGAGAATTTTGACAATTTCTAGGACTTAAGGAAAGGCCAAATGTATGTGACTTAGCTCATCATGCCTTTTGTAGCTAAGTAGCTTCTCCCCCATTCCTAAATCTCCGTAGTTTGACTCTGCAAACACATTCAAGGAAACAAACAACAGAAGCTGATACTTAACAAGTAAAAGTGAGGGGTTACTTGATGCAAGTGTAATAGTCTTGACAAGGTGGAGGTGTAAACAGTATTTCCTTTTATAGGTCAGTACAGACTAGCGGCTACTGTTATAACATTGCAGGCTTCCCTTTCAAAGCAAAGAAAATTAGAATTCTTTTCATTACGAGGCAGTGGAAGTGGAGTCATTGAATATTTTCAAGGCAAAGATAGATTTTTGTTAGATAATATTCATAAAAGCTTAGAGGTAGATGGGAATTTGGAATTCCTAAATTGTTACTAACCGGTGGAGGAGGCTCAAGGTGTCAAATGGTCTACTTTTAATTTAATTTCTCATGATTGTATTTACCCAGTAACTTGAAAATAGTAGAAGTTCTCCAAGCTGTCATAGGAGCCTTAGACAAAACATGACGTCAAGCATTTGCCGCTGGAGGTCACTAAATAAAGTAAGAGTCAGTGGTGTTAAGGGCAAGGTACAGGCAGTGAAACAAGATTGGCTGACTGGTAGAAGGCAGAGAGTCAGGATAAAGAAGTCTTTTTCCAGCTGACAGTCAATAACTAGTTAGTTCCACAAGGACTCCATGTGGGCTCCACAACTATTCACATTTTCCATTAATGATCTGGATGAAGGAACTGATTACCATTATTACTAAGTTTGCAGATAACACAAAAAATCAGTGGAGGGACAGGGAGCATTGAGGAAGTAGGGAGGCTGCGGAAGGACTTGGACAAGCTAGGAGAGTAGGCAAAGAACTGACTGATGGAATGCAATGTAGGAAAGCGTGAGGTTATGCACCTGTATAGGAAGAATAGAAGGATAGAGTATTTTCTAAATGGGGAAAGGCTGTGGAAATCTGAAGCACAAGGGACTTGGGAGTGCAAGTTCAGGCTTCTGTTAAGGTTAACATGCAGGTTGAGAAGGCAAATACAACATGAGCATTCTTTCAAAAGGGCGAGAATACAAAAACAAAGATGTACCACTGCGGACGTACAAGGCTCTGGTCAGACAGCATTTGAAATACAGCCTTTATCTAAGGACAGATGTGCTAGCCTTGGAGAGGGTTCAGAGGAGGTTCACAAGAATGATCCTGGGGATGAAGGGCATGTTATATGAGCAGCAGTTGAGAACATTTGAGTTTTTACTAGATGGGAGTTGAGAAGGACGAAAGGAGGAAAACACATTGAATAGAATGGATTTTCCAATAGGAGGATCAACTAGAACCTGATGGCCCAGCTCAGAGTGAAAGGATGACACTTTGGAACTGAGATGAGGAGGGAGTTCTTCAGTCAGAAGGCATAAATCTGTGGAACCCATGCCAGTGAGGGCTGCAGAGACCAAGTTATTGACTGTATTTGAGACAGAAATGGACAGGTTCTTGATTGATAAGGGTTACTGAGAGAAGGCAGGAGAATGGGGTTGAGAATCACATCAGCTATTATTGAATGACAAAGCAGAATCAATGGGCTGAATGGCCTGATTCTGCTCCAATATCTCGCGCCTAAGCCACATAAAAATTTAGATGTAAAAGCAAGTGGCTAAGTGATGGTTTTACTGACCTCTAAGACAGCTACTCAAGTGTTTAGTAGCCGCCCTTTGCGGGAGGTCCAACTTTAATTTTCTTTTGGCATCAGCCATACAATATTTGATAACAGGAACATCAAACAGCTAAGCAGCCAATCAGAAAACAAGACAGGAAGAGGGAAAAATAAGGTATTCCTTCATTTGAATCATTTTAGAGAGATGAAATAATGGTTGGAATGCTCACATCCATTTAAGCTTGAAGAGGAGACAGCAAAAGGAATCTTATCAACATGCAGAAACTTGATATTTTCCAAATACAAAATTTGCTTTTCAGGGCCAGAGGTTGTTAAGTTAAAATTATAACTTTGGAGTCCTAAGTCAATGAGGGATAACTTGGAGGAATTTCAGAATAAGACTAACAGCACAAAAGTAGAGGTTTATACCAAATCACATGATTTCCACATTTTTGCAAGATCTTCAATGACACATTGAATGGAGAAACAGGTAATGATTGATCACTACATCTAAGTTTCCAAATTTAATTGTATGTGTGCAGGTGTCAAAAGTTACTGTCAGTTTCACAGAGTGAGGATAGCCTAAGCTGACAGTTTCATTAATATTACGATAAAAACATTTGTACCAAGTGTACAGGTGACCAAAATTTTGATTGAAGGAGTTGGTCTTAAGGGAAATGGACAGCAGAAAGAAAATAAAGTCATTAAGGAGAAAAGTAGTGCAGAAATTTATGAAAATGGGGTGTTTTTCTCCGTTATTGCTGACTTGGTCGTGCTTAATTCACTTCGAGTGAATCTTAACAATGTTGACACGATAAGAGAAGGAAAAAAATTAAAAAGCACTGAGGACAGAAAATATATTTCAACAAGCAGCATTTGAGTTTTTTAAATGTAAAAAAGGTCAGTTTTATTAACTGTAGCAGATAATCAGAATCACATTGACTGTTGACTCAAATAACTCTGCGATTAGGTACAAGTAATTATTCTACGTCAAAAAACAATCACTGAGGGTGCTGGATTTAGTGAAGGAATTGTTATTATTAATTTTCATTTGAGTGGTGCATTCTACACATGACAAAAAGTCCACTTGCCAACCAGTTGGCATTCTCCTCTTACACAGCATAAGTATACCAATTTAAGGAGAAATAGATTTATGAAATGTCCTGATGTGTGAAAGACGAAAAGATTCAACAAATGTTTTTTAAGTAATATTCAAGTTCTGAACTATCAACTATTTACAACCTTTACACTGTTAGACATGTATCATTGAAATAGCACACTTGCATAAATCTTAGTCAGCACTGGAGTGGACTGATCTAGCATGCTTAATCATCAATGCGATACGTGAACATTAAGAATGAAAAATTAGATGATTTCATTTTACCACTCTAATAATGACAGTTGTCATAAAAATCGATATAGCAACTGGAGTATTTCCTGGTATCCACTCTGGTGTATAAACAGGAGTAAGTCAACAAGATCGTAGAATAACATTTTTGACATACAGCTTACAAGTAATTTATTCCAGGCATCAACTACCAATGTTTTTTAAAAAAATCTGTTTTATTACTAGTAATCAATCACAAACATTATTTTTGTTATGAGAAGTATTTCACTCTGCACAGGGAGCACACAAACTTGAACTAACACCATGAAAAAGATCAATGAAATCATCTTAGTTCACTGTTTCTAAGTGTGCATGTTCACTTCTGAAAAACTGCATAACAACTCACACCGCACGACCATTTCTCTTCTAACTGATTAGTTGTAAAGGGCTTTGGGTATTTTAAAAGCACAACATAAATATATGCAGACTTTAATAATGGAACAAGTACTATTCAATTTACAAGTTTTAATTACAGAACCACATTGGCTGGCTAAACAATGGCACTGTTGGAGGCAGAGGGGAGCCTCAGCAACACAGAATCCCAGATTAAAACTAGTTTGCCCAAAAAGAAAACATCAAGTGTATGAAGAAAGAATAAGCAAAGCAACATCTTCACCTTCTCTTCCTATATTGCATGTTGATTGTGTGTCCCAATGAGAACGGTCAAGGATAGGCTGCCTATGATAGAGTCATGAGAAAATGATTTGCTATTGCATGCAAATTTAATGCCCTGCATTTGTAATACCAGAGCATAATTCATGGTTAAAAAGTAAAAAGGAAATAATAAATGTATGTAGAATATAAAACCAAATGAGTTTAAATTCAAGTGACAAGCCTGTGCTTATGTAAAAACTGAGAAATTCATTGGGTCTACAATGCTAAAGCACAGCACTACAGCATAATGTTTAGAGAAAAGGAAACTCGCCTTCTCACAGGTCTGCTCACAAATTTTAAAATTGGTCAGGCAAGACTTTGGTGCTACATGGTGATCATCTCTGCGCCAATGACACAGACATTGACAGGAGCAGATAGTTTGTGGTAAAACTCATGACACACTGAATCCCGGAGGCAAAATCCAATTTAAAAGATTGGGGAAACAACTAATATCACAAAGAAGGCTATATTTATATGCACTCCTCAATTGTTCAATGTTATAAATAATGAAATGATTGGGTAGACTAGCTCAAAAGATCTCTTTTCAGTTTGATGGGGACATCACTTAGCCACCTTTTTGTAGTTACTGGGAGCTTAAGAATAAAACGGCACATAGGATGGATAATAGAACTGAATCGTCGGTCAGGATTGTAATATCATTGTGTTTCATAGATAGCAAGTTTACAAATGATGCAACAGTTATTAGCCAGCATTCATTTCAAACAATCACTTGACAGGGTAATCTAGAGAGCATGAAAACTGGATATTGACTGACCTTTCAACAGAAATGCTGCAATGACCTGAAATTCTAACTCCTTCTTTCATCAGGAATGATGCTAGACATCTTGTATCACTGATTCTGCCAGCCTATTGAGTATTTTCAACACGTTCGGTTTTGAAGTTCTATTTCCGGGATCTGTAGAATTATGCCTTAGCCTTGTGGATTGCTGCATTTTTGCATTTTGTCATTCATGACAAAACATCAGTAGTAAATGGAACAAAAAGACAGAGAAGCTGATTAGCAGTACTTAGAAAATCGTGAAGCAGCAAAACACAATTGGTGCCTCCAATTTTCAGTCAGGTACAGGCTTCCAGGGGTGTGGGGGAAACAAGAGATCCTCTGATCCTTATTTTTAGCAGTATTTTAAACAGAATTTTTTAATCTAATATTATTTACAAAACACGTCAAGT
Organism: Ginglymostoma cirratum; assembly: GCA_024137785.1. Taxonomy (NCBI): domain Eukaryota; kingdom Metazoa; phylum Chordata; class Chondrichthyes; order Orectolobiformes; family Ginglymostomatidae; genus Ginglymostoma; species Ginglymostoma cirratum. The sequence goes on along the minus strand of JAHRHZ010000045.1, from coordinate 12,815,091 downwards.
GTATTATCATGACAGGCCACGAGTGGAATTTCTTGAGCCCTTGAACAATGAGCACATTGGTTTATCAGTTGGGAAAACATGGCGAGATTGGAAAAATTAGATTCTCAATGCCTAGAAATCACTCAATTTACACTTATGTGGATGCTCACAGTTTCTTGTTGGCTTGCTTTTGTGTTTTGTATCTCCTTCAGATCTCACAGTACTTCTGTCTTGCCTTACTGTATTGGGCTGTCAAAATGCCAAGCAGCTTGCTATAGTTGTCAGCAGTCAAGGGTGTATAGGACGATGCAACATAAATATCACACCTACAGCAAGTGAATGCAGGTTATGCAGAAAACACACTACTTGACCAAGGACTCGTCCGTTGACATGCAACGGGAAAGTGTTATCAGTCAGATGTCAGCACAGTCAAGGGTAGTGTCCGAATTCAGTGCAGGGGCATGGACACAGCCAATGGGCTGCTTAGGTTGATCAGAGTTCAAATTCTGTTTTACTACAGTCTGCAGAGTGGGCCATGGACAATCCTGCAGGTCCAGTGCAACCAGTGTGCGGACTAGTGGTAGGTCTGTCAGGATGCTGCACAGAGATCAGTCAGGGGTATGATCACTCACCAGTGGGGCTGTCCTTCCAGCCAGGGTGTAGGCCACAGTGGGTTCTGAAGGTTTTATCACTGTAAAACAAAGGGATTATTAGTAGTCACTGCTGTGGCAGGAAGTTGAGGAAGTCAATAGTGTGAAGATTGCAGGAAGCATGCTGAGATGCAGGGCTGGGGGAAGAAAAGGGATTGTAATTGTGCAAGCACAGAAACTCAGCCAAATGACCCTGGGGGATGAGAGTGCATTTGAGGATGCGGGTGACTGTGGGGAGTTAAAAATTGATCAAATTGCTCAGTCATCTTGGAAGCTGAAACAATCACAGGCAACGTAGGAAGTGTCACCCACAATTCACAAAGACAATGCAAAGTCTCATAGGCTGCCTCAGGGTCTAAGTTTCTTCTCAGCAGCCAAACTCTAAAATGCAATAAAAACAAAGTTGCTGGAAAAGTTCAGCAGGTCTGGCAGCATCTGTGAAGGAAAAAACAGAGTTAACATTTCGGGTCCAGTGGCCCTTCCTCAGATCAGTTTTTGTTCCTGATTTACAGCATCCACAGTTCTTTCGGTTTTTACTCTAAAATGCAATGCTGTCTTTCTTAGGGGATGAGGTGTGGCAGCAAGGTCTCAATTGCACTTAAGAATCTATTGTATTTGTGTGGCATGGGTTATGCTGCATTCAGCAAAATAAGGTTCCGACATGCCAAAAGGTCCACATGAAACATCCTTTGCCCTTCTTGTCACAGTCTTCAAATGTTCCACTATATAGTGGGCACCGTTAAGCTGTCAAGTGCGTGTGATGCAAATACTGACATCATTAAGAACCTGCTTCGTTTTGGATATGCCCCACGTAGGTTCTTGGGAATCAACGACAGCAAAGACACAGAAATTCAGGACAAACAGATTGTGCCAGCAAGCACAAGCTCAGGCAGCTGCCAACATTTCCATATGAAGCTGGAGGTCCCCTTCAGGCTGCGCAGGAGGCCCAGAGTCAATCATCCTCAATGTTATATCTCCCAGATGAGTGAGCACATTCCTGCCAAAGACTGAGGATGTCACAGGACAGTTGTAAAACTATGACTTCCCATGGAGCAGGACTTTGTGACCTGAAGGACTAGGTAGCCATCTTATCCTGATAGCTATCAAGGTGACAGCTGTGCTAAATTTTTATACAAGCTGCTTCCAAGGATTCACAGAGAAACTGCTGTACAATGCAACTCTCAGCAAACAAGTGCACCAAGGCTGTTCTAAATGCAACTTGTGACAGATCAGACCATTTCATCTTATGTCCACATGAAGAAGTCAAAACTACAGCCTGGATGGCAGGCTCTCCCAACACAGTTGGTTTTCCCCAGGTGCAGGGCTCTGTTGACAATACACACTGAATTCAGAGTGTCACATCAAAAAAAGATACTGACATTATCAGCAGAAAGGCTTTGATTTCATCAATGTGCTATGATCACTGGTATTTTCATCCTTGAAAGTCTGAACTAGGTACTCTGGAAGTTGCTAAAATGCCTGTACCCCTGACAATCACCTTCTGCCCAAAAAGCCCAATCAAAACCAGTTCATTTGAAGGTTTTGCTTTTTTCCCCACATTCTCTGTTACTGGCTGACCAGTCTAATCCATCTCTGACTAATTCGACACACAAACAGTTTCCAACCTTGAGCCTAGAGCATGTTATTATTTGTTTATTTATTATTGATTGTTTATTACTACTCAATAAAATGTCCGTACTTAAGCAAACTACTGCGGTCAAGCCTTCTCCTAACTACACTTAGTCGATTCCAAAAAGAACATTTGGATACACTCTGGTGATCCAAGACACCGATCCACCGACCCTGCACATCTTTGGGCTGTGGGAGGAAACTGGCACACCCAGAAGAAACCCACGCAAATATGGGGAGAAATGTACAAATTTCAAACAGTTACCCAAGGGTGGAATTGAACCCACGTCCCTAATGCTGTGAGGCAGAAGAACCAACCACTGACCCACACGGTCTTCCGAGCGTGAAGCAGTTCCTTTATGCTTGTCTCATACCCCCCACCCCCTGCACCGCACAATGGGTCCTGCCTGGCAACATTTTACCTGTTGCGCAGCTAAGACTTGAAATGTGGTGCACCAGCAGAAATCCTGGAAGCTCCTGGCAGTGTTGATTATTTTCACTGCCCATTAGTACAAGATAATGCCATCGCATAGAGGGATGGTGTATACATTCAAAAGTGAACAGCAGCTAATTACGGGAGATAACTTCCTGGAAATCAGAGGGGAGGGCGTGTGCGTCTGAGTGAGATGCTCTTCAGTAGGTCAGTGCAGACTCTATGGGGCAAAGGGTCTCTTTCCACACCGTAGGGATTCTATAATTATGTACTTGGAGAAACAGGAAATCAAGAAGGATTGAGCACAAAACCAGAATGAAGTATACTGGTAAAAATCTCTGCACCCTTCTAACTATGGCAAAATATAAAGAACAGGTCTGAACTGTTTGGCTGATTCACAAAGGGGAAATGTTGATACAATACAATTAGACGTTCTCAGATTTGTTTTTCCAAAACTAAAACAAATAACTACAACATAGTAATTTTTTTCATCCATTAATCATGTTCATATTAAATCTGAATTCATGCCATTGGAGTCGTAAACGGACTGAAGACCAAATCTGGCCTCCATTTAATGCCAATTTATAACCAATTCAGTAAAGATGACAAACTCAACACAGGAAAATCATCAAATTCACATTATGTTATTGCATTGAGTCATGGTTCATTTTCCCATGTACTGCATAAACACAGGGTTAAGTATTAATTACATTAATGACAAGCATGCACATGCAATCAGCAAAATGTACCATTAGATCACTTCAGGACAACTTACAGTTCAACGTTGCTGCAACGTACAGCATCATTGGTATTTGCCAGAGAATGTTAACTCGAAACTAAAGTACTGTGCAGATAGATAATTTTCTATGCACCTGTATGGTACTTCACTCATCTTTAGCTAGACTAACAAGGAGGTCTGCAGGGGTCCTTTTTAAAGGTCAGTAAGTGACAACTTGAAGACAATTCAGAGGAAAATACCACAAGGGCATCAACAAGCGACAAGTCAAGAAAACAAAATGCCACAAGCACAGAAAAGCTTTTGGCAAATCATTTACAATTATCAGACGAGTGAAGACATATTCTTGAACAGACGTCACCTCCTTAATCTGGTGAAGAAATGCCACTCAGTCAATTCCAAGAGCATCGTCAGAGTTTTGTTACAATATTTTCGTCCCAACTATATTTTGAAAGTCCCGATGTTTCTACTTGCCATCTGCATAGAAAATTATCCAGTAGCTTATTCCACGAGCAGAAGAGAGACAAAATGAATTTTGGCATTCTATTGTGTGTAGAAATAAACACAAGCAAAACAGCAGCAAAATAGAGGGACACAGCAGGATAAACAATGTTTCTTCATCCCTTTTGACAGCAATTGAGATGTGCCTTCCTTGTGCCTTTTGTAGTATAGAATTCCAAGAGTTCACAAGCCTCCGAGTTTAAAAAAAAAACACCTCTCGGACCGAAGAAGCAGCTCCCTTATTTTACAATTGCGGCCGTTGGTTCCAGACTCCCGAGCACAGAAAACATCTTAACTCACCTACCCTGTCAATCTCTTTAATTTCATTTAAAACTTACAAAATACTTATTTCTCATTCTTGAAAACTCTAGACAGAACACTGTAAAGTAAAATTGCTGCTTGAGGATTTTACCCTTGTTGAAGATCAGTCATCATAAAGTCAAGCACAATTGTAGAGATGTTGACAGTGAATTCAAATTTCAGATCAAATTTAGAGTTACTAATCATCATAAAAATATTTCAAAGCATGGCCAAATATTGGACTTATGACCCTCACATTGCTCTTTACAAAATAACAATAATGACAATCATTACTACTCAAAACAATGTACACAGCAGGCATTTAAATTGTGTAAAAGAAAGGTTACGGGTCTTGTGAAACAGTGGTAGTGTCCCTACCTTTCAGCCAGAAGGCTGAGTTCAAGCCTACCTGTTCCAGAGGAGCGAAGTAACATAACCGAAGAGGTTGCTTAGAAATTACCCTCAGTAGGGAAAGTTCCCAAGACACATTTTAAGCCTAAAAGTAAGAGACCCACTTATACACAAGTTATCAACAGAAAACATGAAAATCTGTTTAGTCCTATTGCTATTCGCAATGTGTATCAACAATTTGGAGGAGGTTACCAAATCTAACATTTCTAAACTTGCTGCTCTCCAAACTAAATGTGATTGAGAGTAGTAAGGTGGATGTTAAAAGGCTTCAGTCAATTGGGCTTGTATTCACTGAAGTTAAGAGTTAGGGGGGATCTCACAAACTTCAGAAGTTCTGGCAGGGCTCGACAGACTGGATGCAGAAGGATGTTTCACTTGTCCAGGGACTGTACAACAAGGGATCATGGTCTCAGAATACAGGATCGGTAATTTCACACTGATGTGTGGAGTTTTTCCATGTCATGAAAATTGCTTTTAAGTCTAAAACTCATTTCAGCAAGGGCTCCTCAGCATCACTTGTTTAAATCTTTACCCAACAAACTCAATGCTGCCTTCAGTGAACTAATCCTCCACACTGGTGTGAAATGTTTAATTCAAGGAATGTCCTGCAAAGATCTTGAGCTGAAGCCTAACATTTTCACCTTTCCTAAATCAAGGAATGAAGTGAGTAGTGAGCTGTCAGACAATGCACGATGGCTCAACTTCAGGTTCCTTACAGACATAATGTCAAAATTGAATGAATTGAACATTAAACTGCAGGCAAAAGACAAAGACTTACATGTGATCAGTGCTGTGAATACATTCCAATTGAAACTGGGTCTGGGTTTGTTCTAATTCAAAACAAACGCTGCAGCACTGTGAGTCTGAAGAAATTATTAAATCAAAATCAAATACAAAGAGTAGTAGTCCCATCCAGCCAACTTTGTGCATACCTTAAGAAGCGAGCAGAAGACTGCAACAGGTGATTTCAGGAGTTAGATGTCATGGAAGAAACTGTCATGTTTGCCTTAAATCCATTGCTTCAAGCATACAGTGGGTTAGTTGTCAAATTCATCAAGTGTTTAATGTACAAAGTAGTGGAGTTGATACGGAGGTAACAACTATGCAAAAAATGGTAGTGAGTTGAATGCCAGATCAAGGATCAGCAATCTCTGGGGACGCCATCAAAGAAAAATACCCACCTTACATACCTCAAAATTATCTGCATTTTTTGGAAGAATGCCAAGTCCAAGTATAGCATCTGTGTCTCAGATATATATTTGATGGACAATTTTATGTCAGAGTCATACAGAACAGAAACAGACCGTTCAGCCCAACTCATCCATGCTGACCAGGTTTCCTAAACTGAACTTGTTCCATTTACCTGCATTTGGCCTATATCTCTCTATACCTTTCCCATCCACATACCTATCCAAACAGCTCTTAAATGTTTTAGCTGTAGGATGCTTTAGCTCTTGCATCCATTTAGGACTTCCTCTGGCCCTTCATTCCATATACACACTACCCTGTATCCCAGCTGTCTATACCTGGCATATGTCTCCTTCTCTTTCTTGACCCGAGCCTTGATATTTCTAGTCAACCAATGTTCCCTCCTCCTGTCAGCCTTGCAGGAACATGTTGTCCCTGAACTCTCGTTATCTTGCTTTTGAAAACCTCCCATTTGCCAGATAGCCTCCCCAATCAACTTTTGAAAGGTCCTGTCTAATACCATCACAATAGGCGTTGGCCCAATTTAGAGCTTTAATTTGTAGGCCTATCCTTTTGCATGACTATTTTAAAACTGATAGAATTCTGGTCACTCATCCCAAAGTGCTCCTCCATTAACATCTCACTCACTGGCCCCTCTATTTCCCAAGAGAAGGTCAAAATTTTGCTCCTTCTCTCACAGGGCCATCTACACATTACTTGAGAAAGTTTTCTTGAGCACATTTAAATTCCTCCCATCACAGGCCTTAACACTATGGCGGTCCCAGTCGATGTTTGGGAAGTTAAAATCCCCTACTACTACAACACTACTATTCTTAGAGATATGTGCCATCTCCCTACATATTTGCTCCTCAATTTCCTGCTATTTGGAGCCATAGTACAATCCCAAAGTGTTCACCCCCTTCTCATTTCTCAATTCCACCCAAATAACTTCAGTGGGCGATCCTCCAGGAATAATCCCTCTAAGTACTAATGCGATGTTTTCCCTGATCAAAAATGTCACCCCCTCTCCTCCCCTTCTATTCTTCCTCTCGCATCCAAAACCCGGAACACTGACTTGCCAGTCCTGTCCCTTCCTCAGCCATGTTTCGTAATAGCTATGATATCCCAATCTCATGTTCCCACCCACGCACTGACTTCATCTGCCTTACCTGTCAAGTCTCTTGTCTTGAAATAAATGCAGTTTATTTCATCAGTATTCCTTCGTTCTCTGCTGTGCTCTTGTCTGACTTGTCTATTCAATTTGTTCTTTTTAACTTCTTTACCTGCCTCAACCTTCTCTCATCTCACTACTGCTTAGGGTCCTCCACACACTTAGGGCCGGACACACACACAGACACATCAAACCATCCCCTGACCACCAGCATTAATACCACTACAAGTTTAAACCCTCCTGAATAGCTCTAAGAAAACTCCCTGACAGGATATTGGTTCCCCTTGATTTCAAATGTAAACTGTCCCTCTTGTACAAGTCACTTCTTCCCCAGAAGACATCCCAATGATCCAAAAATCTCAACATTTGCCCCCTGCACTAGATCCTCAGCCATGCATTCATGTGTCCTGCCCTTTTGTTCCTTCTGTCACTAGCACTTGGCACTGGGAGTAATCCAGAGATCACTACTCTTGATGACTCAGATTCAAACTGCAACCTAGATTTTAAGACACTTGCAGGCAACGTGCAATCACAGGTGACAGTCTGAGATGGGAGTCGTCGAGGACAGAATGAATACTTGTGTAAACTTTGTCGGGGTTTTTTGTAACACTAAAAATAAACGGTTGATTCTATATTTTCTTCAGGGTAGATCCTTTTAAGCACAAGATCACTTTAAATATAACAACTTTGTGATCCATAACCAACCTCTGTTGTAACTAATGACAATGACAAAAATGCACTACCATTTTTTGGCTTAGATTGTCTGCCATTTATATACCAGGGACCTTTCATGGACTAAAATGTTTTTTAAAAAAGGGCAAACACTCATTTAAATCATCAAAAAAAAACAAGCAGTCTATGTGCAAATTACAATCCTTACAAAAAGGCAATGAAACTCAGGTCTATATCTGTTTGTTAATTCATACCCTTCTGGAAATTTCAGAGATTGAAATGAAAGTCATCTGAAGATGATCCAGCTTGAAAAAAACCAATTAAGTGAGATGTGAGGATACACAAGTAAAGTTTATTTCAGGTAACTCCTTTTGGGGCAGAAGAGAGAAGGAAAATTGATTGGCAATAGCGGAAGTGGAAAGCACTCTCCTTTTTCCTACCCCCGCCCCCCGCCACTGGCATTGTCTTCTGAGAAACTAAACTGCAGAAACATTCATTAAAAAGAACTCAAGAGATAACTACAAATCTCATGACTGCTGAGACAAGTCATAAATTAATCAACCATTGTCTTCGGTTAAATCTAGCACATCAAGGACTTGTCAAACGCCATGCTCTTGAATTTTGTTTTCTTTTAAAAAACTTTTCCCCTTTTGAAACCTGATACTTACACTTGAACATCAAATATGCACCATGTGTTTTATTACTTTTTTCAGGGTTAGTTATAAAATTCCTGTTTCACCCCAGAAAACCTTGAAATTTTTTAAAATTTAAATTTAAATTAACCTTCTTAAATTTGACCAGCACTATATCTTAACTGAAGGGGGACACATCTGCATAATTTGAAAAAAAGGAGAAAAAAAAACTTTGTTGCAGCCAACTGAGGGTGTTTAAAAAAAAGTGGGGAGTCAATTCATCCCTCTTCACTGGTTGCACCAAAACCAACAAAATATCTTCCTCCATTCTGAGGAATATAAAGTACATAATATCTAATAAATTTACCTTGTAGCTCACCACTCTTGCTGTATAACTCCCGTCTTTGCTCACGGAGGTATGCACTCATACTGATAGCATGTGAAGAGGATTCAAACCTGCAAATGGACAAACCTAATTGAAATAGTCAGTCAATATTATTTGAGAGTCATTCCTCTGAACTAATACTAAGTCATCAGCATTAATGTGCCTTTGAAAGTGGAATGTCGCAATTCAGGCTCACATAACGCAACTAGAATATTATTTTAGGAATCCAAATGCGAGAAGAGACATGCGAAATTTACGATACTTTCACGGAGTGGAGAAGTCAAAGATAAGAATACAATTTTTAAAATGATATTAAAGGTTTTAAATTGAACCAAGGCAGAGAATGTCATTTCATTAATTTGAAAATGTAGACACTAGTCAGGTGAAAGAGATGCTGGAGCATGGAATATTTTGGCACAGGAAGCTGTCAGGGGACAGACCATTTCACCTTTTAAGCCAGAAAAAAAATAGAAGGCACAAATCAAATTTGAAGTAAATGTGGGGAAAACTGGGTCATTGGAAGGTAGTGAAACAAAGAGATGGGCATTGAATTGCTTTGGCAAAGTAGTAAAAGTGCTGAAGGAAGTCAAAAAGTCTGGTAGCATTAATGGAAAGGCAAAACATTCCAAAGTAGTCATAGTGGACTTCAAATGCTCCATTTGGCTTCATATCCTGGACTAAGCTTGACAAACATTACATTAGTTTTTGATTAAGCACTTACTTTGTATTTGGTCATGGTACGTAGCAATCAGCATTTAGCGCTCATCCCTAATTGGCCATAGAACAATTAAACGTCAACCGCACTACTATACAGCTTTGTGGACTGAACATTAAGTTTGACACTGCATTATTCTTTCAGACAGTCATTGAGCATGATTCAGATTTTCTAATTTTCTGGGCATTGTGTTTGATCTTTTCACTATTACCCATTATCACCCTCTTTTTCCTCAGCAATATCAATCCTGTATAGTGTAATCTCTCCTGTCTTCTGCCTAGTCAATATTGTTCTTTCCTCTGCATGCTACTTTCTTCATCTCTGCATTTACTTAAAATGTTTACATTTTTAACTTTTGAGTTCTGAAGAAAGGCCATGTCAATTTCAAACATTAACTCTTTCTCTCTCCACCATTGCTGCCTGGCCTCCCAAGTATTTGCAGCATTTTCTGTTTTAATTCAGATTTGTAGCCGTCACAGTATTCTGCTATTGTGTTCATCTGCCTTTTCTCTTTTTGTAAATTGATAAGGCTGCTGTATATTATCTGCATATCATTCTTTTTAACATTATCAGCTTGGCACCCAACCGATAAGGATTTTATCAACAAAATAGTTGGCCTGTTCTAAAAAAAATTGTACGTAGTCTCTAAAACCTTGGGCCGTCAGTACTTAGAATTTAAAAATGAAAATGAAATTTTGGTTTGATCACATGGAAATGTCAAAGCTAACATTCTGATTTCACGCAAGCTTTCAGAAACTTGCGAAATTGTTTTAAGCAACAACTGAATAATACTATTGCTTACGTCATCACCCAAAGGCCCTTTTGAAGTTATTTTTATGCATAGTTCCCTTGTTGTAACACTTACTAGTGCAATATACAATGTTTATGATCCCTTGCTACTGTAACACCACTGCCATGGCAAGACTCAAGCAAGAAAATTTTGAGTATCAATCCTGAACAGTGAATCTACTACACGAAAGTAAAATCTGTGCCTTTTCCAAACCAAGATTTCACTATTCATTTCAAGACATGCACTGCCCTCTCCGACAGTACTATCAGTGTATTAACATCTCATGAACTCCAAATGGTTCAAGGAAAATTAGGTGATGGTCAATAAATGCTGGTCTCACCAATAACGTTCACATCCCAGTAATGAATAAAAAACAAACAAACAAACAAACATTCTCCGTCTAGACAAAGCCAACTACAATGGTAAAATTTCGAAATAGTTATTCCCAGAAGTAAAATGCCACTCTGTGGAATGAGCCCCATGACAGCTAAGCTACTGGACCGGAATGCTTTCAGTCATTTTTTAAAAATTCTGATTGACAAGATTAGAAGGTGAAACGCGTACCAGTCAGAAAATTATCAGGTAGTTCATGTCCATGAACTTTTGTCCCTGCATGGTTCTCTTCCCATTACTTCCTTTAATTAGCAGTGTAAGTTACAAGTTTCTTTGTGTTTATCACTGATGTTGCTTCCAGCTTTATCAATGGGGGAGAAGTTCCAAGCCCTTGGTTAGCCTGACTTGGATTTCCTTACACCAGTACATAAAAACAACACGAATTTTCAGAGGGTACATAAAACTCAATTTCACTGAAAAAAGGTGCCCCAACAGCTTCTTGCTGTTTAAAACTGAAAGACTATTAAGAAGGCATATTGTTTCTCTTCTAAAACATAACAATTGAGCCTTTGATTCTTACTTAAAAAGAGACATTTTGGGCCTCTGAGGTCTCTTTTTGGCAAAGAATGCTGCAAAATCACTTCCTGAGCTGGCATAGCTGAGCTGTGATGAAGGTTCAGAGGCAGTTCGAGTATTCTTCACATCTAAGTATTCTGTCAACAGCATCTGAAATGGTAAAACATTGAAATGAAAAACACAAAACAGACTCACTATGTTAACTTTCCAAAATAAATCTTTCTGCACCAAGTCATTATTCTCACTTACTAACTAAAAACCAAAAGAAATTGCAGATATGGAAATCAGAAACAAAAACAGAAATTGCTGGAAAAGCTCAGCAGATCTGGTGACATCTGTGGAGAGAAATCAGAGTTAACGTTTCAGGTCCAGCGACCCTTCCTCAGAACCTTACATAGTTATAAACAAGAGATAACAAGGTGTAGAGCTGGATGAACAAAGCAGGCCAAGCAGCATCAGAGGAGCAGGAAGGCTGACATTTTGGGCCTAGACCATTCTTATAAACATCCAATTTTATATACACACACACACACACACACACACACACAGACTGTGGGGGGGGGGGGGGAGCGGAAATAGGGAAGCAGTTCAGAGCTCTCTGTGCACACAACATACTCTAACAGTGTTTGTACTGATCAGAACACTGCTTTTTGATGTTCTTTGTCTTGACGTGTTCACCGGTTTGCAGGAGGTACAGGGCAACTGAAATCACACATATTGGCTCCATCTGCACTTCCTGCCACCTCAGGAGAGCAAACAACATAATCAAAAGACCGCTTCCATTCCCCATTAAACTCTCTTCCACCCTCTTCAGACAGAAGATGCAAAAGTTTGAAAACATGTACCAACACGTAAGAACAGCTTCTTCCCCACTGCTATCAGACTTATGAATGGACCTCTCATATTAGAGTTCATCCTTCTCTTCCCTGTAGCTGAAGCACTATATTCTGCATTCTGTTCTTGTACACTGATGTACTTAGGTAAAATAAGATTTGTCTGGTTAGCACGCAATACATTTCACAGTATCTCCATACATGCGACCGTAATAAATCAAATCAAATGCGTCTAGCACTTTCCCTCCATTGCTCAAATAATTTTAGGTACAACTCACAAGGACTTCAACAGACTCCTTTTTAAAATTCCATCATCATTTTTCACAGCTTCCTTGGTTTAAAGCAGGAGCTTCACCCAAATCCAATAGCATACAGTGTAAAAATAAAAGTTGCCTTGACAGTTGAGATGCCCAACTTAAGACAATAGATCATTAGTTGGTAACTTTTGATAAAAGGTGAGGGTGTGATGAAAACTATTTGACAGAAAGCAGAAGCTCTTAAAAAGGAGCTTCATAAATCTAGGTAATGCCAAAATTTACGAGCATCGATGAAATCTTGATTGTTTCCTGTTTTATCATAAATTATCAGGCTGAAGAAGAACATTCTATAAATTAACAGTCGGGCTAATAATACTTATTATCTAAACAACCTGATGTTACAGGCACGACTGGGGTTTTAAGAAAAAAAGCCCACAGATGGAAATCTTTCATACGGATTGCTGGAAAAACCTGCTGCTTAAATTATTTTCAAGTACGTATCTGATAACATTAAACAGATTGGATACTTCTTGTTCTGTGCCAAACAAAAAGTTTTGTGTGAGAAGCAGAAAAAATTTTTCCTGCATTAGTCAATAATTCAAGATTACAACATGCTGAGAAGCACCGGATTTTTGAAACTGGTGTGTTTTAGTCAAGGTGCCACATCAAAATCCCGTTCACTGGCTCAAGTAGATGCAAAGAAAATTCTAATGCCCTACTTTAAATTAACAACATAAAACGGATCATAATTCCAATTTTCTTTCTGGAATCCTGGTGTATGCTATTAGTAGTGATATTCCCTGGATTCTCTTTATCAAAAGGAATCAAGCGTGGCTTGCATCAATTCTATTTTAATAGGTTCCCAGATGACTGAGAAGATCAAAGCACGTTTTGCAGACTCTGCTACAGCAAGGTTACTGCACTTTCATGCACACTTTCCCTTCACCACCATGCATTCCTACTGAAGTTTCTCAATCTTCTCCATTTTGATCAGTCACAAGCCAGACTTGCAGGGATGTTTGACTTCTTCAGGAAATTTGGAGGACATCAAGTGTTTCCATTTTGCTCATAAGAGTTTCCTGCCACAACAGAATTCCAAGTAAAGCAGTTGACTCATGAGTCTGGCCTTGAGTATACAAAAAAAAAACTGCCCTGCCCGTGGCACGGACTTGGGTTAATAAGCACCTTAAAGTTGGCTTGGGAAAGGACACTGATGTCTCACTTCCTTCCTTGCCACCAGGTTCAGAGGATTTTCCAAGGTATCGTAGGGGGTATCTTGAGTGCTTTGGAGGTGCTTGCTGCAAATGTCCAAGTTTCCAAAGCATATAGGAGCATAGGAATGAAATTATTGAGTAAAGCAGAACCTTAGTCTTTGGTTTAAGATCCTGTTTCTCAAATACCATCTGTCCTGCACTGCAACAGTGAGCACATTAAAAAAAATGCTCTTTGGGCCATAAAATACTTCAAGATGTCCATTGATTATAAAAGGCATTACGTGACCGCAAATTCTTAATGGTTTCTTTCATTGTAATTAGAGCGTAAAGACCATAACAGAAGTACATATTGTACATAAATTAAACGCAATGCCAACTTCAAACTTCAATGCCAACTTAAATGAGCCAGAAAAGAGTGAAGTAAGTATTAGCTGTTGCCTCTCAAAAAACAGAAAAAGAGAATTTTGGGGCAAAATTATCCTGAACTTCTGAAGCCTTTAACAACCATTGACAAGTGTCCCTAACATAAAAGAACCTCAGAATCTTTTTTTAAAAGGGAAAATATAAAGAGATAAATGAAATAAAATGGGAGCAGGAAAAAGAAACTGAAGATAGAATTTGTAAGGAAAATTTCTGGAAGTTTTTTTTCAGCAAGAGAAGCAAAATGTGAAATCTACCTTTGAAGCAGTTATATGGAGTGAGATGATTAGAGAATACTAACACAAGAAAGTTTTTAATTAAACATGTCTGAGCGTAGCGATCTAACGACAAAGGAGTCTGCAGAGCACAAATAACATTTAAAGTGTTAACGGTGAAGTGACAAAAAAAAAGAAAATTTATTATTGCTTCCTAAATACTGTTGAAAACATTAGAGTTACTCGCAAGTTGAAAATACATACTGAAATGGAGTTTACTTTTCTATCAACTGCAACACAGGATTCAAATGAGAGCTAACTTTATCCGAAAACTATGTCTGGGCGCTAAGGATCTATCCGATCATTAACTTGAAGATTATTGTTTTGGTTCAATTTGTCATGTCTCCACGAGGCTATCTGCTCAACAATTTCATTAATGATCTAAAAGGAGAGTTTGTTCTATCTATGGGTGATTAAGAGTCATAAAATTACATTGTTAGGTCTTGTGTCAACACAGGATTTGAGTGGTTAAAATAATGACATTTTGTACTTTAAAAAATACAGTCACTAGCACCCGACATAACTAACTTTTTAAGGTCAAGCTTGTCATAATTTCCAAAGTAAAGAAAAATGATGGATTATTGATGAAACACGGAAAAGAAAAAATAACAATGACATTTAGTGCATGGCAAACCGATTAATGTGCGTGTTTACTGAGATTCTGCAGAGTTCTTTCCAAGGATTAGAAAATTCCCTCAGGTCCCTACTAATTTAAAACAAATTTTTTTTCGAAAGTCAAATCGAAAAACGGTAAGTTACTTCTTCATTTACAAGTACCTTGTCACCATAATAGTCAATGTCTAATTTTCAGATCTATTTTTCATTATGGAGTCAGAGTCGTATAGCATGGAAACAGACACTTCGGACCAACAGTCCACGCTAACTACGATCTCAAACTAAACTAGTCCCACCTGCCTGTGCTCAGCCCATATCCCTCCGATCCTTTCCTATTCAAGTATTTGTCCAAATGTCTTTTAAACATGGATACAGGTACAGTTACAATCAATTTTTCTGGCAGCGCAATCCACACAAGAATCACTGGGAAAAGGTTGCCCCTCGTGTCTTTTTTAAAAAATATTTCTCCTCTAACCCTAAAAATATGCCCCAAGTTGTGAATTCCCCCACTCAAGGGAAAAGACACTTGTCATTCACCTTATGCATGTCGCTCATGATTTTTACAAACCTCAATAAGGTCACCCCTCAATCTCCTACGCTCCAGTGAAAAAATTCCCAGGCTTTCATTTCTAGATCTCAAACCCTCAATTCCCAGCAACTTTCTGGTAAATCTTTTCTGAGCCCGCTCCAATTCAATAATATCCTTTCTACAACAGGGTGACCAGAACTGGACACAGTAGTCCAGAAGAGGTTTCACCAACCTCAACATGAGATCCCAAAATTTTTATCAAATTCAACAAGGGAACAAAAACGAAAAGTTCTGGAGGTCCATTTGCACAAATCACTTAAGGTAGCGCTGCAAATTGAGAAACGTGGTCCTGGGCTCTTCAGAATGTGTAAGGTACAAAAGAAGCAATGAAGAACCTTCACAAAAATCACTGGTTCAGCTTAACCTGGAAAACTATGTCCTGTTCTGTGCACACTTTAGAAAGGGTAGAGGATTTGGAGGAGATGCAGTAACAATCTTTTTGTTAGCGGGACAGATTGACTGAGATTTGGATACGCCCCACTATAAAATATCCATGATTGTAAACTCAACATGGAGGTGCCAGTGTTGGACTGGCGTGAACAAGGTCAGAAGTCACACGACACCAGGTTGTAGTTCAATAGGTTTATTTGAAATCACAAGCTTCCGGATTGCTGTTCCTTTACTTGACAAAGGAGCAGTGCATAACGGCTTGTGATTTCAAATAAACCTGTTGGATTAGAACCTGATGTTGTGTGATTTCTGAAGTTGCAAACTTGGGGTCTAGACAGTATGCAAACTCACCCTATCTTGCATTTGGACATTACTCTCTGTTCACTCAAATACGTTGATTCTCTGCTAAGTAACAGCTCATTTTTAAAATCATCTTCCTTTCTAACAATTAGTTGCAAAATTCTGAAAAGAAAATACATGGAATGGATGCCTCATGGGCTTGAGATATTCACCGCTGGGCTGAGAGGTGACCTTAAAGAAGTTTGTAGATTCATGAGTGACACGGAAATGGTGAATAGCCAAGGTCTTTTTGTTCCCTCATAATTAATAATGGGGCCATTTACGGATCCTGCACCTTCTTTTAACTGGTTTCAGTATTTCTTAGTCCTGTCTATTGCATATTGCTTCCATGTTATAGCTTCACCAGGTTGACACCTTATTTTTAGTTATGCCTGATACTGCTCAGGACATGTTCTACTGCGTTCTTCATTGAATCAGGCTTTTGTGCCAGCTTGATGATAATGGTAGAGTGGGAAATTTGCCAAACCATGAAGTTGCAGACAATGGTCACATACCATTGTGCTGCTGCTGGCCCACAGTGTCTCACTGATGCTAGGTCTTAAGTTGCTTGATCTGTTCGATGTCCATCTCACTGAGCAAAGTAGTAGAGTCACAAAACACACTGAATGGGGTCTTCGCTGTGGAGACAGGACTCTATTTCCACAATGATTGTGTAGTGTATACTCCAATTAATGCTATCGTGAACAGATGCATCAACAATTCTACGATGAATTCTTTGGACTTCACTGAAACTTAGCTGGTCACTGGCAACTTGATCAATGCTTTCAAAGGTATTAGTGGGAGCAGATAAGGTGGACAGAGAAATTGCACAACTTGTGGAGTCATGGAATGGGAACAAATTTTAAAAAATATACCCAGATTTTACAGAAATTGAGGAACTTTTTCACGCAGTGTGGTGCATGTATGGAATCATCAGGCAGAGGCGATGGAGGAGGCTGGTACATTTACGATATTTAGAACATAGAACCTAGGATATTACAGTGCCGTACAGGCCCTTCAGCCCTCGATGTTGCGCCGACCTGTGAAACTAATCTGAAGCCCATCTAACCTACACTATTCCATTATCATCCATATGTTTATCCAATGACCATTTAAATGCCCTTAAACTTGGCGAGTCTACAATTGCTGCAGGCAGGCCGTTCCATGCCTTTACCACTCTCTGGGTAAAGAACCTACCTCTGACATCTGTCCTATATCTATCACCCCTCAATTTAAAGCTATGTCCCCTCGTGCTAGCCATCACCATCCAAGGAAAAAGGCTCTCACTGTCCACCCTATCTCTGATCATCTTGTATGTCTCTATTAAGTCACCTCTTAACCTTCTTCTCTCTAACGAAAACAGCCTCAAGTCCCTCAGCCTTTCCTCATTAGATCTTCCTTCCATACCAGGCAACATCCTGGTAAATCTCCTCTGCACCCTTTCCAATGCTTCCACATCCTTCCTATAATGCGGCGACCAGAACTGCACGCAATACTCCAAGTGCGGCCACACCAGAGTTTTGTACAGCTGCAACATGACCTCACGGCCCCGAAACTCAATCCCTCCACCAATAAAACCTAACTCACCGTACGCCTTCTTAACAACCCTATCAACCTGGGTGGCAACTTTCAGGGATCTAGGCACATGGACACAGAGATCTCTCTGCTCATCCACACTACCAAGAATCTTACCATTAGCCCAGTACTCTGTATTCCTGTTACTCCTTCCAAAGTGAATCACCTCGCACTTTTCCGCATTCAACTCCATTTGCCACCTCTCAGCCCAGCTCTGCAGCTTATCTATGTCCCTCTGTAACCTGCAACATCCTTCCGCACTATCCACAACTCCACTGACTTTAGTGTCATCTACAAATTTACTAACCCATCCTTCTACGCCCTCATCCAGGTCATTTATAAAAATGACAAACAGCAGTGGCCCCAAGACAGATCCTTGCGGTACACCACTAGTAACTGAACTCCAGGATGAACATTTCCCATCAACCACCAACCTCTCTCTTCTTACAGCTAGCCAATTTCTGATCCAATCCGCTAAATCACCCTCGATCCCATGCCTCCGTATTTTCTGCAATAGTCTACCGTGGGGAACCTTATCAAATGCTTTACTGAAATCCATATACACCACATCAACCGCTTTACCCTCATCCACCAGTTTGGTCACCTTCTCAAAGAATTCAATAAGGTTTGTGAGGCACGACCTACCCTTCACAAAACCGTGTTGACTATCCCTAATCAAATTATTCCTTTCGAGATGATTATAAATCCTATCTCTTATAATCCTTTCCAACATTTACCCACAACCGAAGTAAGGCTCACTGGTCTATAATTACCAGGGCTGTCTCTACTCCCCGTCTTGAACAAGGGGACAACATTTGCTATCCTCCAGTCTTCTGGCACTATTCCTGTAGATAATGACAACATAAAGATCAAAGCCAAAGGCTCTATAACCTCCTCCCTAGCTTCCCAGAGAATCCTAGGATAAATCCCATCCAGCCCAGGGGACTTATCTATTTTCACACTTCCCAGAATTGCTAACACCTCCTCCTTGTGAACCTCAATCCTGTCTAGTCTAATAGCCTGTATCTCAGCATTCTCCTTGACAACATTGTCTTTTTCCTTTGTGAATACTGACGAAAAATATTCATTTAGCGCCTCTCCTATCTCTTCGGACTCCACGCACAACTTCCCACTATTGTCCTTGACTGGCCCTAATCTTACTCTCATCATTCTTTTATTCCTGACATACCTGTAAGAAAGCTTTAGGGTTTTCCTTGATCCTACCTGCCAAAGACTTCTCATGTCCCCTCCTGGCTCTTCTTAGCTCTCTCTTTAGGTCCTTCCTGGCTAACTTGTAACTCTCAAGCGCCCTAAATGAGCCTTCACGTCTCATCTTTACATAAGCCTTCTTCTTCCTTTTGACAAGAGATTCAACTTCTTTAGTAAACCACGGTTCCCTCGCTCGACCACTTCCTCCCTGCCAGGTACATATTTATCAAGGACACGCAGTAGCTGTTCCTTGAACAAGCTTCACATTTCAATTGTGCCCAGCCCTTGCAGTTTCCTTCCCCATCCTATGCATCCCAAATCTTGCCTAATCGCCTTATAATTGCCTTTCCCCCAGCTATAACTCTTGCCCTGCAATATATACCTATCCCTTTCCATCGTGAAGGTAAACATAACCGAATTGTGGTCACTATCACCCAAGTGCTCACCGACCTCCAATTCTAACACCTGACCTGGTTCATTACCCAGTACCAAATCCAATGTTGCCTCGCGTCTTGTTGGCCTATCCACATACTGTGTCAGGAAACCCTCCTGCACACATTGGACAAAAACTGACCCATCTAAAGTACTCGAACTATAGCGTTTCCAGTCAATATTTGGAAAGTTAAAGTCCCCCATAACAACTACCCTGTTACTTTCGGCCCTATCCAAAATCATCTTTGCAATCCTTTCCTCTACATCTCTGGAACTTTTTGGAGGCCTGTAGAAAACTGCCAACAGGGTGACCTCTCCTTTCCTGTTTCTAACCTCAGCCCATACTACCTCAGTAGACTAGTCCTCATCAAACATCCTTTCTGCCACCGTAATACTGTCCTTGACTAACAATGCCACACCTCCCCCTCTTTTACCACCTTCCCTGATCTTACTGAAACACCTAAACCCCGGAACCTGCAACAACCATTCCTGTCCCTGCTCTATCCATGTCTCCGAAATGGCCGCAACATCAAAGTCCCAGGTGCCAACCTACGCTGCAAGTTCACCCACTTTATTCCGGATGCTTCCTGGCGTTGAAGTAGACACACTTCAAACCACCTTCCTGCCTGAAGGTACACTCCTGCGACCTTGAAACCTTATTCATGACCTCACTACTTTCAACTTCCTGTTCACTGGAGCTACAATTCAGGTTCCCAGCCCCCTGCTGAATTAGTTTAAACCCTCCCGAAGAGCATTAGCGAATTTCCCCCCCAGGATATTGGTACCCCTCTGGTTCAGGTGTAGACCATCCCGTTTGTAGAGGTCCCACCTACCCCAGAATGAGCTCCAATTATCCAGGTATCTGAATCCCTCCCTCGTGCACCATCCGTGTAGCCACGTGTTCAACTGCTCTCTCTCCCTATTCCTCGCCTCGCTAGCACGTGGCACGGCTAACAAACCAGAGATAACAATACTGCTTGTTCTAGCTCTAAGCTTCCACCCTAGCTCCTTGAATTTCTGCCTTACATCCCCATCCCTTTTCCTACCTATGTCGTTGGTGCCTATGTGGGCCACAACTTGGGGCTGTTCCCCCTCCCCTTTAAGGATCCCGAAAACACCATCCGAGACATCACGGACCCTGGCACCTGGGAGGCAACACACCAACTGCGAGTCTCTCTCGTTCCCACAGAATCTCCTATCTGTCCCCCTAACTATGGAGTCCCCAGTGACTAATGCTCTCCTCCTCGTCCCCCCTTCCCTTCTGAGCAACAGGGGCAGACTCTGTGCCAGAGACCTGTACCCCATGGCTTGCCCCTATTAAGTTGTCCCCAACAGTATCCAAAACGGTATACTTGTTATTGAGGGGAACGGCCACAGGGGATCCCCGCACTGTCTGCCCGTTCCCTTTCCGTCCCCTGACTGTAACGCAGCTACCTTTTACCTGTACCTGAGGTGTGACTGCTCCCTGTATCTCTTCATAATCACTCCTGCGGCCTCCCGAATGATCCGAAGTTCATCCAGCTCCAGCTCCAGCTCCAGTTCCCTAACGTGGTTTCCAAGGAGCTGGAGTTGGGTGCACTGCCCGCAGATGAAGTCAGTGGGGACACTAGTGGTGACCCTTATCTCCCACATTCTACAAGAGGTGCATGCAATTGCCCTAACATCCATTCCCACTATTCTGAATTCCCAAACAGACTATTGAGAAAGAAAAAAAAAGAACTCGTAACCTTACCAAATCTGGACAGGTATACGAATAGCAAGGGTTGAGAGGGACTAGATTAATTTAAGATATCTGATCGGCCTGGATGAGTTGGATTGTCCGATTCATTGTGTCTATCTCATGGATTAAAAGTTCGGCCCAAATACAAATCGGTCTGTTACCGTAATTTATGTCTCCGAACGTCTCATTATTATCTACCAGTGAAGTTCATGAACAAAATTTGCTAGAGGTCTGCTGGGTCTCACATCTTTGGGCCAAGAGAGGATTGGTTTCCTGCAATTGGCACTTTGATACAAAGTTACTGAAAAGAGGCACAAGAAGACAGTCACCAAATTAAATGTGAAACACTCAACATGCTGCTGCATTTCACTGGAGGAGGTGGATCCACAAATATCCCCATTCACAATGATGGAAGAACCCAGCACATCACTGCAAAAGATCAGGCATCGGGGGCAAACTCTCTAATGGTTGGAGTCATACCTGACACATAGGAAGATGGCTGTGGTTGTTGAAGGTCAATCTTCTCAGCTCCAGGGCATCTCTGGAGTTCCTCAGGATTGTGTACTAGGCCCAACCATCTTCAGCTGCTTCATCAAGAGCAGGCCAGGTGCAAGCACTGCGGCAAGTAACTCACCTCCCGAGTCCTTAAAGCCTGTCTGCCATGTACAAGGCACAAGTCAGGAGTGTGATGGAGTACTCCCCACTTGCCTGGATGAATGCCGCCCCAAAAACACAAGAAGCTTGACACCATCCAGGACAAAGCAGTCTGCTTGATTGGCACCACATCCACTCCCTGCTCCACCGATGTTCGGTAGAGTGTGTGCTATCTACAAGATGCATTGCAGAAATTCAAAGATCCACGGACAGTGCCTTCCAAACCCATGGCCACTTCCATCTGGAAGGACAAGGGCTGCAGGCCACCACCTTCAAGTTCCCCTCCAAGCCATTCACCATCTGAATTGGAAATATATTGCCAATGTTTCACTGCCACTGGCTCAAAATCCTGGAATTCCCTCATGAATAGCATTGTGGGTCAACCTACAACAGGACGGCTGTAGTGGTTCAAGAAGGCAGCTCACTATTACCTTCTGAAAGGCAACTAGGGATGGACAAGAAATGCTGGCCAGCCAGCGACACCAACATTCCACAAATGAATAGATAAAAAACCTGAAAATTTCAACCATCAGCAGGAGAATCATAGAATCCCTGCAGTGTGACAACAGGCCATTTGGCCCAACAAGTCCACATCGCCCCTCTGAAGAGCATCCCACCCAGCGCTACATTTCCCTTGTCTAACCAACCTAACCTAAAACATTCCTGGGCACTATGGGCAATTTAGCGTAGTCAATCCACCTACCCTGCACATCTTTGGACTGTGGGAGGGAAACCGGAGGAAACCCACACAGACACGGGGAGAACATGCAAACTCCACACAGACAGTTGCCCGAGGATAGAATTGAACGCGGGTCCCTGGCACTGTGAGGGAGCAGCGCTAACCACTGAGCCATGGTGCCGCCCTGTAGTATTGCTTGTGTGGCAGACTGTGAGAAATTTAATATATTCACTCAATCGTTTGTTTACTCAAAAAAATAGGAGATCGAGATCATGCTGTTTAAGTAGGAACTAATTTTTACATTTTAGTTTCATAGTTAGTCCATTGGAAGCCAGTTTATTGTGCCTCCAACAGTAACACTGCAGTTAAAAGTACACAGGCTAATATTGCCAGCTGCAGTGGTGTGTGTAAAACCTCCATTTACATTGCTATTCCAGAGATGAAAACTTCCATTTGATAAATCTTACAGTTATAAAGGCACACATGAAATCACATGGAGAATTTCACAAGTAAAATCTAGAGCGCATTCAACTGATCCAAGTTATCCAGCTCTATATTTCTCCAAATCTTAATCAAATATCTTAGATGACTTATGTTCATTATTTGTTTATTAATGTTTGCAGAAGATGGATATTACATTTGATATTTTTTAGTATTGCATTGGCTCACCAAAATAAATGTCTGAAGAATCCCCAGACAATACCATGCAGCAAGTTGAATGATATGGACAATTAGAAATTGACAATAAGCAAACAGTGATGGTAACATCCCAAAGGATAAAAAGAATCTTCACAAGAACTTGCACTATGCTGCCCGTTTTAGAAAAAAAATGAAATTAACAGCAGCACTATTTTAAAGTTCCATCCAGTCCTCCATAAAATAATTGATGGCACTGAACAGTCCAATTTGATTCACACTGGATGAAATATAAGGAAAGGAATAGAAAATCAGACAAATTAAATTACAGCCTGTTATTGACATGCTGAAAGAATGAAAGATAATGCAAATAAAATCACCAATGCAAACAAATTCTCAAAACAGGATTTAAAAGTACACTTAAGTCAAGGACCATATTAGTGAAACAGCAGATTTTTCTCCTAACCCATTACTTGTGTACTTAAGTACCAGTTGTGACCAGTACACAGATACTAGCTCAGTTCTTCAAGTACCTTAAACAAGTTTTAAAAGAATAAATGCATGCTACCACAGAACATGATGAAGCGGAGAGATTTGTCTCCCAGCTGCGTGGTGCTATTAACAGACTGATAGAAACATGACTGGTCAGAGCAATAAGAACTTGTCAAGATCCATTGAAAACAGTCCTTAAACTGAATTTTTACTAAGAAATACTTAAAGGATATCTTAAGAGGGAAGTGCAGTGAAATGTCAACTTGCAAGTATAAAACATATATGTTTGAGACTTCCAGCATCCACAGTAATTGAAATGAGATAAAACCAAAAGGAAGGTAAAATCAACTCTGCTTGCTACAATGGGGTAAACAACTACTTTGGCAAGGTTCATTGCCTTGCTTTCATATATATTGTTCAGTTTCTTGAATGGTCTTTTCCTTTGTCCAGCTTAAGCTGTACTTGCTATTCAACGTCCTGATCTCAAGAATACTCATTCCTGACGAAAGCTCGAAGTGTTTATCTAACATTAAATGCAGATTCATATTACAAAAGCATCCTCTGATGGATTTGTACTGTAATTTGCACCTTTTATAAACCACAGAAGGTTTTGCACAAAATGAGTACATTTGGCCCAACGTATGTGAGATAAGTCTCAGATAAAGCAACTAGAAGAAAGCATCTGCATCCATATATTGTGTTGCGAGATCTTGGAGTTCCCCAAATGGTTTTCTAATTCCTCAAAGTACTTCTGAGTTACAGTTGATTAAGGTCAGTAAGAGCTTGCTGTGTTTCTAACAGCAGTGAAATAATTGACTACATTTCTTGGCTTAGATTGTTGCCTTTGAATAAGTCATACCAGACAAGAACTGTTTCTCTATCCACAGATTCCGCCAGACCAGTTGGGTTTCTCCAACACTCTCTTTGTTTGTTTGAGATTTCCAGCATCCACAGTATTTAGCATTTACTTGTTTTAGATGCTGGTTGAGGAAGGTCTGTTTGTCAAGATATCAGAACTCACAGCTCCACTTTAAACAGTGTCTTGCAATATTTTGTTTCCATTGGAGAACTCAACTTGTGCATCAGACAGGACAAGCAATGGTGGCAGACATCCCTCCTTTAGCAGATGAAGCAGTTGTATTTTTGTACCAATCTACAAATTACCAGACCTACGCAATTCAGCTTCATAACTTGATTTGTTGCGATTTGAAATCAGATGCATCTCATTGCTCACATCCTCATCGTGCATCAACATCTCCAAAATTATAGTCGTATTCAGCAATCATTCACTTACAAAGAGTTATATATTCCCTTTCTCTAAATCCATCTGCAGCTTTTCATTGAGTTCGTACTTGCATTCTTTTTTCTTCCAAAATGCAGTGCTTGACATTTTTATTCTTTGTCAACCTGACTGTCCATTGTCTTCGTGTTCATCTTACTTTTGGCAATACATGATGTAGTTCTGCCACTACTGGAACCCCTGCAAGGAAATTGTTGCACTCATTTTCTCCTGACCTCATGCCTCTGTGCAAAGACAGCAAGAATAAACCTGGAAGCCGGCAGAACAACATGGGGCAGCTACTGGCAATAAACTTCTTGATAATAAGCGGTTAATACAGAAACTCTCTGCCTAATGGCACTGTAGGTCTACCAAAACCGAATGTACTGCGGTGGTTCAAGAAGGCAGCTCAACGCCTTCCCAAGGATGGAGAAAACATGTTGGCACAGCCAAATATGCCCACATCCCACGAACTCTTAAAAAAAAAATCCTCATATTAATTTGTGGGCTACAAGAAGGAGGCAGACTGTCTATTAATCAGCAAATGTTGTTTCAGATCTTCAGGTCCCTTTTCTCCAAAACTGTTAAAACGCTCGATGGCCCCTGTTCACACAGTCTGCTGAAATGGTCCTTCTGGTTTGTTAGGATGTGATACTCCTTGATCCTCTTACTCCATGTATTTTCACATGTTTACAGGAGGCAGTATACCTTCTCTGGACTGCACCGAATGAAAGTCTTTTCTTAAATAATCTGCCAAAACCGTACACAGTACTCAAGACGTGGTTTCACCAATGCCATACACAGCTGTGGCAAAACCTTCATTAGCGCACACAGAGTTACAATTGCAATAATAAACAACATTCCAATTACCTTCTTAACCACCTGCTTTACCTGGATATAAACTATTGTGGTTTGTTTCTTAGGACACGTGGATTCCTCTGCATTTTCTTTTTTTCCCCTCTCTCTATTTAAATTATATGTCGCTCTTCTATTCTTTCCATTGTTGGGAATGCACATTTATGTATGCAGACTATGTGGAAAACTGAGAAATAATCGAACTGTTTAGACACTTTCTGGATACAAATAGGTTTTCAACCATTTAGTTTCTTTGGAAATGAAGTTAACAGTTTAAATGAAGACTGGTTTATCTGCTGTAAAAATGGATTTTCTATTTGTATCTAAATAGGAAAATAATTACCAAAGCTAGTGTAAATCTTTTTAGAGGAACTGATGATGGAAAACAATGAAGTGGTTAAAATATTTAATGTTAAACCTCCACCCCCCACCACCCTGTTGGCCAAGGACCTGAAAACCAAGTCTAGAATTTGCTGTATCTGCTGTAATGGCTAAAAGTTGAGCAAAGCCTTTAGGGGCTTTGAGGCAGAGTCTTGGGTGGTAAAAGTTGGATGTTTTATGGCCCTTTTGTTCTGGAAAATCTCATCATAAATCAGTCTCTGGCTGTCAGCAATTCAATTTCATCAACAAAAAACCCAAAACACCATGAAAAGTCATCAAACTCTAGACTTGGTTTTCAGGTCCTTGGCCAACAGGTGGTGGGGAGGTTGGGGGTGGGGGTGGGGGGTGGGGAGGAGGTTTAACATTAAATATTTTAACCACTTCATTGTTTTCCATCATCAGTTCGTCTAAAAAGACTTACACTAGCTTTGGTAATTATTTTCCTACCTGGATGCAAATAGAAAATCCATTTTTACAATTTTACATTTCTTACAGTCTGATACTAACCGTTTCTTTCGGTTTTGATAACCATGCATCTTCAATGGATAAAAAGCTTTTCTTTCTGTCTCAACGAAATACGTCTTTGCTGCAAGCTTTTAAATATTTCCATAAAAGCTGACCACTGCATTGCTACACTCTACCTAATTTCCCAGTTTACTTTGGTTAGTTTTGTCTTCATAACATTATAAGTGATCATTATTTAGGTTTAGAACGGAAGTATTATACCCACATTTCTCATTTTCAAACTTATATGTGAAACTCATTTCATGTCAAACTTTCATTTCTAACTGAAAAGGGATTAATATTAAAAGATGATGCCAGTAGACCTGCTGAGTTTGTCCAGCACTGTGTTAATTATAAACGAATGAGATATGCAACACATCACTATTGTGTAAATTACCAACTATCTTTAATTCAGCTACTTATTAAGAAACACCACAGACAATCAAATACTGAAATAGTTATTTAAATTTTCTTGCATGTAGCAACCAAAGTAAGACCCCTCAAGTAACCAAGTTAAGCCACACAAACCAACTCGGGTATTACTCAATTAATGGTGGAATTTAGTGACGATTCCAACCAACAGCAACCGTCTCTGCCTATGTCTAGGATTCGATTCTTATGCACGTGGTTCTCTGGAATTCTGCTGCCGAAGAATCCAGAAGTTCTATTCTTCGAGGATTTTCCGCTTGTTAAGCTTGTGGTGTGTCATTACTTATGACCCTTTAGATCCATTCAATTCCACGAAATCAGTCATCAAATCTGTAGCTTGCTTTCTTATCAGGAGTAGCTTCTCTGTTCCATACTACATTCAGAATTAGCAGTCTGCTCAAAACAAATCTGTCCTGTCATGGCATTAACTGTTGAAATACTTCTGCAGGGCCATCATCTGTCCTTACAGCACAAGGCAGCCAGTTATCAAGCAGTTTTATATAGTTTTGACTCCTCATTTTCCCAGGGATGGTTAACTGGCAATATTGCTTTTAATTCCTTGTCAGGAAATAGTCCCATCATGAATTGCTTTTAAAGTTCTGAAGTTTACAATATCACAGCACTGATTGAGGCTGACATATACAGAGTCAGTCGGAAGAGGGAATCCTGCGATGTTGCTCCAAGTATATCTATTGCTGATTCACAGAGCACACAATCCACCCCAGACTGCTAAACTTGCAAGGTAACACAAACGTGGAACATTAGGTCTAGGTCATTACTTGTGTTGGATAAAAAGTCAAAGGTTCTAGGGATGAGGTAAATCAGTCGGAAATTCCATCTACCAATCAATGCAGTCAAAAGCATTGTTTCAGTTTCCAATAGATTCTTGAAGTGTCTGTTAGTTTGTCTGATTCCTTATTGGGGAATTTAAGAGTTGCTTACAAGTTGAATACTGCTTTTTGTTCAAAAAAATGGAAAGGAACCTTTCATGTACAACCTGATTTGATTACCATTACTTGTATTTTGTTACAAATACATTGAACAGCATAGTGTCGTCACTCTCTGGCGCCATCTTGAAACATGGAAAATAAAGGCAGAAAAGAAAGAAATGTTCCAACTCAGCTTGAAAGCTATGTCATTGGCCTGGATCTGGGCACTCCCCCACCCTGATGCTAAGACCAACATAAACACCAAGCAGTTGGCCAGCCTTGAGTTCCTTCACCACACCGCTGCCACTGAAACAGAATTGTCCTATTACCACCATGAGTCCTTGCTGGGCTGATCTCGCTAATGCCACCACCACTGATGCCATTGGGTCTGCACCAGGACCAAACTCAACCCCACCACCACTGACTTGAGTCTACGCTGAGTCACCAATGCAACCACCAACGCTAATGGGTCTCGGACTGGGCCACGAGGTCCAAGTACACCTCCACTGCAGGGAATCCAAAAACTCATCACATGTCCGTGCTTGACCCATATTGCCACCGCCAACACCACCGTTCTTAATAACAGGGTCAGTTTAAATGAAAAACTGAAGCAAAAGATAAAGGAAGAAAAGTGGATGAAGCCTGGGCTCAGGAGCCCAAATGCTACCTGCTCCCCTGCCACCATCTTGAATGAGTCTCCATGAGCTGTTATTCATTGCCCCAGACTGAGCTTTACCTATTGCTTTGTCTGTCCAACCTAAAACACAAGAGTCATAGGCACCCAGTATACATGTTCTTTTATGGAAGAAAATTGAGCTTTTGAGGCAGCCTTTTTCATTTGCAGTGCTTCTCAAGGAGCGAAGAGATTCCACTGCTCCTTAGAGATAACATTAGCAATATTCACTGGCATTATTTGTTACAAATATTCCAGTCAACTGTGGCCTTTCCAGCAAAATTTAAATATTAATATTCCAAATACTTGCCAGCATTTGAACTAATTGCCTATTGCACAATGTCTTACTTACTCTACTTAAGCAGATATCTATAGCACTTGAATAGGGGGATACTCGTAAGAAATATATCCATTCTCCCAAAAGTATTAGAATTTTTTTTTCACAGCACTTGTCTCAACCTCTATCCACTCCCATATTGTAATATATGGTTGATGGTTTGGTATACAGTGGTTCTTATATTTGTCAAATAAAATCTCTTAATTAATCTACGAACACATTATTTAACGCTCAAAAGGAAGTAGAAGATATATTCAAGCGACTGTTCATCTTTAAAAAGTAGTTTACTTAAAAGCCATCAATAGCGACATCAAGAAGTTCCTGGAAAGTCGTCCAATGTGCAATGGAAAGGAAGAGAACAAAATGCGATTTGACATGATCGGAACTGAAAGAGAACAAATTTGAAAGAATTGGCAAAAGCAGCAAAATGGGACACGAGAAAGAAATCACAGACAGTGTGAACATCTGGTTGCACTGCCCAAGGGAGTGTAGTGGAGGCAGGTTCAATCAAGGCATTCAGAAGGGTATTCAACCAACATCTAAGAAGAAAGAATGTGCAGAGTTACATGGAGAAAGTGGGGGCAAGATACAGTGCAAGCAGAAGTATTCAAGCAAGATGAAGGAGAACAGCACTGAAGTAATTAATGATACAGCTTGAATAGGAGAAGCACAACGGGCCTAGATTTACCTGGAGCACACTCTGGATCCGAGCCCAGACTTCTGCCATGTCGTACAGTTTGATCTCACTCACATTCAAACCAGAAGGCGACACAACCATTTGGTGAAGATAGCCGAGAATAACTTTATGGGCAGCAGCTACAGCATAGAACTTTTCAAACAGCAACTCTAGAAGCTCCAGCAGTAACCTAGACATAAAATCAATGTAAAATTAATAAATAAGCTAGTTGTTAACAAAGTATGAACAGCCAGTTTCTATTTTCCATTATCCAACCCATGCTATTTTTTGCTACAAACATCAATGAACACGGTCATAAAGTCTGGACACTGCAAGAGGAGATTTTCTGAAAAGATGGTGATCAAATAGAAATCCTCTGCCTAGTGTCCATTTGCAGTTTCAATAAGTGGGTTAAAATAGACCTATTATTTGAACTCTCAAATGACAGAGGTATAGAGGAGGCCATTTAGCAGATAATTTCTGCACCTCCAAGAGTATGAAAATGCATATTTGGAGAGCAATGCCTATTAGAAAATTAATTTTAAACTTCCTTCTACCGCTGCATGAAAATCAATACAGCTGGCATAATGTGGTGAACCGATTAACTTGCAGAACTATACAAGTCATAACTGAATTAAAATTTACATTCATAATTATTGCCATTACAGCGATTAATGCAATTACTTGAATCATTTTGCCAACCATGACACAGCACACCTATGACAAATGAATTTATTACTCAACTTAATAAAGTCATTTCACCTGTTAGCTCCACAAGTGTTGGTGGTGAAATCAAACCCTACTCCTGTATCATTCCATGCCACATTACAAACTTGCTTACAAACATTTCTGACTTGCTGTGACAATCTTGAGTGAACTTAGCTAATTCCACACATGTGAAGCAACATCTTAAACAGATGATGTCAGAAGAGCAAGACTTAAGATTTTAGGGACAAAAGGGTTATAAAAATCTAGGCCTGGTACTTCTTCAATAGTCTTCTTTAAAGTTGCAATAGGGTGGCTCAGTGTTGAGCACTGCTGCCTCATAGCGCCAGGGACCCGGGTTCGATTCTACCCTCGGGCAACTGTCTGTGTGGAGTTTGCACATTCTCCCTGTGTCTGCGTGGATTTCGTCTGGGTGCTCCGGTTTCCTCCCACAGTTCAAAAATGTGCAGGCTAGGTGGATTGGCCATGCTAAACTGCCCATACTGTTCAGTGATGTGTAGATCAGGTGGGTTATAGCGGGACGGGTCTGGGTGGAATGCTCTGCGGCTTGGTGTGGACTTGTTGGGCCGAAGGGCCTGTTTCCACACTGTAGGGATTCTATGAGCTATGAACTTATTTCCTTATCAAAGTCAACATATTCTTTGATAGCCAAATTCCTCACACCCATTACGTAGTTTCATCACAGTTTACTGTAAAATGTTTTATTCCCCTTCACCGGTAAATGGTATTCCTTAAACAGTATGTAACCTATGCAGGTTTCCATACAGAACACAAAAGTCTTTCAATGGATTCAGTAAACAGAATCATTTCTCCCAAATGCTGAGATAGCCACCCACCGCCCTTTAATATTCCAGACGATAAGAATGTATGAAGTGTAAGTTCTATTTGTAAAGCTCATTAAGTTTCCACACTCAACAGGCTAATCAAGTTCTTCATACCCTCTTCACTACTGCTATTTTATGACTGGGAAGAACTAATTGGGCCTCTTACACCTTAGCAAATTGTAATCTTATTGATCCTTGGAAAACAAAGCTATCAAGGCAATTTGTACCAAACTGGTCATTCTTTGCAGCAATGCAATCCTCAATTTATCACCATTTCAGGCCAATTAAGGTTGCTTCCCAAGAAAAATGACGGAAGCCAATTTGTCAACACCTAACTGAAGCTAGATAGATTCCAACAAATGCACAAAATATTTCATCAGTTACAAACAAGTCAAAGCATTTCATTATGCTGCAAGCAGTATACTTGGCAGTACACAGCAAAAGCATGGTTAGTAATTAATTAATGAACAATAAATATTTCACAGGGTTCACTTGATTAATTTAAGCAACAGCTGCAAAGGAAGTCAGTCACAAAAAAGCAAGAACACTGCCACAATTTAAAAACAATTGTTACCAAATATATCAGGCACACTGGCTTTGGAGATAAATTGAGTTCAGTGGTTATGCAGTCTGTATAGAAATATTGCTCATGAATGGAATCAAAATCACTAGATGCATCACGAAGGCCTCTAAATGCAAGTTGAAACCTAACTGTTTTAAAGCTACTGCATTTTTGCTGCAAAATTTCACCACCATTCAACCATCCGGTCCAAAAAGCAGTGACTTCAATGAATTTCATTGATTCTTCTATGCACCCAATCTATATAAATGACCTGCAAGCAGCCATAAAGTGCAACATAGCAAAGTTTGCAGATGATACTTAAGTAGGTGGGAAAGCAGGCAGTCATGAGGAGGTAAAGAGTTTACAAAAGGATATTGATAAGCCAGGAGAATGGGCCAGAATTTGGCAGATGAAACTTAATTTGGATAAGTGCAAGGCTGCTTATTTTGGCTGATACATAAAAACGCAGGTAATTATTTAAATGGAAAGCAGATTCAAAGTGTGTCAGTTCAGAGGAATCTGGGTGTCTTTGTGCATGAATCACAAAGTGGGCATGCAGGTGCAGCATACAACAAGACAGACAAATGGAATCCTGGCATTTATAATCCAACCCTTCTGCAATAAAAGTGAGGTGTTGTTCTAATTATATAAAGGCACTCATAATTGCTACGTTCTTATGTTCCTATCAAGCAACTCAACTACTCAAGTCTCTTCTGCTATTCTAAATCATAGCTGATCATTCAATGTATTACTTACTCTATTCCGTGATGTCAGGAACCAGAAATCTTGCAACTGCTGTGCTTTAACTGATTGAATGACTGAGTTTCTAAAGTCCTTTGAGGTGGATAAATTCCAAAGATTACACTTTGAGTGAAGACCTTCCACCTTTTATTCCGAGAGTACCTGCTAGTTCGAGATCCAAAAGCCAGGGAACAGAGACAATGTCTCTCTTATGTCTATCCCTTTAAGAATTCTCTCCATTTCAATGGGATTGCCTCTCAGTACTGAGCTCCAGAGAATTCAAGCCTCCTGTTCTTAACTTTTCCTCAAAAGGACAAACCCATCATCCCAGGGTTAAACACTGTGTACCGCCACTTCACTCTCTATAGCAAGTATAGCTTTCTGTAAGAATAGGGACCAGACCTAAAGACAAAACTTCAGCGCAGACTCACCAGTCTTCTATACATCTGCAGCGAGACTTTTTGCTCGAGGTCTCAAATCTTCTTGCCTTCTGAATTACTTGCTGCACCTGCATTCTAGCCTTTTGTGACTTGGCAACAAGGATATGCAATCCCTGCAGATATTAACACTTCTCAATCCCTCACCATTTAATTAAATACTCTGCATCTAACCACCTCCTTCCAAAGTGAACACCCTCATGCGTATCTACAATCATATTTAATCTGCAGTGCTTTCACTCACTCATTCACTTGCCTAAATCCCCATGAAGCCTCTATGAACCCTCATCATAACTCTCACTCTTAAGTTTTGGATTGTCTAAAAACTTTGAATTATTACCATTGACTCCCACAACCAAATCTTTGATGTATATTGGGAACAGCCAAAGTCCAATCTTAAATTGTTGCAGGTCTTCACTGGTCACTAACTGCCCGCATGAGAATGGCCCATTCATTCCGGCTTTCAAACTGTCAATGAATCCTCAATTCATGCCAATATATTATCCCCAATTACATGTGCTTTAGTTTTATTTACTAATGTCTTATGAGGGTCTTGATCAGAAATCTAGAAAATACAACTACACTAAATCCACTAGTTCCACTCATTAACTTAGCTAGAAACATCTTTAAAAAACTCTCAAGTTTGTCAAATATCATTTCTCCTTCATAAATCAGGGTTTGTGATGACAGTGTCATGTCACTGGACCAGGAATCCAGGACACCAGCCCAGTGTCCTGCAGCTATGGGCTTGAATACTGCCATCGGAAATGTTGAAATTTAAATTCAATAAAATCTAGAATTAAAATACTAGTCTAATGGCCACCATGAGACCACTGATTGCAATGAAAATATATTTGGTTCATTTATGTCCTTTAAGAAAGAAAATTTGCCATCCATCCTTGGTCTGGCATGGATGTCTCTCCAGGTTTGTAGCAATTTGGATGACTCTTCAACGCGCTTTAAAAAGGCCTACCAAGCCACTCAGTTGTAACAACCACAACAAAGTCTCAAGAAAGGCTAGAAATTGGACAGACCACCCGGCATCGAACAAGGCACGGAATCAACAAGGGTAAACATAACACTGCTTACCCTGTGAAGTTCTCCAAAGCAACATGTGGGAGTTGTGCAGCAAGACAGCTATGCCACAGACTAATCAAAAGACTTTATATTGATACACTATTTCCTTTCTCCAAAATTACTTCAGCAAAGTGGGTTTTACTGGTTGGGCTAGCATTTATTGCTCATGCCCGGCTGCTCCAGAAGCCTTTAGCAACTGCTGCTGTCTTTTTTGTGCAGCAAAGCCACAATGCTGTAGGAAGGGAGTTCTAGGACTTCAGACCAGCAATACCCAAGTCAGAACAGAAAATGGCTTGGTGGAGGCCCCATGTATTTGCAGCCCTTGTCCTTAGGGATGGATATGGTTGGGAATTTGAAAGGTGCAGTAGAAGGAGTCTTGGTAAATTTCGACAGTGGATCTGACAAACTGTTCACACTACTAGGACCGTGTGTTGATAATAGAAATGAATGTTTCAGAATGTGGGAAAAATTAAGTGAGCTGCTTTGTCCTGGACACTAATCAATCTTCTTTAATACCGTTGGAGCTGGACTCATCCAAGAAGATGGGAAGTATTCCATTAAAACCTTGACTTGTCCCATGGAATTGGTGAATGGGCTTTAGGGAATCAGGATTATATGAAGGATTCTTAGCCTTTTACCTGCGCTGACACTCTCAGTAGTTTGTAGCCATTCCAGATTAGTTTCTAGTTAATGGTACTACTCAGTCATGGAATCATATACTCTTGACAAAGTCCCAGACATCACCATCACGATCCACATATATGGCCTGCCTCTTGGGCACAACGCACCCATGAAAGGTGGAAGCATAGTAGTATAACTTAGGGAAGGAGTTACCCTGGGAATTTTCAAAAATGACTTCAGACCCCATTAAATCTCGTATCAGGACAAAAGTGGCAAGAAAACGTCTTGCTGATTGCTACTTACTGCATCCCCATCTTGGGTGAGGGAACAGCACGTGATGATGAACATCACTTGCAAATGGCACTGAGGTCGGCATGGGCACAAATATACTCTGGGGTCAGAAACTTCAATGTCCATCACCAAGACAAGGCTCAGCAATCCCATAACAAACAGATCACATCTAAGCTCTGCAGTCCTGCCACATTCAGTTGTGAATTATGGTGGGCAACCAGATGACTAAAAAAGGACGAGGCCCCATAAATATCCAAATGCTCAACGATGGAGGAGCCCAGCATGCTTGTCTTTTACACTAAGCTCAGTATTTACAACCCTCTTCAATCAGAAATATAAAGTGCATAATTGATCTCAATTTTTGGAGGTCTCAAACATCACTTAATGCTAGTCTTTTACCAACTTCATTCACTCCATGTGTGATCAAGAAACAGTTGAAGGCATGAAGGACTGCAAAGATAATGGGCCCTGACATTCCCATCAGGCTCCACTGGCACCTACCAGACAAGGTGAAAAATTGCAGAGTAATATCCTGAGCACAAAAACAAGAAAATCCAACCTGGACAATTACTGCCCTTTCAGTATATGATTGCTCATCAAAATGATTGAAGGGCTTGTCAACAGTGCTATCAAGTGGCAGTTGGCAAGGAATAATTTGCTCAATGACACTTAGTTTGAGTTCTACCAGAGGTACCAAACTCCTGACCTTGCTGCAACCTTGATCCAAACATGGGCAGAAGAGCTACATTCTAGAGAGGAGGTGAAGATTACTGCCCTTAGCACCAACATAGTATTTGACAAAGTGTGGCATCAAGGAGCCTCAGAAAAACTAGAGCTAACACTATTATCATCGACCAAGGTCTGCAGGGATGCCAAAGACCTAACGGAACAGGTGATAGATCTATTCATTTATTTTTAATTAAGTGACAATTGGGTTCTGTAAGTATACGGAACTAGTAATCAATGACGTGGAAAATGTAGTTAACTGAAATAAAGACCAAATAACATAAGCTGAAGTTGGCATTCCACTCAGCAAATCATGGCTGCTCTGACAATCCCCAGCTCTCCTGCCTTTCCCCATAATCCTTGATTTTCTGACTGATTAAAAAAAATAAAATTACTGTATCAGCTTTGAAAATGTTGAACAATCCAGATTCTACAGCCCTCCGTAATAAAGAATTCCACAGATTCACTGTCCTGAGAAATTTCTTTCCTTATCTCTGCCTTTAAATGGGACTTACTCGGAGATCATGTCCTTTTCAATTATGCCTCTTTTAACTTCTACTAGTGCCATCAAGTGACCAATCCTGTTGCAAATGTTGCGTGCTGTCAGATAGCCTGTTCTTAATTTAGCCTTCTTTTTTAAACAAACCACTAGTCTTGTTTCTTGAGCTTTCTACTTTCCATAGTCAGCTTTATATTTATTTTATCTGAAGTCACTCTCGGCGAGGTTAATTCATATCTCCGCAATGACTCTAGCTACCTTTGGGGTCCTGCTCCGGTTTAACCCATCTTCCTTAGACAGGTCTTAGCTATTCTAGGACCAGCCCGACTTCTTACAAGTCCAAAGCCCTGCCTCTTGCATCATGCATTTAACCATGTGTTCATTTGATTCATTCTTTGATCGTTCTATATTGACAAACACGTAACGTTGGAAATAATCCAGAAATCACTGCCTTCTATCCTGCTTGCCAGTCTCATGCTTGCACCCAAAGTTCTACAACAACCTTATCCCTCCTTCTATTTGTGACATTGGCACTAATGTGGACCACAACCTCTGGTGTTCCACCCTTGACCCAAAAAAAAGTGTTCTGCAGTTCATTTGGTGACAT
This sequence comes from Ginglymostoma cirratum, assembly GCA_024137785.1. Classification (NCBI taxonomy): domain Eukaryota; kingdom Metazoa; phylum Chordata; class Chondrichthyes; order Orectolobiformes; family Ginglymostomatidae; genus Ginglymostoma; species Ginglymostoma cirratum. Next base: position 12,778,487 of record JAHRHZ010000045.1, on the reverse strand, counting down.
GTTAGCAACTGACAACAGTCTCATACCCCACCTGCTGAAACAAAATCACCCCTTCTCCATCTATCAGTTAGGGCGATCAGTTTGCCCAAGGTAATATTATTCTTGCCCAATATCCAAGCAGTGCACTTTTCCAGCAGGCAACACAACAGCTTTCAGAAGTATGAGTTTCAGCCTTCTTACTTCCTTTCGAGTCCACTTCCTTTCATTGCCAGATATTTAAAATCTGATACAAGCCACTGCAACAGCAATTCTAATACTAGATGCAATTTTGAACATTCATTTTCAAAATCTTTTGTTTTTGACCAGACTTTAGGACTTCAGATGTTTTCCCCAGTCAACCTGTTCAAAGATACTATTACACACTCCTGGATTAGTTGGGAGTTGAAAATGGGCTTCACAGCTCAGATTTAGGGAGAATACTACTGAACCACAACAGCCTTTACTAACAACCATGTCGTACATCACATTATCAACACCTACCTGGTAGCCTGCGGTGTGCTGTCACCAACTATCTTATCTTGATTTTTTAATCCATCTGTTCAGAGATGTTATTATACACTTCTGGAGCAGGTGGGTCTTGAAATCGGCCTTTCTGATTCACAGGAAAGAACACTAACACTGCACCACGAAAGCCCTTAAGTTAGGGACTTGGAGAACTCGAAATGATTTCAAGGGAGTGGAGACTAAGGGTCCCATGATGCAACTCTTCAAAACAAAGATGTCAAGTTGGAGAAATCAATTAAACTGAGATCCACGTGCAATTTGCCTGTGTTGGAGTTAGAAAGAAAGGCCAAATTTGTCCCAGCTCAAAACAAACCTGAAATGCCATTTGCTTACACAGTCATAGCATTTAGGAACATTTTCTGAAAAGCTGCCGGCAGCAGTCAATATTTTCATCAATCATGGCTTAAGTTCTATATGTTACAACACGGTGGTCAAACATGTCACTGGGTCAAAGAGATAACAGACACAAATAACAATCCCGACAGGCGTTTTATAAAAATAAGGTCAGAACTTAAAACAAAATATTTTGAGTAAAGGTTTGGAACATGTGCTGAAAACTGACTGAGCTCTTAACAGACAAATGTGTACTGATTTCACTACGTATCAGTATGTTACTGCCAAAAGTTTATGTGCCTCTTCCCAACTGTAGCACTATTACCTAGGTTGATTCTCTTGTGAGACGACTTCACCTCGTTGATAAGCATGATCTGCGACCTGGGTTGTGGACCGTTTCACAATCTGTTCCAGTTCTTGATTGAAGCGCTCTTTAATGGCTTTGATTGTCTCAGGAATCTTCTTCAACTTTGCCAGGGCTTTTACCAGAATGCCCATAAAAAGAATGCTGTTCTCCTCTGGATCACACTCTGGGTCCTCCTTTATATCTTGAAGGTTTACCTCTTTCACTGTTAAAACAAAACAAGTCAATTAAATAAAACAAAATGTAACTTCATTTTCAGTTTTTTGGAGCTTCATTAGACAAAAGTTATTTGCCTGGAATTGGCAGTGCAGCGGTGAATGAATGGTGTTTGCCATTGTCAAATGGATTGCTGCTCAGAGTATTCAAGGGTTTATGAATAGTTATTTCTGGCTGACCATTTTTAGAATACCCACTCCAGGGCAACCTGTCCAGTGCACAGGCCAGGCAAGTGCGAGGATGGCTTCTCAACTAGAAATTGAAGAATCCGCATTGAGGTAGAATGGAGCCTAAATCAAAGTTAATACTAGGAAATAGATACAATTCATTGTAAAATTATGTACAGCAAGCTGATAGTCCTTTTTCAGTATGTATGTATGTAATTACAGAGCCAAACAATAGCCTTGTCAGTGGACAAATGAAAATATTTGTGCCCATCTTCAAATTTAATCAGTAGACTACAACCAATCCTCAAAGTCATTGCTGGGTAGCCCCACAGCTGCAGCTTGGATAGTCTTAATGGCCCAACGGATGCTGGTTGGATGGTTCAGAAATGTTTTACAAAGACCCGTTGTCACCATGGGGCAAATCAAAACTGGGTAGAGAAGCAATAAGGTCTACAATACAAATTTTTTTTTGTGGAGGATATATTCTCCAAGAAACCCATCAATGGTTCTCAGCTCTTAAATAGAGAGGAAAATAAGGATGGGCATAAGTGAAAAGGAATTCACAAAAAAGTTAAAGTTCAAATATCCCACATTAATTCAGTTCTGAAGAAATCAGACTCCAAACACTTCTAAAGTTAAAATTTAAGGGCAAGAGATAATCTGCTTGGTAACAATTATAATGGCATTGCCGGCAAAAGTTCAGTTACATCTGAAAGCAACAGTCCAAGCCTCACATGGCACATTTTGTGACTAACTCATGGATTATGACAGCATCTTTACACCTTAACAGACAAATGTTAAAATACAGCCTATGAAGAAGCATGTTGATCCAACAGCAATTACTGGACTCTTGCATTTAACAGAATGTGGACAAACCTAAGCAGCTGCAGTCCCACTAACTCCACAATAATGGTGACATTCTTCACTGCAATTCAACGTAGTCCAGGACAAATTTCCTGCACAAAATCCAAGGTGATACAGCTCCTTACGTACTACAATATAATAGCTAATCCTTACCACATTTGTATGCAATACAGATGCAAGCAACAAAACAGAAGCTGAAAAAAAAACTGCAGGATAAGTAAATTGAAATCTTAAAAATGCTAGAAGATTCAGACAGAAGAGTAAAAAACTGGTGACAAAGCATACACGAAAACGGAGGCCATCAACAGCCATCCTTCCACTGGAGATACACAGCTTAGTCAACTTTTATCCTATCCATTTCACTAAAATGGACAAATAAGAGGCAACTCATGAGCGATTTTCACTTAATTTCAGCATTGATAATTCCTGCACATTTGATGTTCCATTTATCGTAGCCTTTAACAGCTGGAAGGGACCATTTTATCAGAAAATACCTCAATAGTGTTTGTTGGTACAGACGACTACAGGTATTCCAAACCTCCTGTGACAAATAGCTTTTCATCAGCCATAGAGCTGTACAGCAAGGATACGGACCCTTCGGTCCAACTCATGGCTACCAACAAGGTAATCTCTATTAATCTAGCCCGGTTTGCCAGCATTTGGTCCATATCCCTCTCAACCCATTTGTATGCCCATCCAAATGCCTTTTAAATGCTGTAATTGTACCAGCCTCCATCATTTCCTCTGGCAACTCATTCCATGCACACACCACCCTCTGTGAAAAAGTTGGGTCCCTTTTAAATCTTTCCCTCTGACCTTAAGCCTATGGCCTCCAGTTTTGCACCCCCACCCCCCTTCCCTGGGGAAAAGGCCTTGGCTATTCACCCTACCTCATGCCTCTCACTATTTTATAAACCTCTATAAGGTCACCCCTACACCTCTGACGCTCGAGGGTAAAAAAACCCAGCCGATTCAGCCTCCCCTTGTAGCTCAAACCCTCCAACCCTGGCACCATCCTTGTAAGTCTTTTCTGAATCCTTTCAAGTTTAATAACATCTTTACTATAGCAGGGAGACCAGAACTGCACACAGTGTTCCAAAAGTGGCCTAACTAATGTCCTGTGCAGCCACAACAATGACTTCCCAACTCCTATACTCAATGCAATGACCAATAAACGCAAGCATACCCAACGCCTTCTTCACTGTTTGGTCTACCTGGGACTCCACCCTCAAGGAACTATGAATCTGCATTTCGTTCGTTCAGCAACACTCCCCAGGACCTTACCATTAAGTGTATAAGTCCAGCCCTGATTTGCCTTCCCAAAATGCAGCACCTCACATTTATCTAAATTAAGCTCCATCTGCCCCTCTTCGGTTCACTGGCCCATCTGATCAATGTCCCATTGTACTCAGCGGTAACTTTCTTCGCTGTCCACTGCACCACCTATTTTGTGTCATGTGCAAAACTTACTAACCATACCTCCTGTGTTCACATCTAAATCATTTATATTAAGGACAAAAGGCAGTGGTTCCAGCACTGATCCTTGTGGCAGACCGCTGGTCACAGGCCTCCAGCCTGAAAAGTAACCCGACACCACCACCTTCTGTCTCGTATCTTCTCGCCAGTTCTACCTCCAAATGACTAGTTCTCCCTATATTCTATGTGATCTAACCTTGCTTACCAGTCAACAATGAGGAACCTTGTCGAACACCTCCCTGAAGTCCACAGATCATATCCACCACTCTGTCCTCAATCCTCTTAGTTACTTCTTTGAAACACTGTCAAATTAGTGAGACACAAATTTTCCACATACAAAACCAAGTTGACTATTCGTTATCAGTCTTTTCCTTTCTAAATACATGTAAATCCTGTCTCTCAGGATTTCCTTCAACAACTTGCCCACCACTGACGTCAGGCTTGCTGGTTTATATTCCCTGGCTTTTCCTTACCACCTTTCTTAAATAGTGGCACCACGTTAGTCAACCTCTAGTCTTCCAGCACAGCACCTGTAACTATTGATGATACAAATATCTCAGCAAAGGAGCACAGCAATCACTTTCCTACAGAGTTCGAGGGTACATGTGATCAGGTCCCAGGGATTTATCCACCTTTATGCATTCTAAAATGTCCAGCTCCTCCTCTGTAATATGGACATTTTTCAATATGTCACTAATTATTTGCTCATGCTCTCCATCTTCTATGTCCATCTCCACAGTAAACACTGATGCAAAATACTCCTTTAATATCTCCTCCATCTTATCACATAGGTGGCCTTGCTGATTTTTAAGTGGCCTTCTTCTTTCCCTAGTTAGTCTTTTGTCCTTACACGTATTTGTTGAATCCCTTTGGATTCTCCTTAACCCTATTTGCCAAAGCTATCTCATGTCCCCTTTTTGCCCTCCTGATTTTCCTCTTAAGTATAGTTTTGCTGCCTGCATACTTATCTAGGGATTCACTCAATCCCTGCAGGATATACTTGACATATGCTTTCTCCTTATTCTTGATCAAAACCTCAATTTCTCTCATCTTCCACCATTCCCCACACCTATCACTCGAACAGGAACACGCGTTCTCCGGACTCTCGTTAAATCATTTTTGAAGGCTCCCCATTTTCAAGCCGTTCCTTTAACTGCGAATATACACCCGCCCCCAAATCAACATTGCAGAGTTTGAATCTAACACGGTCACAATAGGCCTTCCTCCAATTTAGAACTTCTAACTTTTAGATTCAGTCTATCCTTTTCCATCGCTGTTTTAAAATTAACAGAATTATGGTCACTGGCCCCAAAGTGCTCCCGCTACTGACACCCTGCCTTATTTTCCAAGAGTAGATCAAGTTTTGAACCTTCTCTAGTAGGTACATCCAAATACTGAATCAGAAAATGTTCCCGTACACACCTAAATTCCTCTCCATCCAAGTCCTTCATACTATGGCAGTCCCAGTCTATGTTTAGCAAATTAAAATGCCCGACAAAAACCATCCTATTATTCTTACAGATGACTGATATCTCCTTATACAGTTGCTTCTCAATTTCCCGCTGACTACTGGCACGTCTATAGTGCAATCCCACCAAGGTGATCACCCTTTTATTATTTCTCAGTTCTATCCAAATAAGTTGCCAGGACGTATTCCCAGGAATGCCCCAAGTACAGCCGTAATGTTAATCAAGAAGTCCACTCCCTCTCCTCTCTATCTTTCCTATAGCGTCTATACCCGGCACATTAAGCAGCCAGCCCTGTCCATCCCTGAGCCACATCTCTCTAATCGCTATGATATCCCAGTCCCATGTTCCTATCCATATCCCTAGTTTATCTGCCTTACCTGTTAGGCCTCTTGCATTGGAATAAACGCAGTTTAAAATTTATCAGTCCTATGTCGTTCTCTGCTTTAATCCTGCCTGATGATTTGACTTGCTCCTTTTCCTAACTGCCTATTCACAAGTTTTATTGAAGACTCCTATGAAACAGCTAGTTCATCTTTACTTGCAAGTAATGCCATGACTCTCTGCACCATTGAAAACCTTGTGCACACAGAGTAATATGAAGATCAAGAGCTTTGGCTTCCAATTTTCTCTCTCATTTATTGTGGCAATTTTGTTGTCAGTTGTTAAAAGCTATGACTATCAAAATGCATTTGTTGGTTTTCTAAATAAAGGCTTGAAACTTCCAGTTGTAACAGAGGCAATATTTCGCAAGTACATCAACTGCTCTAAAATACTTCAGGATATCCTGATATCTAGTTGAATATTTATTTAGTTAGTACTGATAAACTAATGAACCCATTGTTAGTCAGAAAAATAATACAAACATTTAAGAAGTCAGACACTTAAGTGGCTAGATTACATATAGGCTGTTGTCTGTTACTATCTGTCACATATACACTCTTCAGTCGAACATGCTGCTACAGCAGTGGGGATGTACACATTGAAAAATTGAAGGAAGACAGAACAACAAATGTTGCAAGAGCACATTTATTTTGATGAAGGCTGACGAGTCAATTTGCATTCATTTTAAAACCTCAGAAGTTATTCTAACAATGTAACCATTGACGTTGCAAATCACATGTATCCTCATAGCAAAACTAATCGGTGATTTTTTGCCATAGATAAAACCACAGTTTTACTTGAATGGTATTTCCCTAGCCTTGACTTAGTATAACTTGACGATAACAAATCGAAGATTATCCTTGCAATCAGAGTAGAGTCATCTTCATGAAGTGACTACATGCCCTGGCACAAAAATTAATCCTTCAGAAGTAAAAGAACCATGGATATCTTAGAGCAAATTTCAAACAGCAAAAAGCCTATTTTAGTTTTCTGTCAGCCGACTGGGATTCTTCCAGACAAAACCATTCAACGGAAACCTGAGCAGTAACTCACAAAGACTGCTTTGCCAGCAATTCCCAAACCCATGACCTCTGCCACCTAGAAAGATAAGGCCATCAAATGTGTGGGAATCCCACCACCTCTAAGTCCCCCGTGAATCCACACATCATCCTGACTTGGTTCACCACTGCTAGTTCAAAATTCAGGTACTCCCCGCCCCAACTGCACTGTGGATGTCCCTACACCCCATGGTGTGCAACATTTCAAAGCAGCAGCTTGGCACCACCTTCCGAGGCCAATTGGGGATGTAAACAGCATCATCCACACCTTATGAATGAGGAAGTAAATAAACTGAAATGCTGTCACAAAAAAAAGCTAATCTTATCAACAAGTTTTTACAATTACTACAGGGTTTTGAAGCAATATACATCTAAAACTCTTCTGGAGTATGTGAGCAATTAAGTGACAGGCCAGACAATATTTTAAAGGCAGCTGCAGCATCTGGTGATGTAAAAATGCTCAATTGTCCACCACCTACTTCAGGGTTTCTGCACAGATGGCAGAGAGAGAACACATCTAATATTTCTTGTGCATCAAAATAATATTTACTCATTTTTAAGACATAGGTCATACATGATAAGTACCAGTTAACTTCTCCTCAGTTTAAGAGAATCAGTTTGAGATGTCAACATTACTACACTATCCTCTTTGAAATCACTTCTTATTGACAGCCAATGTGACCTAATTAGACATGGCTACACTGCTATGAAAAGTTAAAGAATGTGTGGACTCTGATTAAAAGGTAAAGAAGCGGTTGTTTGTCTCTTGACAATTGACATGCTTCAAATGGAAAATTTTAGATGCCGTTGCACCTCCCCTGTACTACTCTCATTTGAACTGTGCTGCAGTAACTCATCGAGATGCCTCTTGACAGCACCTTGAAAAACTTACAACCTTCACCAAAGCAGGACAAAGGCAAATCACCTTCAGCGGGTTCCCCTACAAGCCCTACACAATCCTGATATTGTTCAATATCACCATTCCATCACTGCTGGGAGTCAGATATTGAAAACTGCTTTGCTACCTACAGTGTGGATGTACCTATACCACACGGACTGCAGTAATCCAAGGAGGGAGCTCACAACCATTCATGCTAAGAATATAGACACACAATCTGGCCTACAATTTCCCTCACATCCCATAAGCAACTGAGGAAAAAACAATGTTCAGTTTCTGAAAGGTATAATGCAATCCTGCTGTTACATGTGATTTCTGAAGACATATTAAAAGGCCTGAAATATTGCGTAGAAACATACTGCGTGATTCACGGTCTCCTACTCTGGAGAAGCTGGTTGTGTCAGATGTGCTATAATGAAAAAAAAGTTATCACATTTTATCTTCCACTGGACTGACAGTATCAAGTTGAGACAAATCAGTAAAAACCAGATTTACTTTCTCACTGGCACTGGAATACATTACAAAGGGGTAAAATGTCAGCTTTTGAGCTCAATACAAAAGAATACAAGTCCAAATCCAATCCAGAGTTTGTGTTTATTTTTCCTATGACAGATATCTACCATAATATAGACTGAGCCTGCCAAGTCTTGACATTTAAGTCAATAGACATAAATCACTTAGAATGTTATTAACTGAAAGATATGTCAATGCTGACCAAGTCCTGACAGATTACACAAAAGTAATGGAAAACTGAAGTCACTTTTATCTGAAGCAATGGCATGCAATTTTAATCCATTTTTTGTTATGTTTTGTTTTACTATTTTTATTGAATATGCATTTTAATTGAATAATATGCATTTTATTCCAATGAAGCTGAAGGTAAAAAGAGCCAATCTTAGATCTTTAATTTATACAATGCTCATTGATATCCCTTGATGGGAGAAGCTTAGTTGCATGATTTCTGATGAAGGGCCTAGGCCCGAAACGTCAGGCTTTCCTGCTCCTATGCTGCTGCTTGGCCTGCTGTGTTCATCCAGCTCCACACCTTGTTATCTCGGATTCTTCAGCAACTGCGGTACCTATTATCTCTGAATGAATAAAAAATCATTTTTACAGAAAAAAAAAAGTGTTGCTGTTCATATAGCACTGAAGTAGGAGTGTTTTTCACTAGCAGCAAATACTGCATTTTCCAAATGTTAAAAATAGCAAAATTTAATTGTAAGTGGCACCTTTGCAGTCCAAACAGAGTTTGAATCACAAATGTAAATGAAACAAAGAACAATCGATGCTGGAAGTCTGAGAATAAAAACAAATTGACAGAAAAACTTAGGTCAGGCAGCATCCGTGGAGAGAAGCTAGAATGAAAAGTTTCAAGTCAAATTCTGAAGAAGGATCACGACGATGTTAATTCTGCTTTTTTCTCCACAGATGCTGCCAGGCATGCTCAATGGACCCAGCAATTTCTGATTTTGTTTTGAAACACAACTTAGGTTTGTGAGACACTGTTGCACAACACCAGCAAAAACTGGTACCCATCTTTCTCCAAGATATGCACTCAATGGGCTGAAGAAATTTTTCCCTGCGGTAGACTCTGAAGGTAGCCACATCTGTGGAGAGAGAAACTGGCTAAATGGCTAACCTCAGTGAGCAAGGGCACGCAGTGAAGTGGGGTTGGG
>JAHRHZ010000045.1:12756032-12768981 GCA_024137785.1 Ginglymostoma cirratum | reverse complement strand
CCCCCCCCCCCCCCCCCCCCGCGGGTGTAGCGGGGAGGCGAGTGAACAAAGGGAATGATCAGTGATCGGGTGAGGGCAGGACAGGTTAAACTGACAGAAGATGGTTTCACATTGCAAAAATCGCTGAGTGGTAAATGGAGAAAAGACAAGAGGAGATGTGTCTAGACGGGGACAACATAGTGCGGAGCTGGAGGAACACAGTAGGTCAGGCAGCAGAGGAGTAGCAAAGTCCATGTTTCGGGTTGATTTTTCTACTCCACTGATGTTACCTGACCTGCTGTGTTCCTCCAGCTCCACACAGTTTTGTCTCGGACTCCAGCATCTGCAGTTCTTGCTCACTCCACATGTCTAGATGGAGGTGTGAACAGGGCATTTGCGATTTCAAGTACAAAATACAGTGAGAAACATAGGAAATAGGAGCAGGAATAGGCTTTTCGGACCTCAAGTCTGCTCTGCCATTTCATATTATCTCAGTTGATCATCCCACTAAATAACCTATCCCTTTTACTTATCAGAACTATAATCACCTCCTTCTTGAAAGCATTTAACGTTTTGGATTCAACCGCTTTCCACAGGAAAGTATTCCATGAACTCACCATTCTCTGGGCGAAACAAAAAAACAAACAAAAAAAAGAAATTCCCATCTTAAAACTAAATTGCCTACCCCATCTCCTGTACTTCCTGGTCATTGGGAACAAACTTCCTGCATTTATCTTTAATTGTCCTTTTCATATTTTGTCAGTTTAAGACCATGAGAAATAGAAACAGGTTTTGGCCATTCAACTTCTCAAGCCTGATTCACATTTCAAAAGGATCATGGCTGACCTGCCGTTCCTCACGTTCGCTTTTCTACCCTTGTGCGTAACCCTTGATTCCCTGACTAATCAAGCACTTATCCAAGACTCTCCCATGAGTGAAATATCCTCTCAGCATTTATCCCATCACACCCCTTAATAATCCTTTATGTTTCAATCAGATCACCTCATTCTTCCATACTCCAATGAGTGGAGTCCCAGTCTCTCCAAATTGTTTATGGATCCTTTCATACTAGAGTCATCCTTGTTGACTTTCTCTGAATTGCCTCCAATAAAATAATAAATTTCTTTAATAGGGGGAACAAAACTGTTCACAGCACTCCAGGTGGCAGTTACAGGCAATGGGAAGTTACAAGAGCAAGGGGGTGGATGGGTTTGAGGAAGGTGGAGACACTGTAGATACACAGTCAGGTAGATTGCTGACCACAAGGAATGATAGAGTTGACCAGGTAGTGCAGGAATTTCCTGTGGCTGCGCCAATCTCTTAGGAGGTATGCAGTTTTGAATAGTTTTTCTGCAGGGTGGGGGGCTCACAGGGTCATATAACACTGACAGCCACATTTCTAATATTGTGACTGGCTCTACTGTAACAAGGGGTATGTCAAATTCCAAGCAATTGATGGTAATAGGCGACTCTCGTCTGGCGCACAGATAGACGTTCCTGCGGCCATCAGTAGCACATCGGGATAGTGTATTTACTTCCCTGGTGCCGGTGTCAAAGTTGTCAGAAAGACGGTGCAGAATATTCAAAAGGGGATAGTGACCAGCAGGAGGTCATTTACACATTGGTGCCAATGACCTAGGTAAGGAAAGGGATGAGGTTCTGCTAAAAAGAGAGGAAACTAGGCAGGAGGTTAGAAAGGTAGGTCCTCAAGGCTGTTAATATCTGGACTACCACCGGTGCCATGTGCTAAAGGGAATCGTAATAGAAGGATAGAGCGGATGTGCAAGTATCTGAGGGGCTGGGATTCGTAATTTTTAACCAATGCGATCTTTTTGGGAGTAGAAATAACCTGTATGAAATGGATAGCTGTTCAAAAAAAAAAAAAAAAAAAAAAAAGGATTGTAACAATTGGGGATCTTAACTTTCCAATGATGGACTGGGACAGTGATGGTATAAACGGCTAGCATGGACAGCAATCTGTTAAGCATGTACAAGAAAATGTTTTTCATTATGTGGATGTACCAACTAGAGAAGGAGTAATACTTGACCTTCTGTTGAGAAATAAGGGCAGGACATGTGAGTGACTGAGGTGTCAGTGGGGAGGCACTTTGGGGCAAGTGATCATAATTCTACAAGTTTTGAAATAGCGAAGGAAAAAGGATAGACCTGATCTCAACGTTAAATAGCTAAACTGGAGTAAAGCCAAATTTTAATGCTATTAGACAAGAACTTGCAACAGTTGATTAGAGGAGGCTATTCAGGTAAGAGGACAGTTGGGAGGTAGAAGGCCTTTAAGAATGAGATGACCAGAATTCACAGACAGTATGTTTGTTCGTGTGAAGTACAAGGCTGGTAGGTGTAGGGAATGCTGGATGACTAGAGAAATTGAGGTTCTGGTCAAGAAAAAGGCAGCATACATTGAGTATAGACAGCTCGAATTGAGCGACTCCCTAAAAGAGTGTAAAGACAGTAGGAGTATAGGCAAATAGGGTTAGAGAATCTCTTTGGATCCTCCTTAAGTGCACCAAGAGCAAAGAATAACTATGGAGAGAATAGGGCCCCTTAAAAATCAATACAGCAGTCCATGCGTGATACTACAGGAGGTGGATGAGATACTCAACAAATATTGTGTGTCAGTATTTACTGTAAAGAAGGACGTGAATGCTAAGGACTTGGGGAAAGAAGTAGCGAAGTCTTGAAAAGCATTCGTATTATACAAGGAGGTGCTGGAGGTCTTTAAACATGTAAAAAAGGTAAATAAATCCCAAGAACCTGATCAGGTGTTTCCCAGAACTTTGTTCGGCCTTTGGTACAAATATCTCAGCATTGATAGCAATGGGGGAGGTGCTAGAAGGCTTTAGGGTAGCTAATATGGTGCCAATATTTAAGGCTGTAAGGAAAATCCAGGGAATCCTAAACCAGTGAGCTTTATGTCAGTGGTGGTTAAGTTGTTGGCAGGGACTCTGAGTAACAGGATTTACATGCATTTGGAAAGGCAAGGACTGATTAGGGACAGTCAGCATAGCTTTGTGCATGGGAAACCATGTCTCACTAACTTGCCTGAAGTTTTTTGAAGTGGCAAAGAAGACCAATAAAGGCAGAGCGGTAACTGTTACCCATATGGACCTCAGTAAAGCTTTCAACAAGGTTCCGCATGGTAGACGGGTTAGGACACATGGGATCTGGGGGAGCAAGCCAATTGAATACAAAATTGCTTTAAAAAGGTAGGAAACAGAGGGTGGTAGCAGAGGGTTGTTCGTCAGACTGGAGGCCTGTGATCAGTGTAATGCCACAAGGATCAGTACCACTTTTTGTCATTTACATAAATGATTTAGATGTCAGTAAGACGTATGGCTAGTAAATTTGCAGCTGACACCAAAATAGGTGGTGCAGTGATCAGTGAAGATTATCTCGGAGAACAATGGGACCTTGATCACCTGGGCCAATGGGCTGAGGAGGGACACAGTTTAATTTAGCTAAATCTGAGAAGTTGCATTTTGCTAAGGCAAACCAGGGCAGGACCTTGGTAATGGTAGATCCCTAGGGAGTATTGCAAGTGTATGGTTCCTTGAAAATGGAGTCACAGGTAGACAGAGTGGTGAAGATAGCGTTTGGCACACTTGCCTTCGTTGGTCAGTGCACTGAGTCAGGAGGCCATGTTGCAGCACTTTTGGAATACTGTGTTCAATTCTAGTCTCCCTCCTAGAAGAAGGATGTTGTGAAACCTGAAAAGGTGCAGAAAAGATTTACAAGGATGTTGCTGGGACTGGTGGTCTTGAGTTATAGAGAAAAGCTGAATAGGATGGACTTTTCTTTTCCTGGAGCATCAGAGAGGGAGGGTTGACCTTATAGAGGTTTATAACATCATGAGGGACATAGGGTGAATAGTCAAGATCTTTTTCCTAGGGTGTGGGAGTCCAAAACCAGAAGGAATAGGTTTAAGATGAGAGGGGAAAGCTTTTAAAAAAGGACAGGAGGGGTAACATTTTCATGCAGAGGGTGGCACATGTATGGAATGAACTGCCAGAGGAAAATGGTGGAGGCAGGTACAAATACATTGTTTAAGCGACATTTGGAAAAGTACACGAATAGGAAGGGTTTAAGAGGGATATGGGACAAATGCTGGTTGGGTATACCTCAATATTCAAAAAGAATAAGCAAGTAAAGTGCCCACTGAGAGTCTGACCATCGTGTGTTCCAATCATGAGAATAGATTGCATTTTGTCCTGGAGTCACCTCAGACCTTGACCAAAAATTGGTGGACTCAGCGCTATGAAGGAAAAGATGCTTAATGCAACCCCAAAATTCTCCAAAACAAAACAAAAAAAAAAGCTTCCATTTACATCCAACAAAATATAGCAAAAATGGCTTGCAAGGCCATCTGAACAATACAATTGTAATTCTAGGAAAAATCAGATAAATTGAAACTCTCAAAGTTCACAGAACACTCAACAACAACACAAATTTGAATTTTGTTTTGTTTGATGAAAGCAACAAAGCCCAGACTGCAAAGGTCATTGATTGAAATGCTCATGTTGCCTGGAGTGATAAAGAACATTTGGGAACTCTTCAGATCAAACATAAGACTGTGTATTGATGTAACACCATTTATATCAGAAAACATCCCAATGCATCCCATAGAAGGTATAATAAAAGCTAAATAGATGCAGAGCCAAATAATATTTACTGTCTAAAAATGCAAACAAACACATGCAAGGTTGAATATGCTAGAATGAAACATCATTTTTCTAAGAAAGAAACATTTTAAAAACAGGTCAAATGCAAGCCCACAAATATTCCCACTGGTCATCATGAGCATCAGTCAAAGGTTGATAAAGCTGCACAGAGATCTGCCCAATCTGACCAACCTGAAAAAGGTGAAATTGTATGAAATCAAGAAACAATCTTGCCAGAAGTTATATTCGAGTAATATTATATGACAATAATAATGTTTTATCCACAAATAGATTTCCATTCTAATTAATTAACACCCTTCCAAGAAATTATATCAACATCTTCGAAGCTGAACATGACAATTTTGCACCAACTGGAACCCAGCTAGTGTAGAAGAAAAAAGTTACTATAACATATTTTCAAATGATTAAACAGTTGTAGAATAGAACAACCTAAAAAATTTCTCTCCAAATTTTTCAAAGTACCATAATGTACTTTCTTCTGTTATATTTTTAAGTGCAGAATAAAGTGAATACAGATACCTAACCCAACCATTGATATACAGGATAACTCAACTGTGCACAATGTCCCAGACAATTGCAGAAGCCAACCTTCCATCCATGCACTCCACTTACACAGCTCGCTGCCACAGAAAGGCTGCCGTCAAAAACCCAATCGCACTCCAGTAACAATCTATAAACCTCTTCAGTCAGAAGATACAGAAACCTGAACAGACACGAGTAGGTTCAGGAACAGCTTCTTCCAGCCGTTATCACACTGATGAATGGACTCTCTAGCCTCAAACAACACTGATTTCACCTAGCACATGCCCTATGCAAAGTAACCTGCATGCCTTCAAGTCTTTTTGATCTGTACACCCTTGGCTTACTATGATCTACCGATACGGCTTGTAAACAAAGCTTTTCACAGTATTTTGGTTCATGTGACAATAAATAAATCAACTAATAATCACTTTTGAGAGCTTCCAAATGGGATTCATTCTTAGAACTGTTCATGGAAATATGGAATATTTACGTACTTGGGTTGATTAATACAACGTACCAGTAACCCAAATTGTTGGCATCCGACAACTTAGACTTGCTGCTAAATCATAAGACAGTTCCCTGATATGTGTTGATACAAAGATTCATCCAATGTAGCTATTCCTTAGGCTGTACATCGATTTACTAAGTTCCTGTCTAAAGCAGCTTTTAAAACTGAGTACACACTCACATCATATTTACCTGCCAAATCTTAGCAAATGCATGTGAACATGAAACTAAAAGTGTCAATAATGTACTTAAAAAATAAACAAAAAAGCGGCACACTAGTTGTTTCAAATTGTTCAAACTTCACAGTCTCAGTTGCACGCCTTCCAATTAAATGGCATGAAATAGATCAACATCACATTTAGCACAATAATCCTACTGCCTTGGTCCTTCTGAGCAGGCTTTTTAAAATTATCACCACATTTGCTGCTCAGAGTCACAGAGTAACATAGCTTGGAAACAGGCCATTTGGCCCAAACTGGTCTATGCTGATCATGGTGCCCACTCAGCTAGTTCCAATTGCCTGCATTTGGTCCATATCTCTCTAGACCCTTCCCATCCATGTACCTAACCAAATTTTTTTCACATGTTGCTATTGTACCCGCCTCACCCACTTTCTCTGGCAGCCCATTCCATACACACACCATTCTCTGCTCGTAGTAGTTGCCCCCCAGGTCCTTCTTAAATCTATCCCCTCTCACTTTAAACCGATGCCCTGGGGAAAAGACTATATGCATTTACCCTTTCCATGCCCCTCATGATCTAATACACCTCAACAAACAAGAAACCTTTAATTATGCCCTTGGAACAATACACCATGAAAATCGCTGAAGTAAATTGGCCAATTTTGTTATTTTGTTTAACTTATCCCTTTACTGTGTTTGCTTACCTGTCTGTCTGTCTTGTATGTGAACAGGGCTGAAAACAAAGGTTTTGGGTTTACAGCATAAACCAGATTATCATGTTGCTTAATTTTTACTCTGCTAAAGTTACCATGTTGTTAATAAATCAATAAGTTCTTTTGTTCAAGATACAAACTGGTATTTGGAATTGATTGCTGGCAAAGTTTGGGATTGTTTATTCAAAAAGTCTGCTTAGGAAACATCAGGATCATCTTTGAAGCTTTTAATTTTACTAGTGTTGTGAGTACAGAGGCAGAAAGGCTGATTCGATTCACCTGTCCGTCTTCTATGACAGCATCAGCCCATGCTTGCATTTTGTCTAGGTCTCGAGGTCAGACACGAACTGCTTAAGAGGGATCACAAATGGTGGTAAATATTATTCTATCATCAAATACATAACCTTTGCTGAATTTTTAAATCGAGGCAAGGTCCTTGATGAACTAATTGAAGACCGCTGGCATAAGGACACATCTCTGAAGGAACTCTTGCAATAGTAGTCCTGGAATTGACCTCTGAACGACAACCAACTTCCTATGAGTGGTATGAATCCAACAGGGCAGAGCTTTTCCCTTCTGATTCCCACTGATTCTACTTTTACTGAAGTTCCTTGATGACACAAAAATAAAATACAGTGTTTATGTCAAGGTCATTCTCACCCCACCTCTGGAATTCCACTATCTTGGCCATATTTGAACAAAAGTTCTCATGTGGCCAGGAGCTGGATGCCCCTGGTAAAACCTAAACTGAACGTCTGACAGGTTATTGAGAAGCAAGTGCTGCATGATAGCACTGTTAGTCACTTTATCCATCCCTTCACCAACAATCAAGGAGACTGACAGGATAGCTACTGGCTGGGTTGGATTTGTTCTGCATTTTCCATAGAGGACATACTTGGACAATTTTCCATTTGAGCAGGTAGATGCCTGTGTTGCAGCTGTACCGAAACAGCTAGGCTAGGGAGTGCATTAAATTCTGAACCACACATCTTCAATACTAGTGACAGAATGTTGGCAAGAGCCATAGCCTTTGCAGTATCCAGTGCCTTTTTGATATTGCATGGAATTAATTAAAATTGGCTGAAGACTAGCGTCTGTGGTGATCTGGATCTGCTGAGGATGCATAATCCACTTGATACTTCTGGTTGAAGTTTGTTGCAAATGCTTCAACTTCACCTTTTGCAATAATGTGCTCAGCCCCCTCAGCATTGAGAACAGGAATATTTGTGGAGACTGAGTGAGTTGTTTAATTAGCCCCCATCATTCATGACTAGATGTGGCAGGACTGCAGGGCTGAGATCTGAGCCTTGGTTAAAGGATTGCTTATTCTTGTGGTTACCTGGCATGCAAGTAGTCCCATCTTGTTGCTTCAGCAGGTAGTCACCTCATTTTTAGATATGGCTGGCATTGCACTTGGCATGCCGGCTTGCACTCTTCATTGAACCAGGGTTGGTCCTGTGGCTTGATTGTAAATGGCAGAGTGGGGCTTATGCCAGGCTACAAGATTGCAGATAGTTTTAGACTACAAAATTGTGCTGCCACTATTGGCCTGTAACATCTCAAGGATGCTAAATACTGAGTTGTGAGATCTGCTCAAAACCTAGCCCATTTGGCACAATGATTGGTGATATGCTGTCTATGAAGACTGGACTTCATCTCCATAAGGACTGTGCTATAGTCACTCCTAATAATACATCATACACAGAGACATTTGCAGCAGGCAGATTAGTGAGGATAAGGTTAAGTAGGATTTTTCCCTCCTGGTAGTTGTCTTAACACCTGCCACAGAGACCCATTGCTAGCCACTACGTCTACTATGGCTTAACCAGCTAGATGTGCCAGTGATGATGCCATGCCACTCTTGGTAACTAACAGTGCAGTCCCCAACCCAAGTACATTCTGTCACTTAAGCGTTTCCTCCAAATGCTGTCGAATACCGAGAAGTACTGATTCAGCCAAGGTGGAAGGGCGGGGGGGCGTAGGTGGGGGAGGCCAGTGGCAGTATGTGGTAAACAGCTGGAGGTTCCTTGCCCATGCCATAAAAAACTTACTGTGTCCAGTATCAAAATGTAGATGATTCTCTGGGCACCTCAGTTTTAACCTTACTTCGACCTTTTTACTCATGGCTGGAGGATTTTGCAGGAGCATCACAGCAGAGTTTGCTGTTATTGGTTCTGGTGCTTAGGCCCATGCTACATGGTCCACCTGATTTAGTTCCTTTCTTTAGGCTTTGGAAGTGGTTAAATGCAACTGAGTGGCTCACTAGGTTCTTTCAGAGGGCTGTTTAGCCAAAACATTGTTCTATTTCTGGAGTCATATTAGGCTAAACTACGTAAGAACAACATATTTCCACTCACTCAGGGATACTGATGAACTAAATGGGTCTCAAGGCCAAAGATTCCTTGTAATTCCAGATTTACAATTCAGATTCCACAACGTGCCTTGAACAGATTCAAATCCAGGTCACCAAGGAAATTTCCCAGGTCTTTGGATTACTAGAACAGCATTAATACCATTACACTATCACCACCCTCGATCTTATTTTAAAGAAAAAAATAAACTACCTTCACATGAAGAAACAAAAAACTCACCTGTTTATGACTTTTTCCGTAAAAAAACCAAATTCAAAAACTGAGAAGGATGAGAGGTGTACAAAATGATCAGAGGTATAGATAGAATAAGCAGCCAGAGACTTTTTCCTAGGTAGCTATTACGAGGAGGCATAGTTTTAAAGCGAGTGGAGGTAGATATAGGGGAGACGTCAGAGGTAGGTTCTTCAGTCAGAGTGGTAGGGGTGTGGAATGCATTGCCGGAGAGAGTAGTGGAGTCGGCCTCACTAGGGGCATTTAAGCGGCTATTAGATAGGCATATGGATGACAGTATAAGGTAGGGGCGGAGGTTAGATAGACCTTAGGATTAGGGGAAAGTTCAGCACAACATCATGGGCCAAAGGACCTGTACTGTGCTGTACTGTTCTATGTTCCATGTTATACATATTATCACACATGGGCAACAAAACCAGTTACACAGAAAACACCCTTCCCAAGGCACTCATCCATTTGAGTTAAACCATTTTGAGAACCATTTAAACCATACGTTGGAAATGAAACATTACCTACAAATCACAAACACAATAAAAGCAGATTCAATGTACAAACAAGCTACTAGTTCAAAAAGAAAGCCCTGAATGGCAGTAGAGAAAAGATTGGAACCAAGAACGCAGAACTGAACCAAGGGAAGAAGGTTCACTCATTGTCCCTCAAGAAAAATACCCTTTGAAAATGTTGATTGGACAGCAACATGAGGTAACAGTAAACTTAAGAAGATAATTGTAATATTCACCACTGCTGATGGCCTAAGAAACTACTAACTAAATCATGACCTCGTGTTAAGACCTTGCACATCAAGGACATGCACAGGACTCTAAATTTTGTTTTTTTAAAATCTCTTTTGTACTGAATACCAACTTCATGTTGACACATGCTTGATGTTACTACTTTAATTATGCAATCTTATTCTTCCTTTAACTCGAGCAAATTTTGTAGTTTGTTACTTATTGAGACGGTAAAATAGTTAACTTTATGATAAGCTGAAAAGCAAAATCTTTCTCTAACTTAAAAAACTGAACTTGTTGCAATCGACCAAGGGAGGTTAGAGAAAAATGGGAACCAATTCACTCATCTCAGCTGAAGTTGCCTTCCTCATGGGCTGACAAGAAATAAGAAACAACTTCATGTATTCTTTTCCCCATTCATACGACTTACTCAAATTGCAAAATGGGAGATTTCTACAAACTGCTGAACAGGACATCCCAAGGCTGAAAGGCTATAGGAAGATCACTTTCTCATTATCCATTACGCAAAATTTCAACTGCAGCTATCATTAATTTGCATTAGAGACCAAGGACTCACCAGCTGTGCTTACTGAATTGCTGTACTGAGAGTTATCCATAAATTTCCTGGAAGTAGATCCCAAGTTGACATCAATAACTGGAACAACAGGAACCAAAGGTGCATCTTTGCCAAGTAAGCTGAAAAAAAAAACATATCCTTGTCAACATTTGGCTGCAAATGAAGCAGCTTAGTATCAAATCGACAAGAAAACTCAAAGGCAAGAAAGTAGTGGAACCTCAAAGCAGATAATCCTGGAAACAGCCAACAGGTTAGGCAGCACTTCTGGATGGAGCAATGAAGTGTTAAACATTTCTGGTCATTGGGCTATCAACAGAATATAGTTCAAGTACCAAGGGAAGCCTGTTGTAACTTCTACAAACTACAGGTTTCAATAGTATAAATATTACACAAAAGCCATCAAGGGATTGATTGCCTTTAATGCTTAAAATCAAAATCAGCAGTGGAGGTTTAAGATCAAGCTAATCCAGTCGTTATGGGTGTGGTTGACAGGACAATATTACAGCCTGAAGAAGTCACAATTCAGTACTGTAGTGATGCAGGTCAGTACCATTCAGGTTTTTAGAGCAAACACAAGGGAGAGTGAATTTAAGTCTGGTGTGACAAACTGGCTATAGAAGAAAAGCGAGGGTTCACACAACTTTAAAAGTGAGAAGCATACAAAGAATAGATACTTGATAAATATTTCAAAGGCAGAAAATACTGTTCCAGGGAACAAGGAGGAAAGGGGTATAAACGAATTGGATAGTTAAGAGGGGAAAGATTTAAAAAGGGACCTTTTGTTTTTATTTTAAAAAGCAGAGGTTGGTGCATGTATGGGATGAGCTGCCAGACAAAAAGTGGTGGAGGTGGGTATAATTACAACCTTTAAAAAAGCAGCTGGATGGGTGCATGAATAAAAAGGGCTGAGGCGGGTCTGGGCCAAATGTTAGCCTAAGTTCATCTAGTCCCATTTGCTATCTGGTCAGCAGGGATGAGTTGGACCAAAGTGTTTGTTTCCATACTGTACAGCTCTATGACTCTATGATAGCTTTACAGATAGTAAAAGGCCATACGCACCCCTATTGTGCTGTATCAATTTTATCATTGTAATTCACATTATTCAATAATTCTAATTGGGTTTGTCACAACATAAATACATATTAAAGTTTGACCAGCTCAAATCATTAGTACGCCCAAAGGTAGACATAGGTGGAAAACGACAGCAAAAGATTCAAGGCTAAAAAAGTGAAAGCAAAACTGATTCCTTGCTGGTTCACAATTACTACTGGACACAGCAGTTCTATTACTACATTCCTTCCACAATTATGTACTATTACTATGGTATAAACCTGATAAATATATTGAGTTTTTTAAAAACTCAATATATGGTTCAATATTAAAACTACATGAACACATTACCCAAACTTGAAACTTCTTCAGTCATAAATCACTCAACAGGTTCTTTTCAGTTGACCACTGGTATTCATGCATTGGTGCCCGTGAGATCACGTTCAAAGAACCAGACGACCAGCATCAGTGAGTGGCAAAAATAGCCTCTTTATTGTACATTCACAGCAGTACGATGTAAGGTGAAATAGAATCCCAAAATCATAGCTCAAAAACTGCCATTTTATACAGAATTCAAACATACATTAACATTCTAACACTTGAGTGTTAAGCAGTAAATACCGTACAAAAACTATTTTGCCAGAAATCGGAGGTGGTTTGAACATGCTACTGGTTATTGTTGAAATTAATGGTTATTTTAATGAGATCAGAGTGTCTGGTTTGTCCTTGCATAATTCAAAAGGTGTCAGTCTTGTTATTCTCAAGGTTAGAATTTTAAAGTTAGAAAAAGGCATCTTGTGTATTTTAAATAAAAGTCTGAGTTCCCAACAGTTTTGATTATCTGTGTTTTTTCTTTACTATTGCTGGTTTAGCTAGTTTCATGGTTGCATCCATCTGTGGACTCTATTTCCTATCATTCCTTCAGTGTCATGGTCACACCTGTTGTAGTAGTGCTGTCAGTTTCATTCATTCATTCATTCATTCCTTCAAGGTTGCATGGGTCTGGACATAGCGTATTAGTTTTATTAGTAGGTTGAAGATTACTTACATACACTGCATAGTGTTTGTTAGTTTTATTAGTGGGGTAAAGTTTTATATACACCTGTTGAATAAATACTTGGGACAAGTACTTGGTTACATAATATACTGGAAAAGTCTGCAGGGAAGTAACATTAAAAAGGAAGAGGGCTATCCAATAATCACCTTTGACAGATACTTGGAGCTATTCTAGCTGGAGGGAGAAGATAAAACGACTTGGTAATAGCAGCTGAGATAATAGGAACTGCAGATGCTGGAGAATCCGCGATAACAAGGTGTAGAGCTGGATGAACACAGCAGGCCAAGCAGCATCATAGGAGCAAGAAAGCTTGACGTTTCGGGCCTATACC
>JAHRHZ010000045.1:12710301-12755632 GCA_024137785.1 Ginglymostoma cirratum | reverse complement strand
GGTATAGGCCCGAAACGTCAAGCTTTCTTGCTCCTATGATGCTGCTTGGCCTGCTGTGTTCATCCAGCTCTACACCTTGTTGTTATCTTGGTAATAGCAGCTATTCAGTTGGATTTCAATATCAAATAACACTGTTTTTGGTGTTGGGGTGCAAAAAAGGTTCCATCCTTTAGTGCCTGTGCAATTCTGTTAGACGTCAAACCTGACTGCATCGTTGAGTGGAATGCCGGCCTTGTTTAAATGGGGTTGTTTACATAGCACATTATGCATGAGTGCACTTTCAAGTGGGGTGTAACCGCAAATTGAAATGGTTATAACCTGATAATGGTAGTGAGCCCCTGAACATGGAAATCTGCAGTTAGTATTATAACTACAAATTAATGGGTTAATGGCTTAATAGACATGATTTATGGAGTTATATTGAAAGTTGTTAACACCTTTGAATTCTGATATATCATGCCCAACTTCAATTTTTTTTAATGTATCAGAAATGGCTGCATACGCAAACGTAAAGCAATCTTTCAATCCCACTACAAGGGAAAGTGTGATGAAATACTCACCAGCTTAACGGAAGGAAAAGTGAGAAAATGTAACTGAGTAGAGAAGAACTTAGCTTGCTTCTTTAAGTCAAATTTCTGCTCAAATTTCCCTCTGGATTTTCAGTTGAGTCCAAAGTTTTGACTTTACGATTTGCTTCATTTTAAAATGAACACTTGTAGCTCTGTCACAACAATCACTAAGAAAACACACAGCATCTAGACGGAGTTGTGTTAACTTTGTTCAGGACATGGTTCACATGGCTGCCAATAAAAAGATCAAGTCAACATTGGTTGATAACTTGGCAGTGTGAAACAACAATGCATGCAGTCTTGGTGACAGGAGCCAAAATAGTTACTTGCAACAGCTGATTGATCCCGCCAGGAAGGTATGTGATTAAGATCAAGAATTATAGCATCCAAAATTTTATGTAATCTCAGCTGTCAAAAACCTGCACGGACAGACAGATTTGCAGCCATCTCTGTTCATTCTCACTATCGATTTTAAGTCATGTGTGAAACAGAATTCTGCTCTCACAGAATGTGCACCATTTAAGAACTGAAAGACACATTTCAAACAGTCTAAAGCTGACAAAATGCCTCAGTGTTCACATTATACATCTTGCTGAGTCTTGAAGGAACACTCACTGTTGTTGGCTCTCTTATTCAAGATGTCACCACAGAACTCAGTAATTCGCAATTGGCTGCAGTCCACAATAATTACACCAAATATTTTGTGCGTATGAACATTTTAATTGCAACTCGTAACTTTTCACTGACCTGATTACTCAAAAAAGGTATTACAAAAAATATCCAGTCAAGGTATCGTAGATTGAAACTTAGTATTTTCCGGATATTCCATTATTTGAAAACAGATCTTAAAATTAATTTCAGCCAAGTCATGTAGCTGAAATTAAGTATACCAAAGAAATAAAAAATACGCAGAAACTGAATATACAATGCAACTGAAAAGATCCTCATCAAGTCAACGTTGGTTGATAATGTGGCAGATGGAAGCTTGGGCACTTGGTAGATATGGGCAGCACGGTGGCTCAGTGGTTAGCACTGTGACCTCACCGGAATCAAACCTGTCTCCCTGGCGCTGTGTCGGGTGGACTCCAAAATTGCAAGAATTCACCATTTTAAACTTGGATTAAGATCAGTTCCAAAGAAGTTAATAATTGGTGATGTTAATATTATTGAATACATATTCATGCTATCAATAAACTATTCTGTAACACTTCAAAACGAAGTTTCAAATTAGAGAGGCTGCAGAATCACCAATAAAAATTGAAAATTTACTACAGCGTCATTAGGGAAAATTAAGGGAGCACAAATTTTTTTTAATAGTGTTCCCCGGGCCTGCTTGAGTGCGCTTTCTGGTAGGCACTGCAGAACAGCACTGAAAAATGTCAGAAAGGAGGTAATTTTCCTTCCTCCATTCAGGAAATAG
Source organism: Ginglymostoma cirratum (assembly GCA_024137785.1). NCBI lineage: Eukaryota > Metazoa > Chordata > Chondrichthyes > Orectolobiformes > Ginglymostomatidae > Ginglymostoma > Ginglymostoma cirratum. Next base: position 12,753,643 of record JAHRHZ010000045.1, on the reverse strand, counting down.
TGTATTTGACAGTTAAGGGTAACTTGGAAAAAGCAAACAGATTAGTATAAATTGACAGATTTCCATAGAAGTAAAAAGAGGCAAGACACTTACAAACATGTATATGGATTTTAAATGGCTTGTGGAGCTGCAGTTCAGAACAAGAGTTACCAGACTTTGAAAAAGTTAACTCTGCTTTCTCCACACAAATGATGACACATCTGCAATTTCTGTTTTTGTTGGAGCAATACACTGTGCCTTGACTCCCATAATGATTGGAAGTGCTCTTCAGGCACCCGAGCCATAAATCTACAACGACCTATCAGCAAAATCCAAGCATCCTGAATGAGATATCGACTCCTGCGCTTGCATGACAGTTATTTATACCACTACTCCCTACGCAGTACATCAGGATCTATCTTGCTTTACAACTTCATCTTTAGAGTAAACCTTTGGGAGTTATTGTTTTAAATCTCATTTATGTGAAAATACATCTTTTGTTGCTCAAAGCTGTTGAAAGATTAATTGTCCATCATTGGTATTGGAAATTCTTGAGGCTAGTTGAACTTAGTTTCCAATTTTCATTGCTTCCATCACCACTTTGGCAAACTAATAGTTAGTAATGCTGAAATTTCGAGGCATAACATCCATCATGCTCTTCACATAGAAACATTCTATGTAATCAGTACAGTATGTGTCAGGGAAGAATAAGGATGCAGGCAACTTTTCTTTTGTCTTCCATATATTTAAACAAAGGCCCAGTTTCTTATATGCTTCAAAAGTTGAGTTTGGGCTCCAACATTAGTGTTGTTTGCTTACTATAGCTCGACAGAGGTTTGGGTAGTCTGGGTTCGGAACTGCAGTTGTTGCAGGTTAAACAGTTTCCTCCTTGTCTTGTAAATCAATTTTACACCAGTGGGAAGCTTGATGGACATGGAGTGGAATATTACAACAAAGATGGAGAAGAGACCTGTTGCAATGACACCAATTTGCTCTGTTGGTCAAGATCATAGCTTGCATGCTGGTGTGCAGCAGGCACAGAGTACAAAAGAATTTGAGAAGAAGGACTCTCCAAAAATGTGATCAAAGCTGTAAAATGCAAATAAAAATTTTTGGAATTTGGATTTTTTTTAAAAAAAAGACAGGAGTATGGATGTGGGTTACCGCTTCGCAGTTTTTTGTTAAAAAATGGTCAGAAAGTCACACTAGAACAATTACTTAGATGCACCGGCTCCAAAAAGAAATATGACTGCAATAAACAGCAAAGGGTAACTGATGGAATGTTAATGGAATAAGATGTTTATGACAAGCATTGGAAACACCTTAGTCACTCATTTTGTTTTGACTTCAGTTCAGAAAAACACTACAGATTCTAATGAGAAGAATCAAGAGAGTTGTGATCAGAAGCCGGCTCTAGCTTCTATATCAGCAGATTGAATTCAATTCAGAGAAAACCAGCCAAGGCAGTAGCAGTGGGTTTTTTTTGGCTAGTTTGCCAAGATTCAAGGCAGAAAAAAAAGTTACAATAAGTCTTCAGGTTATCAGAATTGAAAATGCTTCAGCTCACATGAGTCTGAAGGGTCAATGACATCAGACTTAGAGCAGATGTGAACTTTCTTGTTGAGACAATTTTAAGAGAAACTGGAAGGAGTCCCATGAGTAAAAAATTGAAGACCTGGGGCAGTGAGGTGGGTGGGGCAAGAGGAGAGAAGAGGGAGAGCAGGAGAGAACAGAGAACTTGTCTGTTTAATTTCTTTTAAGTAATAAGCTTCTGTTCTGCTTTCCAGGTAAGGGAGATGAGCCCGCGTATACGAGAAGAGACCAATTAAAAAGAGAAGTGCACAGCAGCAGCAAGCTCCAATATATAGCCTTGAACTAACCTTCAAAAAGGTCTTTGTCTTTATCAACTGGAAGGCTCTAATTGTTTTGATCCTAGTTGATGGAACCACTGGATAAGTTAGATCTCAGAGTGAAACTTGGATCACGTGTTTAATTTTTTTTGGTTGGTTTATTAACATGGTGACTAGTAATTAAAACATTGACAGGAGGGTGCCAGATTTAAAAATAAACACAAATTTAATGACACAAACAAAAGGGAACATAACCAACATGCACTCTCTCTTTTCATGACTGACATCAGCTTCAAGAAAAGAGGCAAGACCTTTTGTGCTAGTACAAGGGGATATCTCTGCTAGCCACCACAGGTTGGATCATTGCAAAAATCCACTTCAGTCATCTTCGCCCAGTGACTGAAGGGCTCCTCCTGGAGTCAAAATACTGTGTCCATCAAGAGACAACCTATCCAAAGGGCAAAGTTCCAGGATTTTGATTCAGTCAAAGCAACAACAGAACAGAACTAGTTTCAGACTGGATGATTCTGGTTTGGAGGGGAGATTGCAGTTCATATATCTGCTTTACTTGTTCACCTAGTTGATAAAGATCATGGTTTTGTAAAGTGCCACTGACAGAGCCTTGGTGAATTGCTGCAGCACACTCTGGTCAATGTACACTGCTGCCATTGTCAACCAGTAGAATAAGGAGTGAATGGGGTGCTAGTCAAATACATGCTTGGTTTAGAATGACATCAAGCTTTGAAAGGGTTGCACAGCTTCACTCAAATCAAGAATATGAGAAAAGACCAAGAGCAGACCATACGTCTGTTGAAGTTGCCTATGTTTGAATATGATAAAATAGTTATTTAACTGATACAGACAAAGATTTGGCAAAGATCTGTAGCGCAGGCCGTGGGGGAGGTTGTTGACTTGCTCGCCGAGCTGGCATGTTCTCAGACTTTTTGTCACCATGCTAGGTGACATCATCAGTGGAGCCTTCAATGAAGCGATGTTATTCTACTCCGTTTGGAATTTATATTTTATTTCTGGTTTTGATCTGCATGGGTTTGTCCCAGTTAAATGGATGGCCTTCATTATCTGAGTGTACCGATATTAAGGAGAGTTTGTCGTGCCGTTTTGTTGCATATTGATGTTCACGAGTTCTGATGTTTTCTTTCTGTCTGTCCGATGTAATGTTTGTGGCAGTCATTGCATGGTATTTTGTAAACCACATTGGTTCTGCATGTTGTGGGAATGGGGTCTTTAATCCTTGAGAGTGTTTGTCATAGAGTGGCTGTGGGCCACCATGATTTCTAGTGGTCTTCAGAGTCTCATTGTCACTTCCAATATGTCCTTGATGTAGGCAGTGTGGCCAGTGTGTTAGGGCGGACTCCTGTTGTCTGTTTAGTAGGCATCTGTGGATGAAGTCCAATGGAGTTCCAAACCTCAGTATACAAAAAAGCAACCCATACTGTTCAAATGTTCAACTTCCACAGCAACCACCCCAATGTCCACAAACAAAGCTGTATTAGGATCCTATTTAAACAGGCCAGGACATACTGCAACACCCCAGACTTACGCAGGAGAGAGGAAGAGCACCTATGCAAAACTCCTCGCTGTGAAACAGATATCCCTGCAACTTGATCCACAGATGCCTAACAAACAGGCAACAAGAGGACACAGTATGCCCTAACACACTGGCCACACTGTCCTACATCAAGAACATATCGGAAATGACACCGAAACTCCGCAGACCACTAGAAATCATGGTAGCCCACAAGCTCACAGCCACTCCATGACAAACACCCAAGGATTAAAGTCCCCATTCTCACAACATGCAGAGCCAACATGGTTTACAAAAAACCATGCAAACGACTGCCACAAGCATTACATCAGACAGACAGAAGGAAGCTAGCCATCAGAATACACGATCATCAACTAGCAGCAAAACGGCATGACAAACTTTCCTTCATATCGATAAACACAGACAACGAAGGCCATCAGTTTAACTGGGACAAGGTAGCCATAGCAGCCCAAGCCAAACGCAGACATGCACAGGAATTCCTAGAGGCATGGTTCTCCACCTGTAATGCAATCAACAAACACAATTGGACCCCATACACAAACCCACACAGATCAAAATGGGAAATGATGCTACTCACCATAACAGACCAGACAGTATAAGTGTTGAGCAGAGTAGAATAACATCACTTCATTGGAAGCTCCACCGACGATGTCGCCTGGCATGGCTATGAACGAGAACAAGGCAGCTCGACGAGCAAGTTCATAAACCCACAGACAAAGGAAATTTTAAGTGAAGCATCTCATATAACTCAAATCCTGACCTTCACAGCGAGACAACATAATGCCCAAGTCGCAGTAAGATAGGACTAGAACGCAAACAAACAGTCAGGCTCCGAAAAGACAGCTCAGATGAAAATCATCTGACTTGAGATTTCCGATTTTTGTATGAAATAGAAAGGGAAAGCTTTACCTACTTGAGAAGATGTTTTTAAATAATTATAATTACATATTAGAGTACAAATTGGTACAGGAATAAAAGTTTGAATTTATTAGATACTGGGGAATTAAATTTCTGAAGGCAGTTAGCCTTGCATGCAGAGACTAGTTTTGATCAACAATTTTTTCTCCATCAGCATGACTAGAACAAAAAAGTACAAACAAGATAACGTCATATAAGAACCAAGAGACAAGAGACAAATAACCTGGCAAGGGTTGGGGAGGGTGGAAAAAGAGGAAGAAACGATTTTAAACCAGAGTTACCACGACTTGAGAGAACAACCAATTGCCACTTTGCAAGTCGGATAAGAGGGAAGCTGTTCCTGAAATTGATATGAATCTGTGACAAAGCTAGCATTAATTTTAACTAAGTTATTTATAACTTTACCTTAGAGCTGATATTACAAATATTATAACAATTAGTAGAAATTAACAACATTTTATCTTCTGCAGTAAGGTCAGCAAGGGATATCAATTACATGACAATGCTTTTTCTTTATTTACAAGTGCTATGAGGGCTAGCTGGGCAGATAAGCAAATAAACAAAAGTCATTTGTCATAAGCAAATGTGCAATGCGTCTGGCAAATGTCTAGGAAGGGACATAACAATCGGTGTTGGAATGGGGTCAGTAATCCTAAAAGCCCAAAGACAAATAAGGGATCTAGCAAACAGCACAAGATGATGGGAGGACCCAAGGTGGACCATTAAGTTATCAATCATTAATTGTGTATTTACAGGATTAGATGTGTAGGTCAGAAGGAGTGTGGCAAGCAATGATGTCAATGTTGCACGTAACCATTATAACATGCTATATATAAGTATCCTGTACTTTGAGAAAGGAAGAGTGTCACTGACCTCCGATCTGAGCTGTATTTAAGAGAGCAACTGCACCCCACATGAAAGCTAGATTCAGAGTGTTTTCTGGCCTCTCCCACACATAGTGAAGGAGCTCCAATAAAGATCGATTTGTACTGCTGAAGATGGGCCTCGGTTCCTCTAAAATCCTCCTCCAACACAAACCCTGAAGCCTACTCCAACAGCTAAAAGATAAATCAGTGCTAATCTTAGGGCCTCAACTCCATTTCCTGGTCACCTCGCTAAATCCCAGATTCCCTGACAAGTTAATCACCTGCCTAAGTGGCCTTAATTCTTTTATCTATTCTCAACAATGATGATCAAGTCACAGTAAAAGCCAGCATTTATGACCCAACTTTAATGCCCTCTACAGAGTGGCTAGCTGGGCCATTTCAGAGGATGGTTGAGTCAGCCCACTACTGTGGAATTGGAGCTACATGTAAGATCTCCTTTCCTAAAAACTCATGCATTCACCAATGTCATTCAATGATAATCACCAAGTTTCATGATCATGATTGAGATTTGCTTTGAATTCAAAAAAAATTTATATCAAATGCCATCGTGGGATTTGAAACCATCTGCTAAATGCACTAAGCCAAAAAGAACAGAACAGCAGATACTGGAAATCACAAAAACAGAAATTGCTGGAGAAACTCAGCAGGTCTGGCAACATCTGTGCACAGAATGCAGTGTTAACTTTTCAGGTCCAGTGACACTTCTTTGGAACTGTTTTAGCTCAGAAAAGGGTGGTGTATACACTGGAGCTGTCAGATGGGCCAGGGAGGGCAGAGTAAATGCTCAGTGGAAGTGGTGCCCAGAGAGCAAGAAGGAAAAGGAACAATTGGGAATTCTAAAAAGGTCAGCCTGGAGAGAGTCAGCAGCTGCTCACGGGGACCATAAGTGGCTGACAATGGGTTGTTTGCAGTAGCAGCTCTTCTGATAACAGATTTGGTGTATGGAGGTTGGTTTAATGACATGAGAGCAGATGCTCAAGTCCTAAAATTATTAAACTCAATATTCCATCCAGAAGGCTGCAGGTTCTCCAAGTGGAAAACAAAATGCTGTTCTTCCAGCCTGCACTAAACTTCACTGGAGCACTACTCCAAGCCAGAGTTAAGATTTTGGCCAGAGAACACTGTAGTGTGTTCAAATGGCAGACAACAGGCAGCTCAGGTCATTGGAGGACAAAATGCAAGTGTTTAGCAAAGCAATTCACCAGTTTGCATTGCATCTCCCCGATGCAAAGTAACCCACACTGTACACAGCAAATATAGCAGACTAGATTGAGTGAAGTGCAGATAAATCATTGCTTCATGTGGAAGATATGTCTGGAGAGTGGAGGCTCGGGTTGGACTGGAACAAAATTTTCCACATACACGACTTACATCAACTTGAAGGTGTGTTCGTAGAAGTGAAAGGAGTTAGAGAACTTGTTCAAAGTGAGAATGTGCTTGACCGGGCAGAGAAGGGTGGTAAAGGATGGGGACGTTTCAAGTCGTCTTTTTTTCTAGGAAGAAGTGGAGAGCCCAGATACAATTCTGATGTGGAATGGGCAAATAAAGAGAGAGATTGCATATTCCTGAAGCATTAGCTTGGGCCTCTGGATTGTTTATCCAGTGACACTATTGTCAAATACATCACTGGAAGAAAACATATGGCCAACTTAAAAGTGAAGCTCCTTGATTTTTTTTTTAGAAAAAAAAAGGAATGGATACGCAAGATCAACTTAAGGAGCTTGCAACAGTTTGGGGATAACTGATATCAATCTACATAGGTCCAATTAAATGCTCTTCTGGTGTAAAAAAAAATTACATTAAATAATCACAGTATAAAATGTCCAACCAGATACAGAACAATGTGCAAAATGACATTTGGCATATTTAGCATTCTGAGCCACTTTATCATCTCATAAGAGGAATAATCCTTCAGATGAGAAGACTGTCAGTCACTGATGATACTGCTTACCACTTTTAACTAATCTTTAATAACAATTTCCTCGAAGAATTGTCAATGTTTCAGTGACAATCTTTCAAATAGTTTTCCTACTCTCAAAATGAAACAAAAAAAAAACAAAAAAAAAAAACTCACATTCAGAAAGCTTCACAACACAGAGGTCAATAAACATCAGAAAGGGCAGTCTTTTTTAACGGTGATCCCATAACACCAAAACTACTAACCAAAAGCTGCAAAAATGCACTGGTGTAATTCTAACAATTCTTTTATTTTAGTCTTGTGCAGTTGAAGTTTATATTTCTGTTCTCACTTAGATATCTCATTCTTTCTCAACCACATTCCATACTGACCCAATTTTGTTTTTATCCCGGCTTTGATTGCCTACACGACTTGTGGATTTAATATACAGGTGGCGGTGTAACTCATCAATTAGCACCAAATGCATGTTCAATTTCTTGCTGTGGAGCTCTAGACGCAGATCGCTCAGTCCTTCCACCTGCAGCAGCTGTCCCTCCAAAGAATCTACTGCAGAGACCTAAGAAAGAAAACAGGAAGATAAACAACACAACTGTGATTTTTGATTCCTATGTTCCATTATTATCATCATCATTAATACTCCAAAGCCTGGGTCACCATGGCACAGTCCAAAACCCTGATTTCCCCCAGCCAACACTTTGATTCATCTCCTCATTATGTAATAAGTACTGACACTTAAGATCTATGCAGTCCCTCATTTGATTGGATGCATTGGGTATTGGGAGACAGGATATAGATCTATTCACATTTGTCAGGTGAATAATCTATTTCAGCTACCAAGTGAGGATCCCAGCATCACAGATAATGGGCTTCAAACAATTTGATTCACTCAACATAATATCAAGAAAATCGCTCAAGTTGTTGGAGTCGCACACATTTAGGCAAGTACAGAGGACTCCCTCACACTCCTAAATTCTACTCCAGACATGGTGAACAGATTTTGGGGAGTTAAGCAGCGAGTTGCACACTGTAGAATTCCCAACCTCTGACCTTTTCTCGGTAGCACAGTATGTATACAGCAGTTAAGTTTCTGGTCAATGCCAAGTCCCATCGTTTTGATGATGGGAGAACAGTGATAGTATGTGGATGTGAAGGGAGATGACGACGACATTCTGTTTTGGTCTTTGGCAGGCATTAAAAATGTGATATTCACATCACATGTCAGCCAAAGCCCAAATGCTGCTCAGGTCTTTCTAACCACGGGGATAGGCTGTTTCAATATCTCATTTGTACACGGTTCTGAACACTAAATGTTCAACATTCCCACTAACTATTCATGAAGCTTTCAGACATGTAGAAAAGTGTAATGTTGGGTTCCAGAGGCATACACAGACAGAATTTCAATTGACACATTTCTAACTCTGCAACATGTTGAGACCATCACTATTTTTCTTGTAGTTTTCTCAGTTTTGGTTTGGAACTGAGAGTTCAAGTTGAGAATTGAATTTTGACCAGTCTGCTTTAAAAGAAAAGAAAGAAGCAGATTTTTGCTCGAGACCTGGCCCAGAAAAATAATACAGGTTAATTACTAGTTAATGCTCGAAGGGCAATGCAGCCGACTTGATATTGAGAGGTTCTCAGGGACTGACAGTTGGATAGATGTTAAATTGATCAAATGGAGGGAGGACTGATGATAGGCAGCCATCTACAAAGAATGATACAAGACAAAGAAAGAGAGAGGAGACAAAAAAAAAAAAAAAAAAAAAATTTGAACTATTTCTGTTTTGGGCAGAAGGCAGTTTTGTTTTACAAGTTTCCAGGCTGGCGTTACATGCTCTCCCATTATTATCCAGTCACTGGTTTGTTTGAAGTTTGAGAAAAGCATTCCAATCTGTAAGAAATAAGTACAAGTCTTCAGGAGATCTGCAGATGCCGGTTGCATTGATGGGTGACTTTGGATTTCAAGCAAGGTAAACAATCATATATGTCTATAACATAACCCACCATCCAAGGCCTGGTATTCAGCATTGAAAAACAGTTATCAACCTGGCAAATTATGATACTTGTACTTTCTTTCAACTGTGTCTCCGAGACTGGGGGCTTATACTTTTAAAAAAGATTGGGCTTTGATCATTTATCATTGTTCCGCTAATGTTACTTGCTTAATAATATATTGTTAATTTTTGTTTACATTATAAACTTGGTGTCCAAGATCCGTCATTTGCAAAGTTATGTAATGAGCCTGAAATTTGTTAAGTTGTTCATAAAGTGTATTAAATTTTACTGTCTTGCTAATCCAGTGATACCGAGCCTATTTTGGTTTAGTGAGCTACCTCTCTACCATAACAAACAAGGTAGCTTAATACAATCCACCAGAGGGATACGTAAGAAACATTAAAAAAAAAGCTTAAAAATGACAACTTTTAAAAAAACTTTCCACAACAAACAAGCTGGCTGAGAAGACAGACAGCATGCCAAAGAAAATTATTTCCAAGAAGAACGGCCTAGACAGTGTGGATGTTGGGAAGAAGATGCTTCCATTGGTAGGACAGAGTAGAACCTGAGGGCACAGCCTTAGAGTGAAGGGAAGGCCTTTTTAGAACGGAGAGAAGGAGAAACTTCAGCCAGCCAGAGCGAGGAGAGCTGTATCTATGGAATTCACTGCCACAGAAGGAAGGGTGTACAGGCCAGGTCACTGAGCACATTTTGACTTGAGATAGATAGGTTCTTGATTGTCAAGGGGATCAAGGGTTACAGGGAGAAAAGCAGGAGAATGGGGTTGAGGAACTTATCAGCCACGATTGAATGGCAGAGCAGACTCGATGTGCCGAATGGCATAATTTCTGCTCCTATGTCTTATGGTCTCAATGAATGAATTGTTCCGCAGAAGCGATTTTTCTTTTTACTTCTCTCACGGGACCTGGGCTTCACTGTCATTTATTCCCCGTCCCTAGGTGTCCTGGAGAAAGCAATTGCGAACTGCCTTCTTAACCTGCTGCAGTCTATATGCTGCAGGTGGACCCACAATGATGTTGCAGAAGGAATTCCAGGATTTTGACCCAGCGACAGTGAAGCAATAATACTACATTCAAGTCAGGATGGCGAGTGGCTCGGAGGGCAACTTGCAGTTGGCAGTGTTCCTATGTAACTGCTTCCCTTGTTCTTCTAAATGCAAGTCGTCATGAATTTGGAAAGTGCTGTGTAAGGATTTTTGGCAATTTTCTGCCACGTATCTTGTAGACAGTACACACTGCTGCGACTGAGCTTGGGTTGTTGGGGGAGTGGATGCTTCTGGATGTGGTGTCCATCAAGTGGGCTGGATAGTGTCAAGATTCTTCAGTATTATTGGAGCTGCACTCATCCAGGCAAGTGGGAAACATTCCATCACAATTTTGATTTGTGGCTTGTAGATGGTGGACAGGCTTTGGGAAAGTCAGGTAGCAACTCACTTGCAACAGCATTCCCTCGCCTCTGACCTATTCTTGTAGCCACTGTATTCATAGTGAGCCCAGCTGAGTTTCTGGTTCACGGTAACCCCAAGACATTGACAGTCAGAGACTGACTGATGACAATGCCATTGCAGTGCTGAAATGGCCTCTTTTTGAAGATGGTTATTGACGGGCATTTATCTAGCAATGTTACTTGCCACTGGTCAGGTCAAGCCTGGACATTGTCCAGGTCTTGTTGCATTTAGACACAGACTGCTTCGGTATCTTAAGAGTTGCGAATGGTACTGAGCATCATACAATTATTGGTAAACATTCCAACTTCTGACCGAACATTAAAGGGAAGGTCATCAATAAAACATCGATTGGCTCAATGATGGCTTTCCACAGTGATCAGATTGCCCAATCAAAAAAGCAGCTTGGCAAAGATTTCTTCCATAACTACATAAATTATCAACTAACTATTGAAAGAGCAGTTCCGATCATGTTCTATGAATTCACCTCCCTTCAATAAAGCAACAGAGATGCACCAAAGGCTTTGGCATGTCACTTAGCATCTGGAACTTCCTTGGAGTCATACAGCTGCAAGCTGATAACTTCAATAAGTTTCGCCATTTCAGCACAATGTATTAACTATGATAAAAGGAAAGTAATTAATGGTGGTAAGTCAAGTCAATATAAAGCATGAACTTATGTTTGTCACCAAAACAGAAGTAAATTAAAATTTACACAACCTCTCCTCAGAACCATGAGAGTTCGTAATGGATGTATTAGTTGGGTAGATAAAAGGTGAACCAGTAGATGATGTGGTTTGCCTGGATTTTTTGGCATGGAAATGTATCAGATGAGCATCTGGCAGCATCTGTAGAGAAGAAGAGTTGACTTTTCAATTCCTATGACACTTCTTCATGACTACATAAGTTGATGAAGTGATGTTTGCAGAGGGAAAAAAAATGAACAGGTTTGTCCAGTCCTGAAAGGCCAAACAAACTGCAATTCAGATAAAAGTAATTCATCGCACTGTTGCAACAAAGGGCTGTCGGTCCTTTGCAGCCCTGCATGCAGCGAACTGGATAGTCTCACTCTCTAGTTTGGTACACGAATAAGTTTACTCTTTAAACAGCCTATACCATTTCTTTTTGAAAATCCACTATTGCTTCCATTTGCAGAATCCTTTTCTTAGTCATTGCTCCATTTAAGTCAAAGATACCAATTATTTGGCTGATCAGTCTCTTAATATGTCTCGTCACCTTCAAAAGATGACTACAGATGGAATCCCAGGTCTCTGTTCCAAGTCAGAAGTTACACAACACCACCAGGTTATAGTCCAACAGATTAATTTGAAATCACAAACTTTCAAAGCTTAGCCCTTCGTGAGGTAAGGTCATTACCTGACAAAGGGGCTACGCTCCAAAAGATTGTGATTTCAAGTAAACCTGCGGGACTTTCACCTGGTGTTGTATGTCTTCAGACTTTGTCGGACTTGGGTGGACAGCGACACCTCCACTTCATGCCTTCCAACTGTTCCAATACACACTCTGGAACTTGCTATTAAGTTGACATTGCCATGAACCATTTCATCTGACCAAATGGATCACCTTGTGCTTCGGTCTACTGATAATCTACGGATTCTGCTACCCCATCTGCATCATGATACAGACAACTGATATCACTGTTTGCAACACCTTCAATTTTGCTATAAATTGGGTAATTTTGAAAGTTTACTCAGCATTCCAAGATTCAAATCATTTATTGATCACAAAACAAAAAGCAATAGTCCTTGCCTCAGGGAATACCACAGTTTGCTATCCTCCCGTACAAAGAAACATTCAGGACTGAGAAGACAATAAATATCTTCACATAATTATATATGAATCTTCAACTGTCGACATGAGGATTGTGGATATTCCACCACCAAGTACATTTAAGGCCTGGTTAGAATTTTAGTGTCTCAGGAAATCCAAGTAGATAGGGAGTTGGGGACTAAGCAGAACTTACAGTCCAAGATTAGATACAATTGCTGTTAATATTGAAGTTTACAGTCTACTCCCCGCTCTTACACTAGTTTTGATGCATTACCAAGAAAACTCTTATTGAATTGATTTTGCTCTTAAAACAAGAGACCCTTCTGATTCTTTTGGATGTGAGCATTGCTACCAAGGACATCATTTATTGCACAAACAAAACTGCCCTTTCAAACGTTGTGTTCAACAGCCTTCTGGAACAACTGTAGCTTATCAACTGCAAGTACATCGAGTGCCATATGGAAGTGAGCTCCAGGATATTAGTGGCACTGAACAAATAGCTATATAGTATCACACCAGAGTGAGATGTGGCTTTGAGGGGAACATACAGATTGTGCAGTTCTCTGCTACCTTCATCCTTCCAGGTGGTTGAGGTTGTGGATTAGGAAGGTGCTGTAGAAGGGGCCCTGGTGAGTTACTGTAAAGTTTTGCTTATTTTTTTGGGTCAAATGGTGGCCACTGTCCACCATTGGAAAAGGGAGAAAAATGTCAAAAGGATAGACGGGCTGTTGATCAAGGAGTCCACAATGTTCTGGACTCTTAGGTTGGAGTGTTGTTGAAGCTGTATTAATCCAATCAAGTGCTGAGCATTCCATCACACTCCTGACTTGTGCATTGTAAATGATAGTCAGACACTGGGGCAAGTTATCGGTTTCACAATTCTCAGTCCCGGACTTGCTCTTGTAACTATACAAGGACTAAGTCTCTGGTCAATGGTGTCCTGCCAGGCATATACAGTGGCAGATTCAGTGATGATAATGCTATTGAATTGGCAAGCAGAGGTGACTAGATTCTCTGTTGGTGCAAACTGGCACTAAATGAGCCAAAACAAGAACATTTCTGAAACTTGGCTGGACCACTTAACATCCACTATGAATGTAATGATTGGAACAAGGTCAGGCAAGTGACTGTCAGAGTATCAGCTGCCCTATTGGGACATGTTAATCTGGTGCAATCAGGGAGTCCTGACTGACAAAACAGGAGAGTCAGGGGCACTGTTCACTCAGAGCCAGCACCAAAGTAGCTGAGTCAGTACCCTTAACCGTGCACGTGTAAATAAAGGGTAACTTGGTGATGGGCTATCAGCCTTCATAAAGTTATTCCAGTGGCAACGAGAGAAAAACATGGCCCTGAAGAGCCTCATTCACAACAGTCATTGATTTGAGGTAAACACTTCTGGCATCATGCTGATATTTGGAAAGCTTGACTCGATTGATCCTGTCGGAGACTGGGCCCAGTACGTGGAAAGAACCTGTTGTCATGTTTTCCAAGCAACTGGTATTGTGGCAGACAAAAAGCAATGAGTAATTCTCCTCAGGTGTATGGACCAACAGCTTTTATGGTTATTAGGAGCCTAATTTTCCTTGAAGCACCAGATACTAAAACCTTCCAAAATTCGACAGATACATAGTTGAGGAATCTTACAGCCCCAAAAACTCCTCTAATTCAAAGACGCAATTGGTTTTATTCAGCAGTTTGACAACCAGGGGAATCAGTGTTGGGATTTTTGACCAGGTTGAGACGACTGGCAGAGGCACAATCTCGGTTTAATGCTAAGCAAGATGCTGAGACTCAATGATATGATCATGCAAAAGCACCTACTCACTGAAGCCCAACTGGACTTCAAACAAGTGGCATTAATCCTTAGAAAACATAGCAAGTGGGCTTATGCATTATAGGATTTTCCAACGGAATTGGCAACCTCACAAGGGCAAACGCTGAACAGAGGAACCCTAGGTCAGCCCACAGTAAAAACCTCAAAACAAAGCCAAGCCTCAACCAAATGGTTAAAATTTGAGGGGATCCAGGCAAGCAGGTTGCTGCTGAAATGCAGACTCAAGACAGCAAGAGAACCAGTAGGTCTGAATTGACCCAGAGAATTTATAGGCCACTATCCAAGAGGGTGCACACTCTGGAAAGTCCACCTACATCTGTTTTGGCAGAGTTAAAGTGCTTAGCAACATCCAAATCAAAATGAACATTTGGTTAAATGGTCACCTGGCTCTGAATGAGGTTGATACTGGTGTAGTTGTATCAGTGATTGCAGTACTAATCTTGACCAACATTTGCTCTGGACTCCAACCCTTAAGTTTAGGCAAGTCCTCATCCAGGCTGAGAACCTATACCAGGGAACCCCAACTGATTAAATGTACTACTTTGGTTCCAGTCTCTTAAGAGAAGCAGCAGGTTCAGTTGCCATTGACTGTAACAAAAGGCTCAAGTCCAAGTTTGCTGAGGCAAAATTGGTGACGATTCAACTGGTTTGGCTCAAATTTTGCGATTAGAAAATGGCTGCCTGAGCGAATTCCTAATTAAATACTCAAAAGTTTTTCCTGATAGACTGGGGGCCATCTGTAGAAAAAGCCCAACGTTGTGATTTAACCCTTCCTATTCCTGAGCTCTGCCCATAATGCCTCATTGCATGATTCCTCTGATGTATCCTCCCTCAACCCAGCTGTGATGTGATCCTGATCAGCAACTCAACTCCCCCAACCCCTTTTGTGTTTTCTTTTCTAAAGCAGCGATATCCTGGAATGTTAAGCTGCCAGTCTTGCCCCTCCTTTTAACCATGTCTCCGAAAAGGCAATAACATCATAATTCCACGTGGTAATCCATGCTCTTAGTTCATCGGTCTTACCTGTTATATTTGCATTGAAGTAAATGCACTAGAGACCTCCAGTCCCTCCGAGCCCCCGCCCCCGACTCCCCTTTGCCTGCTCTAACTCTGCGTTATGCGTACCTCAGTCTCTCCTTTGTCCCGAGTCCCTGCACTTACTGGCCTCTTGTTCTAGTTGGCACCCCCCCCACCCCCCATACTCATTTTAAACCCTCCCGAAGAGCTGTAGCAAACCTCCTGCCATGATATCGGTTCCCCTCCAGCTCAGGTGCAACCTATCCTTCTTGTACAGGTCCCACACTCCCCGGAAGGCATCCCAATGATCCGTAAAAAATCTTGGGTAGGAGTGTTGTTTTCTCTAGAATGAAGGAGGCTGAAGGTACAGAGTGGATAGGAAGACTCAAAACAACTTGAAATATTGAGAGGAAGTTTTCTATTATGAAAACATCTAGAACGAGGGATCACTGAAAGCAAAAGGCCATCTATTTAAGTCCGAGATGATGTGATTTTCTTTTCTCTGAGCAAGTCATGGAACTCCCTTTCTCAAAAAGGCAACAGAGACAGGCTTCAAATATATTTAAAGGCGGAGACAGATCACTTACCAAGAATCAAAAAGTTTTATTTTTGTTCAGGTATAGATTGCAGTGGGAAATCGAGGTTCCAAATCAGATCAGTCTTGATCTTACTCCAAATCAATAAGTTCAAAAGGCCACGTAACCGACTGCTGCTCCTAACCGATTTATTGGTACAACTCCGAAAGCTTGCGTTTTCAAATAAGCCTGAAGTGTGATTTTTGACTTTATATCAATCTCCAGTAAGCTATCAAAATAATCCTTGTTATTATGTTCAACGATAACACTTCTGAAACATCTGTACCTACTGAATACAATTTCAGAGTGACAGAGGTTTAAGGTTAAATGCAGATGGCAGCAAGTGAGTCAGAAACAAGCAATAACAGTGAAGGATTCAATAATATTGCCACCTCACTCACTACCAGCAATAAGACATAAATATAGATATGAGTAGATCAAGTGTCTGAAGTGGAAATTAGCTCCAGTCAAACACCAATGACCAAAAGCCAGTTACAAGTGTCTAAGTCTTTAGCATGCCGAGACTGCACACTGGATATTACAAGGCAATCAGAAAGTTACGCTATTATCATATATAAATGAAGTGATATTATCTAACCACGCGTGTGTATCACATTTCAATAAACACCGTCTCTTTTTAATCACCCGTACTATTAAAACTGGTTTTAAAAGTTCTGATACAATCTCAGTTGTTAGTTTTCTTACTGCACATGTTCTATGAAAGTATACAACCTGTAATGGCTTATCTTCAACAAATCACAAAGAGAAAATGAAAAACATGAAGATCAAGCTGCACAATGTATAAGAATGCCTCAGGTTGTGAAAGACATAAGTGACGAAATGATCTTGGATTGAACCCAAGAGAATTACAGTTTTACAAAGTGTGCTGAAACTCCTGTTCACCATGAAGCATGAGGAATCCTAAAGATGCAAAAATCATGATATAAATCAAAAAGTATTTTTTTTTTTTTTCTTTTTTGAGTATAACATATTTGCAGCAAATCAGTTTTAAAAAAAAAAACAAACCCCAATCTCATATTGGATATTCCTCTGGAAATCCAGCAATTTCTACAGACCACAGTGTTACTCACAAAAATAAAACAAACTGTCGCCAAAGGATTTTTAAAGATTTATATTTCTACACCTTGTATAGGCTCAACAGAACATATTGAAATCCTGAACGTCAATAATCTCCTTCTCAGCTATATGCAACCAAAAATTCCACACCAAGTTTGATTTGTTTCATTGTAGTAACGTGCACTGAAGTACAATGAAAAGCTTAGCTTTGTGAGCAATACAGGCAGATCAGAGCAAACAATGACATACAGATGATAGGGTACTGAGACAGAGTAAGGTATACAAAGGTTATAGCTGCACAGAAGGTGCACAAAACAAGATCAACATTTTAAAAATTAGTGTCTATTCAGCAGTCTAATACTGGCAGGGATGAAGCCGTCCGTGAATCTGTCGGAGAGAGAGTGTTCAAGCTTCTATATCTTCTGCCTGACAGAAGAGATTGTCGGAGAGCATTACTGGGGTGGGAGGGGTCTTTGATGGTGTTGGCAGCCTTTCTGCAGCAATGAGGAGCATAAATGCAGTCCATGGATGGGAGGTTGGCTTCAGTGATGGTCTGGGCTGTGATCACAACCTTTTTGTGGTTTCTCAGCAGTTGCTGTACCAGGCCGTTATGCAGCCGGATAGCACGTCTTCAATGCAGTGTCTGTAAAAGTTGGAGAGAGAGTCCTTACGCACATGCTGAATTTCCTAACAACGTCTCTTCTTCCCTCGGGCGGCTTGAGCCTTCGTGACTATCGCACCCTTGTGTCAAGTCCTGGCTAGGAGGTTGGTTATCATCACTCTAAGGAACTTGATGCTCTTGACCCTTTCCAGCTCAGCTCCATTGATGTAGAGTGGGGTGTGTGCTTCTCCTTTGTTCCTGAAATAAATGATCAATTCTTTTGTTTTGCCGGCATTGAGAGGTTGTTATCAGTGTCCGACAACACCAAGCCCTCTATCTCCTTCCTGTATTCTGACTCATTGTTGTTTGATCTCCGTCCTCCCACAGTGGCGTCATCAATTGTTCAGAATTCAGCTACATAGTCTTGTGTACAGGGGGTACACTAGGACACTGAGATCACATCCTTGCGGGGCACCAATGTTGAGGGTTACCATGGAAGGAGGCACTGTTGTCTATCTTCACTGATTGTGCTCTGTGAGTCAGAAAGCTTAGCATCTAGTTGCAGGTGGAGGACCCGAGACCCAAGTCTCAGAGTTTCCAGATTAACCTGCAGGGGATTATGGTGTTGGAGGCAGTGCTATAGTCATCAAGTAGGAGCCAGGCATAGGTGTCCTTGTTGTCAGTGTTCCAGGGATGAGCTGAGTTTTGGGCTTAGGAAACAGCATCTGCTGTGGACCTGTTTTGTCAGTAAGCAGACTGCAAGGGATCCAGGTAGGCTGGGAGGTTAGACTTGATGTGGGCCATGACCAGCCTCTCAAAGCACTGCATGATTATGGATGTCACAGCCACTGGGCTGTAGTAATTAAGGCATGTTGCATGTGGTACTGGGATGATGCTGGTTTTCTTGAGGCAGATGGGGAATGGAAGAGTTGAAGTGTCAGTGAATACCTCTGCCAGCTGGTCCACACAGGACCCAAGTGCATAGACAGGGTCTCCTCTGGGCCATTTGTTTTCTCAGGTTGAGTCTTAGGAAGGCTCATCTGATGTCTGCAATGGGTGACAGAGGGAACAGGTACATCCATGGCTGTTGGGGCAAGTGATGTCGCACCACTGGCATTCTGCTCGAACCAAGCATAGAGTGGATCAGGGAGGTATATGTGAAGGAATCTGTGCTACTAACCTAACTTCGCATGAAGATAGAGATGGCCAATTTGTGCGCCAGGCATAATAAACCTGTACGACCAATGGACATCTTTCATGAAAGCCATGCTGTAAAATAATAGATACCAAGCAGGAAAGAAAGGCCATTAACTAGAGTCTCCAATTTCACACCAAAATCATAAAATTGTTGTAAGTCATCATAAAATGGTTTAGCTGGAGAGGACCTCAAATTAGACAAATCCATGCTGGCTTTTATCTAAGAGTAATGCAGCTGCTTCTATTCCAGACTCCGAAATAAATCTCAGAATATGGCAAGATGACAAACACTTGGACACATCCACAGCTGCAGTCAGTTTGCATGCAGCCACAAAAATCACTGACAAACCACAGCGACATTTCTTTTTCATAAGTCAAACAGATCCTCAGAGAAGAAATGTCCACATTGTTTGCCAGTCCTGTACTGGGGTTTAGTAAATATGCACTAAGCATGAGATTGGGATCATTATTGGATAATGTCAAACTGCCACACTTTGTCAGAGAAAGACAAGAGTGAAGAGGTCTAAAAAGAAAAATCAAAAATGAAGTTGCTTGCCCAACTTTTAAGTGTGGAAAGGCCAGAAAGTACAAAGGATAAGATTAAAAGCATTTCACAAAAGGCAAAGAAACGCATTGCATTCATTGCTTAAATGAACTCTGGCCAATTAAAGTTAAGAGTCAACCACATTGAAGACCAGGTACGGACAGCGGTTTCCTTCTCTAAAGGGCATTAGTGAACCAGCTAGGTTTTTCCCCGACAATCTGCTGACTCATGGTCATCAGTAAGACCCTTAATTCTTTTTATTTAAAAAATTGATTTCAAGCTTCGACCATGTGCCACAGTGGGATTTGAATCTGGATCCCCAGAATATTATCTGGGCCTCTGTGATAATACCACTGTCTGTCATATTTAAAAGACCAAACATTACAAGAGAGTGGAGGTCAGTCTATGTACCAACATGCTGATAATTTTTTGACATCATTTTGGGCATTTGGAGTTAAGTGAATAGCTCATTTGTGACAGAAGATGCGGAAAGTAAGAGTAATCCTCTTAGGGATCATTAAACCAAGACAGTGAGAAGGGAGAAATTTATATTCTACATGTGCTGCTGGTCCTCCTTAGGAGTACCCAACAAGGCAAAGAAGAGGGATCTCGACTGTGCACAGATATTAATTTCAACAAGACCTTGGATCTGAAACATTTACTTGGCTTTCTCTGTCAGACCTGAGTTTTCCCAGCTATTTCTGTTTTTGTTTCTGATTTCCAGGATCCACAGTTCATTGCTAAATTTCATGTTCTCGGAATGAAATTGTGATCCTGGAATGAATCTTACTATAGGTCTCTGCGCCAAATTTTAACTAGAAATGCCTCAGTTCATGAAGTCATAAAATTCTACGTGCAATCTTATGAAGACAAAAGCCAAAAGAACTGTGGATGCTGTAAATCAGGAACGAAAACAAAGTTGCTGTTAAAAGGTCAGCAGGTCTGGCAGCAACTGTGGAGGAGAAAACAGAGTTAACGTTTCCGGTCCAGTGACCCTTCCTCAGAACTGGGTTCCGAAATCATTTTCTGATGAAGGGTCTAGGCCCAAAACGTCAAGATTTCCTGCTTCTATGATACTGCTTGGCCTGCTGTGTTCATCCAGCTCTACACCTTGTTATCTCTGTGCTAAAAGGTAACTGCCTTAATAAAAAGCAGGCAAGACTTCCTTCCTCCACTTCCAGTTTCATCATTAGCTGTGAGGCAACACTGGAAGTACAACAAAATGCAAAATAAGCATGTGCTCACCAAAAAAAAAAAAAAAGCTCTCTTCAAGCATGTCCCTGTTTGGGCTTCAAAACAGATTAATTAAAAGCACAAAGTCAAAAATAAATTATTTCAATAGGTGGAGTCTCATGACCCAAAATTCTGCACCTTATTAGGTGCTGCAATCTGATGCAATAACAGCAATTTATGAAGTTAGAATACCTTGCAAGAGACAGTTTTTCTTTTGGAACTAGCAACTGAATTTGAAGGTTAACTTCTATACCTGGAAAATCAGGAAAGCTCTTCAAGTTGAAAACAAAATACTGCATATTTTTGAGATTCTTTGTGAAAGTGTTATGACACAACTACAGATAGCCAAATTAAAAATCAGCCTACCTGTCCCAGTATTTGCAACAATAAAATTAAAAACAGTGACCTTCAAAATTGACCTTAATATTTCTCAACCATACTTTTTGAACAACAAATACCAGATACCAAGTTTACAGCTTAAAACAAAAGAATTAACAATTTACTAATAATGCAGTAGTTTTAACAGAACAAAAAGTTAAATCACAAGATAATCTAATAAATGTCAAGGATTTAAACTCTAACCTCCTTCAATTCTCTCCCACCAACTCACACAAAGACAGACAGACAGACATAATGAAGGGATAAACCAAAAGGAAGAACAAGATGCGCCTGGCCAGTTCACTTAAGTCATCTGCATGATCTGTCATCTCACAGACCCATGGGGTTGTATCTTATTTGGTTTCTCAAGACACAGCATATGCCAAGAGCTTCCAGTAGACTCGGAGGAATATTCCATTTAACACTTAAATCGAAAGTTCAGAGAATAGAATCTGTTTTAAGTTGATAATAGGAGGATAACCACAGATTGGTCATCTCAGTCCTTTTGCAAAACACAAATCAAAACTATTTCAAACTTTGGTTTATCTTTGGTGGACTCAGACTCAGCTACGTCATGACAACTTTCCAATGATCATTTCGTATTACACCAGAGACCACTTGGATTTCAACAGTTCTCCATTTCCAAAAAAGCACAAAACTGATTTTTAGACTGATTGTTTTTTCCCTCTTTAAGCTCAAACTTGAACAACAGTTTGCACATGATGAATGTTGGAGTCCCTTCTGTGTCCTCCAATGTTGAAGGAATTATTTCCCAATTGTGCAGTTGCCAGCATTGTTAAAGTCGGTCCACTTAATGATCCAACAATTGCCGGTCATGAACTTATCTCTTAATTAGCTGACTATTCTCAAACACTGGGTAGATAAACTGCAGACTGAATTGTTTGCCAACTGTTAGCCTGTTTGCTTGATATATCTGACGGCAAATGAAATGATGTCTCCAGAGTTACATTTCAAAAGGACTACTAATTGAATTAGATGGGGATCAGGACTTTGAGCTTTGCCATCATCCATAATAAAAAAAATGCTGGAAATAGTCAGTAGGTAAGGCCTGCACAGAGACAAACAAAGCTGGCATTTCAAAGCAATAAACTCTAATCGAATTGGGAAAGTTGTTCAAATCTTTCCTCATAACTGATGTATGTCATCCTGAGCAGCATTCTTGACAACCTCTTCTGCACTCTCCAATGCATTCAAATTTTTCTTCAAGTGTGCTGCTCCAGAGCTGTTAAAAAATATTCAACTGAGGAATAATCAATGTCCTATACAAATTCAGTGTAACCTCCGTGTTCATTTACATGCCACACCACTGAAGAAACCTAGAAACTATCCTCTTATAAATAGATCTCTTTACATGCCTATCAGTTTTAATGACTTACACATATATTCATGTAGGTCTCATTGCTCCTGACACTTTTCAAAGCAGTACTGATTATTTTTATTGTCTGTCCAAGTTTCAAGTGGACCTACTTTAACAATGCTGGCAGCTGCACAATTGCTAAAATGTTTTCTAATGTCCAGAAACTTTGGAGCACCAGCCAGTTTACCTTGTTTTGATAACAATACTCTCTCAGTTCTGGTATCAGCACGGTATCTCCTATTCTCCATCTTGCAAAAATGGAAGTGGAAGCAATCTGCACATACACTAAGTGTGCTTTAAACACATTTCTATACTGATTTTAAATGTAAAAGCTTTCATGGGATTTGAATGTCACTGACTGGGCAAGCATTTATTGTCCCATGCTAATTGCCCTCAACAGCGTGGTTGTCCACTGCTTTCTTGAACTGTTGCAGTCCTTGGAGTATAGGCATTCACAATGCTGTTTGGAAGTGAATGCCAGGATTTTGGCAGAGCAGCAGTGAAGGAAAGATGATATAGTCCCAAGCCAATGGTGTTGCTTTGAAGGAGTTATGGTCCCACGCATCTGTTGTCTTTGTCCTTCTAGCTAAACCAGTATATTCTCCAATGCAATACCTATACCAATCAGCACTGTCCCCACATACAGTATAAATGCTGGTTTTCCCCTTTATGCTAGTATTCTTACAAATTGTACTGATGAGCGAGCAATAAAAAGATATAACAAAGTGTGGCTTTTTTCACAAATACTCTGAATGAAAGTTCTATTATCAATTGTATTTCTTCCAGAATACTTGGTTTGCACATTTTATGGTTTCTTATTGAATTGCACTTCTAGTTTTCATGAAGTATTTTTCTGTACCCAGAGATTTCTTCGCTCCGCCACCTAGAGTCACAGATGTAGAGCATGGAAACAGACCCATCAATCCAACTCATCCAAATATCCTAAGTCAATCTAGTTCTATTTCCCAGCATTTGGCCCATATCCCTCTAAATCTTTCCTATTCATGCACCCATCTAGATGCCTTTTCAATCTTGTCATTGTACCAGCCTCCATCACTTCCCTCTGGCAACTCATTCCATGCATGAACCACCCTCTGCGTGAAAAAGTTGCCCCAGAGGTCCCTTTTAATTTTTTTCCCCCTGTCCCCTTAAACCTGGGGATAAGACCTTGGCTATTCGCTCTAGTCATGCACTTCATGATTTTATAAACCTCGAAAGGTCACCACTCAGCCTCTGACGCTCCAGGGAAGGGCAGCATGGTAGCTCAGTGGTTAGCACTGCTGCCTCAGCACCAGGGACCTGGGTTTGATTCCCCCTCGGGTGACTGTCTGTGTGGAGTTTGCATGTTTTCCCATGTCTGTGAGGATTTCCTCCAGGTGCTCTGGTTTCCTCTTATAGTCCAAAGATGTGCAGGCTAAGTGGACTGGCCATAGTGTTCAGGGATGTGTACATCAGGTGGGTTTGGGGAATGGGTCTGGGTAGGATGCTCTCAAAGTCAGTGTGGACTTGTCAGGCCGAAGGGCCTGTTTCCACACTGCAGGGATTGTGTGTAAAATAGCCCCAGCTTATTCAGCTTGTCCCTACTGCTCAAACACTCCAACCCTGGCAACATCCTTGTAAATCTTTGCTGAACCGTTTCAAGTTTCATAACATGTGTCATAGAGCAGGGAGACCAGAATTGAATGCATTATTCCAAAAATAATAGAACCAAAGTCCTGTACTGCCACAATATGAACGCATCCCCCCCCCACCAACTCCTACACTCAAAATGTACTGACCTTAATTTGAAAATTAAATGCCTAATGCTTGATGACCCATAGATGCAGCAGGTTGAGTCAATCTATATTGAAACACATTCAGCACAGACATGGTCAAATCTGCGAGTTTAAGATCATATTGTTTAATCATGGCCCTCATTCACATTTTTAAAACGCCAACCCTTATTTTCCATGCCAAAAGAAATGACAGCTTGCTTAGATGGAAACTTTAAGGCTAGTATCAAAATTGAAAAGCCACTATTTTTACACTACAGTTAAAATACAGAAAGAACTGGCTTAACTGTAACTCTTGAAACACTTAAAAATATATTTTTATTAACTATTACTAAGTAACTGTTCCAAAATAGTAACATCCCATAAACACACCCATGGCAAAAGCAAAGTCAGTAAAATTGATTGTCTCATATGCAATTCTAGCAGCAGGAAGAGAACCCTAACTTTTAGCCATAACAGAGCAAGGAATAAGAGCTTCCACATCCAGCTTCAAGACGCAAACACCTGCAGAAGGCTAAAACTAAAAATCCTGGTTCTATGGGAGCTTGACCCCACCCATTCAGGCTGCTTCTATTATTCCAACATAAAAAATTCTAAAGCCTCACAAGCTGTTTACTTTACTAGCTTTGACCAGACTCCTCAGCAGCTGGGTAGTTTCAGGTCTGGTGACCCTTCCTCAGGGGCGGGTTCTGAAGAAGGAAGGATCAACAGACCCAAATGTTAACTCTGATTTTTTTTCTTCAGATGCAGCCAGACCTGCTGAGCTTCCAGCAACTTCTGTTCTTGAATGGAAAAAATACACCTCTGAAAGCCATAGTATCATTCCTAGAGGGAGTAATTTTATACATATCTTCTACTCTGCGTTCATCTTTAACATCGCAAAGATTGTATCCAACATCTGAGGTGATTACTGAGAAAACCAAGTGGCTGCCAGCAAATACACAGACTGAGGCATCAGCTGGCTCCAACCATGAAAAAAAGTGTCACTGGTGTCATCATAACAATATGGTGAGCATATACAGCAAGACAAGCACATCAATATAGTACCGGGGAAGCAGTCAGTCAGTTCCTCAGTCCTGGAGAGATGGCTGACTGTAGGAAGGTAATAGAGGTGGCATCAAGCCCTACTTGGTGACCCCACAGAAAACCCAAAATGGGATAGGTGCATTCAATCACTGATGAAATGTGTCAGCTTTATGTTTGTGTGCACACACCCGTTGCACCACCTAGAGGTGGCATTGATACAATTCAGCTCTGTCGACATCAATCTTTGCAGTTAAAAATAAAAGGACCTGTATAAAGAAAGAATGAATTTGTACTAAGTATGGATAAAAACCTGGCCAATTTTCTCCAGTTGGCAATGCAATCAGGTACAATTCTGCAAAACTCTCTACAAAGTTCAGAACTAAAAGCAACCTTGCTTACATCTGATATTTTCCAGTCTACCTGAATCCATCAATAGGAACCTGGCATGCATTTATAATCAAACATCACCTTGGTTTCAAAAATCTCAATTTTTTTTTTTTTTAAAACCTTTGTCAGTAATTGTTTCCATTCAAATAACAGAGCAAGTTCAAGAATCCTGAGGTCTACTCCTGCTCACAATACACTTCCACAACACAACAAAGGATTCTGATGAATTGCTAACTATCAAGGGTTCCATATGCACAGATTACTAAGCAACTCGAACAAACCTCCATTTACATTTTAGGTAAGTGGCACAGGGTACCTACCAGCATGTCTGTGGCATGAAGATAATGTTTGCTTGCCATGCATCGCTCCAGCTTTTGTGGCACCTGTTTGATGTTCTCGATTTCATCAAGCAGATTTAAGACATGCTTGTGTTCAATACCTTCAATCCAAAGTTTGCGGAGCTCATCCCTTTTGCAGTGGAGCAGCATTTTGCATGAAAGCAGATTCTCCTTCACCTGCTTGATTTTGTTACGTGAGCTGGTGATACGTTCGGTGATACTTTGGTATGTCCTGATGGCTGTGGTAAGTTCTGTATAGTGCTGTACAATCAATTCATCTAAATCACGGTCGCATTTTTCATAAGCTTCCTCAAGACGGCCCTTCTCAGCTTCTCGATCATGAATATCATCACTTGTTGACAGTGTTCTATAAAAACACGTAGAAAGAGTAGAATTAAGAGCCTTTTCACTTATGTATCATAGCGAATGACAAAGAACATTTGCCAGTGACACTTGAATCTGACTGAAATATTCCATCATCAGAATAGTAAATGGGCTTTTTCATTTTAGATGTTGCAAAAAGCTAAATTTTGCTGTTGACCATGTTCAGTAATTATTCTTGATAAAGCAGTGTCAGTAATGTATAAAACAAGAATTTTGAGTGTTTCGTTTTTCCATACACCCACAAGACAAACATACTGCACCGTATATGAAATATTTCTAAAAGTCATGGAGCATTTGCATAAACAAGAAGTGAACATGTCTACAAACTCATAGTCACCAACCTACAATCACAAGTTACTGTACAGGATAATATTATGTTAGACAGTTGCATGATCTTCCCCAGGAACTTTCATGTTAATGGTACAAACTGGATTTTTCCAAAAATAAACTTAATTGCCATCGTGCGCTCATTAACTGCTTGTATCCCAACCATACTGCTATTACACTTTTCAATATTAACATATTAACAGAGTTGAACATAAAATCAAACAAACCTTCAAGTGTATTTTCTAAACCATGCTTAGATACAAACTATAATTTTCAGGTGCCAATAATGTATATTGCATGTGAAAGAAAAAAAAAAAATCACACTGACCATTCTCAAACGTGGACTACAATACTGTAGTTTTTTTTTTAATTCACAGGATGTATGGGACGAGGAATGAGTGGCACTCGCCAAGCAATCAACTTCCAAATCCAATAAACAAATATTGTTAGAAATTTAACTCAATTGTCACATAGACAGCAAGTGACATTCACACCACACAAATGCCAGAGACAAATTAACTACTGACCCTTGACATTTAATGGTGTTACCATCACTGAATCCCCCAATATCAACATAATGGAGATTACCATTGAACAAAAACAATTGGATTCATGATAATCAAGGGTGAGTCAGATGTTAGGAATATTGCAGCAAGTAACTCACCTCCTTGCTCCCCAGAGCCCATACACAAGGCACATGTCAGGAATATGATGAAACATTCTCCATTTGCCTAAACGAGCACAGCTCCAACACATGCATCCTGACACTATTCACAACAAAACAGTCCACTCGATCCGCACCTGGGGTGGCATGGTGGCTCAGTGGTTAGCAATGCTGCCTCACACCACCAGGGACCCGGGTTTGATTCCACCCTCGGGTGACTGTGTGTGGAGTCTGCACATTCTCCCAGTGTCTGTATGGATTTCTTCCAGTTTCCTCCTGCAGTCCAGGTGGATTGGTCATGCTGAATTGCCTATAGTGTTCAGGGGTGTGTAGATCGGGTGGGTTATAGGGATAGGTCTGGGTGTGGGGCTTGTTGGGCTAAAGGGCCTACTTCCACCCTGTAGGTATTCCATAAATAATTTCTCCAAACCCACAAATACCCACTGTCCACAACAAACAAACAAACAAACAAACAGTAGCAGTAGCAGCACAGTGCCAAAGATCCTCATATAGTCCCTATAAATGACCACTACCATCTCGAAGGACAGCAGGTACATAAGAACTGCAAGTTCCTCTCTAAGACATTCACCATCTCTACTTGGATATATAATCGCTGGTCCCTCACTGTTAAAATCCTGGAATTCCCACCCTCATGGCACATCAGTTGCAGTGGTTCAAGAAGGCAGTCCATCATCACCTTCAATGGCAATTAAGGACAAGCAAATTAATGCCATCCAGCCAACAACACCAACATTCCACAAGTGAATTTAGAAAAACAAAACAAGATTGACACCTTTACCACTTATCAGATCTGCAGCATTTCCAATATTTTTGAGGAAACACAGATCGAAGAATCTTTCAAACTCAGCTAACTACTTTTCAAATCTGTTAGGTGGAAAACAAACAGGGAAGTGTTTTTCATAATAAGAAGTTTGACTGTTTTTCATTGCTATGTTCAGTTTCAAAAATCCCCCAAATACGTCCTCAATGAATTTGCAGAATTTCATCCTAAAATTAGCTCAATTACTAATCACCAAAAGGAACTAAAATTAGCTGGCTTAATTTGACAATTTTGGAATTTGTATACTTGTCCTGGCTTTATCAAACTTGCACAGCAGCACCTTTACAGTGTGGACTGGCCAGCCGCATTCCAGAAAAATCATACTATCAAGTTAAATTGTTGAAAATGTATGCTGAAAGGATGTTATCAACTAACCAAAACATCTATTGCATGATGCCAATGATTATCATAAATAGGTTATTTATAGATACCAAATTGTTGCAGCTCAATTTGAGTTTAACTCTATTGGTATTTGTTGTGCACAGGGCCAAATCCAATGATCATTCAAAAGAAATACAAGCGCTGCTCAAACTGTACCTGAGAAGCAGGAAACATTATGAGGTTTTAGGAAAGGGAAAAAGAAGCACAGCAGCCCAAACAAATCCTGTCAACAAACACACAAGTGTTGATCTATACACATTTCATAATGAAGAAATGGTTTGAATTTACTCTTTGAAAATACAAGTACCCTGTCTAAAAAGAAGACTTTGACTTGAGGTTCAATGAAAATGTAGTGAGTAGTCAGCTCTTACCCTCATCTCTTCTGGAGGTGTTAATAGCGTCATAGAGCTGTATAACATGGAAACAGACCCTTCAGTCCAACTCATCCGTGCTGACCACATATCCTAAATTAATCTATGCCCATTTGCCAGCATTTGGTTCATATTCCCTCTAAACCCTTCTTATTCATGTACCCATACAGATGCTTTTTAAATGTTGTAATTGTCTCAGCCCTCACCACTTCCTCTGGCAGCTCATTCCATACCTGCATCACCCTCTGTGAAAAAGTTGCCCTTGAGGTCCCTTTTAAATCTTTCCCATCTCATCTTAAAAAGCCTTATGCCCTCTAGTTTTGGACTCCCCCACCCCAGGGAAAAGATCTTGGCTATTCACCCTATCCATGCCCCTCATTATTTTATAAACTTCTATGAAGGTCATCCCTTATCCTCTGAAGCTCAAGGGAAGATAGCCTAGCCTGTTCAGCCTCTCCTTATGGCTCAAACCCTCCAACCCTGGCCACATCCTCATAAGTCTTTTCTGAACCCTTTCAAGTTTCACAACACCCTTCCTACGGCAGGGAGGCCAAAACTGAACACAGTATTCCAATAATGCTCCAGCCAACATCCTGCAACATGTCCTCCCAACTCCAATACTCAATGCAGTGACCAATAAACGCATGCATACCAAACGTTTTCTTCACTATACTGTCAACCTATGACTCCACTCTCAAGGAACTATGAGCCTGCACTCTTTGTTCAGCAACACTCCCCAGGACCTTACCATTAAGTATATAAGTCCTGCCCTGATTTGCCTGCCCAAAATTGCAGCACCTCACGTTTTATCTAAATTAAGCTCCATCTGATCAGTGTCCCATTGTACTCTGGAGGTAACTTCCTTCACCGTCCACGATAGCTCCAATTTTGGTGTCATCTGCAAACATACTAACAATACCTCCGATGCTCACATCCACATCATTTACATAAAAATGACAAAAAGCTGTGGTTCCAGCACCCATCCTTGCGGCAAACCACTGGTCACTGGCCTCTAGTCTGAAAAAAATCAACCCTGCACCACCACCCTCTTCTGCCTTGGAGTCAGTTCTGCGTCCCACTGGCTAGCTCTTCCTGTATTCCACATGAGCTAACCTTCCAACCAGTTTAATCACGTGGAACCTTGTCAAACATCTTACTGAAGTCCATACAGATCACGTCCACCACTCTATCATTCCCTCATCAATCCACTTCACCACTACTTCAAAAAAAAAACTCAAGTTAGTGAGACACTATTTCCCACACAAAGCCATGTTGACTATCTGAATCAGTCCTAGCCTTTCCAAATACACGATGTTACAGTGGAACATGGATGAATTACATGGTACAGTTACAGCTGCAGAATGATATCTACCATTCTGAAACAAAATAGCAGAAGAGGACATGTTTAAAAAAAAAAAAAATGAAGGATTGTGTATAAACATCATGCTCCAAAGTGCTTTACAGACAACTGTGAAGATCATTATCATTGCAGGAGCCAATGTATAGTATACACCTACAAAACATGATAACTATAGCTTTATTCTGATTTACAAAACAAAAACAAAAGAAAAAAAAAGCCAATAGTAGGATATAAATGCTTGCGGACAAGGGGAGAACACACCTGCCTTTTTTTCACTATTGAGATCTTAGGTCTCTCTTTGAAACAGACATCTCCCTCACTAATGAATTGTGGTGACACACTATGTTTTGGGCTGAGATGGAAAAGCAGAGTCTTAGAAACTGGGAGGAGTACGCTACTTGCCCTTTTAAGCCTGCTCCGCCATCCAAGTGATCATGTCTGATGCACTCAAAGCCATATTTCCACTTCCTCCCATGCTCAATGATACCTTTAATAGCAATTAATTTATTCCTGTCTTCCTTGATTATATTCAATAAGTGGCAGAAAGCCTGCTGTGGTAGTAAATTCCACAGGTTCACCACCCTTAGATGAAGAAATGTTTCCTCATCTCAGACCAAAATAGCCCACCCTATATCATGAGGCTAATGACCCCAAGGTTGCAGTCTCCCCAACCAGGGAAAAACATCCTCCCTACATCTAATCTGTCCAGCCCTGAATATTTTATGTTTTAATTTCTCCCTCATCCTTATAAACTCTAGTGAATACATGATGTGAAAGTGCCAGTGTTGGACTGGAGTGGACAAGGGCTGCTCTTTCACTTGATGGAAGCTTGTGATTTCAAGTAAACCTGTTGGACCATAACCTGGTGTTGCGTAATTTCTGACATACTGAATAAAAGCCTATGACAGTCCTGCCATCCTCAGCTTATGAACCCCCATTGCATTCCCTCATAACAAGTATTTTTTTTTTAATATACACACACAAAAACCCACAGAATTATTATAGCTTAGAAAGAGACTATTTGGTTCATCATACCACCACTAAGTCTATTAATTAGTGCCAATCTCCTGCTATTCCACCGCCCCCCGCCGCCCTGGCCTTTGGTAGGGAGACCAAAACGACAAGCAATACCTCAGTTAGTGTCTCATCATGGCCCCACCCAACATAGGCATCAACTTTCTTACTCCTAGCTGAGAACGTTATCAATTGAGCTGAAACTG
This sequence comes from Ginglymostoma cirratum, assembly GCA_024137785.1. Classification (NCBI taxonomy): domain Eukaryota; kingdom Metazoa; phylum Chordata; class Chondrichthyes; order Orectolobiformes; family Ginglymostomatidae; genus Ginglymostoma; species Ginglymostoma cirratum. The sequence goes on along the minus strand of JAHRHZ010000045.1, from coordinate 12,722,371 downwards.
ATACTATCTTACTTCGCTATAGTACCGACCTGAATGTAAAGAAAAGGTGAAAGGGCGATGTTTGTAATATTAAACAGATCAGTGGAATTTGTAAAACATATACAGCTATTAGCAAAGTTCACGATAAGGCATAAATAATAACCGATTCCTCACTTTTCTAACCTGTTTCTTTGGAACTGAGCTTATGATGCCGAGTGATACTATAATATTCAGGGGTTTGCATTAAAACCAACGATCACGTACAAAACAATTTCTTATTTTTTTAAGGACACAGATATGGAACATGTATTTTCGCACAGCGCTTACCTTATAACAGAAATAAGTAAGCCTGAGGGATCTTTACTTTTGCTGATGGCACTCCTGTACTTTCCGGCCTCACTCGCCATTTTTTTGTTGTCACTGAACCACAGCAGTGCGCGTGCACTGACTGACGGTTTGATTACAGCCTTTCAAACCACACAGCGTTAAGAAAGGGCGGGGCTTCGATTAAATTTGGGGAAATACACCGATATAACTCGAAGGTAGAAGATAATATTTCCAAAGAGTAACGATTTCTGCTGATTGAAATGTGAGGACAGCCGTTCCTTTTGTTCTTTATTTCGAAAAGATCACCATAAAGAACTACAATTCCCATTTTCCCTTGGGAGTTGACAACAATCATAACTTTATTTGAAGTTTATCTGTGACCGGAAAGCGTCTCGGCATTTACCTTCCTCCCGGTTGGCCCGCCCCGTCCAATCTATTCCAGTAGTGACAGCAAGCCAATCAGCGCTCGTATTCAAACACATGCCACCTTTGTGTGGGGGAGCTAATGCGGCGATTGACCAATCGCGCTGGCTGTTACTTTGAGGTAGAACGTTGAGGGGCGTAATGGATTGGGACGTTGTTGGCGTGTGACCGGTTTGCTTGTTCCCAGTCATAACTTCAACGTTTCTGAAAGTTTTTTTCGCCCGTGATTTTGCTCCCTGTTTCCTTTTTGTTTCTTTTTAATTAATGCTGACAGCATGGGAGGTAGTGGGAGTACAAAACGCGTCTCCTTCGAAGCAGATGAAAATGATCAGATCACTGTGGTGAAGGGCATTAGGGTGAGTGTGTCACTGTCGGCAAACTGGATTAATATAACCTTTGTAACTTTTCTGTTGACAAATGGCTTCAGTTATATTTTGCAGTACCCGGTCTCTTCTCAATACATTATCTAATAGTTATAACTTATAAAGTATTCGGAAACTTAGTTTAGATTTTTAGTGTTTAGGTTGAGGCCTTTCCTTGAACTTAAAACTTTTCACACGCTCTGAACTTAAGAAGGGTCTAGTCCCGAAACGTCAAGATTTGCTGCACATCTGAAGCTGCTTGGCCTGCTGTGTTCATCCAGCTCCACACCTTGTTGTCTCCTTTTGTAACCCGTTGCTTTTGGGCGCAAAATATAGTTTGGTATTATTAGGGTTTCTTTCTGGAGAACAAACCTGTATTATTTTCAATATTTTTTTTCTTTTACATCGAATAAATTCAACTCTTTCATAATGGACCTCATTACTGTTAAACCATACGACGTAGGCGGCACAGGGGTTAGCACTGTTGCTTCTTAGCGCCGGGGACCGTGTTTGATTTCACCCTCGGGCGATTGACTGTGTGGAGTTGCTCGTCATTGTCAGATTAGATGAATTAGGCTTGCTAAATTGCCCATCCAGAGGCGTGCAGACGTCTCGTCATGGATTACATTATAAGAACTAGGAGCGGGAGTAGACCATCTGGCCCCTCGAGCCTGCCCCCCTCACCCCCCCCCCCCAATCAGATCATGGTTGATCTTTGAGACTCAGCTCCACTTACCCGCCCACTCACCATACCCCTTAATTCCTTCACTGTTCAAAAATTTATCTAGCTTTGCCTTAAGAACATTCAGTGAGGTAGCTTCAAACGCTTCACTGGGCAGGGAATTCCACAGATTCACGACCCCTTGGGTGAAGACGTTCCTCCTGACCTCAGTCCTACATCTGCTTCCCTTTATTTTGAGGCGATGTCCTCTAGTCCTAGTTTCACCTACCAGCAGAAACAACCTTCCTGCCTCCACTTTATCTATTCCCTTCATAATCTAATGTGTTTCTATAGGATCTCCCCTCATTCTTCTGAATTCCAATGAGCATAAGCCCAGTCTACTCAGTCTCTCCTCATAATCCAACCCTCTCAACTCTGGAATCAACCGAGTGAATCTCCTCTGCACCCCCTCCAGTGCTAGTATATCTCTTCTGAAGTAAGGAGACCAAAACTGGACACAGTACTCCAGGTGTGGCCTCACCAGGACCCTATACAGCTGCAGCATAGCCTCCCTGTTTTTAAACTCCATCCCTCGAGCAAGGCAGACAAAATTCCATTTGCCTTTTTAATTACCTGCTGCACCTGCAATCTCACCTTCAGCGATTTCATGCACAAGGACATCCAGGTCCCTTTGAACAGCAGCGTGCTGCAATTTTTTTACCATCTAAAACATAGTCCATTTTGCAGTTATTCCTACCAAAATGGATGACCTCACACTTATCAACATTGTACTCCATCTGCCAGACCTTTGCCCGCTCACTTAGACTATCTATATCCCTCTGCAGACTTTGTGTCTTCTGTACACTTTGCTCTACCACTCATCTTAGTGTCATCTGCAAATTTTGACGCACCACACTTAGTTCCCAACTCCAAATCATCCAAGTAAATTGTAAACAATTGAGGTCCCAACGCTGATCCCTGAGGCACACCACGAGCCACTGACCGCCAACCAGAAAAACACCCATTTACCCCTACTCTTTGCTTTCTACTGGTCAACCAATCCTCTATCCATGCCAATACATTACCTGTAATACCGTGCAACTTTATCTTACGTAGCAGTCTTTGGTGTGGCACCTTGTCAAATGCCTTCTGGAAATCCAGATACACCACATCCACGGGTTCCCCATTGTCCACCATGCAAGTAATGTCCTCAAAGAATTCCACCAAATTAGTTAAACATGACCTACCCTTCATGAACCCATGCTGGGTGTTCCCAATGGGACAACTTATATCCAGGTGTCTTGCTATTTCTTCCTTAATGATAGATTCAAGCATTTTCCTCACTACCGAAGTTGAGCTAACTTACAGTTACCTGCTTTTTGTCTACTTCCTTTTTTAAACAGTGGTGTCACATTGGCTGTTTTCCAATCTGCGGGAACCACCTCAGTGTCCAGTGAATTTTGGTAAATAATTATCAGTGCATTTGCTATTTCCCCCATCACCCCTTTTAGTGCCCTGGGATACATTTCATCAGGGCAAGGAGACTTGTCTACCTTTAGCCCCATTAGCTTGCCCAACATTGCCTCCTTAGTGATAATGATAGTTTCCAGGTCCTCACCTGCTATAACCTTCTTGCTATTAGTTTTTAGCATGTTATTTGTGTCTTCCACTGTGAAGACCGACGTGAAATAACTGTTTAATGCCTTGGCTATTTCCTCGTTCCCAGTTATTAAATTGACCTTCTCATCCTCTAAAGGACCAATCTTTACCTTTGCCACTCTTTTACGATTTACATATTTATAGAAACTTTTGCTGCCTGTTTTTAAATTTTGGGCTAGTTTACTCTCATAATCTATCTTACTTTTTTTGTGGCTTTCTGTTGGCCTTTAAAGATTTCCCAGCCTGCTCGTTTCCCACTAATCTTTGCTTTTTTGTATGTGTTTTTTTCAATCTGATACTTTCCTTTATTTCCTTAGACATCCATGGCTGGCTTTCTCTTTTCCTACAGTTCTTCCTTATCACTGGAATATACTTCTGCTGAGCACTGTGAAAAATTGTTTTGAAAGTCCTCCACTGTTCCTCAATTGACCCACCATAAAGTTTTTGCTCCCATTCTACATTAGCTAACTCCTCCCTCATCCCATCATCGTCTCCTTTGTTTAAGCACAGGACATAGGAACTGGATTTAACCTTCTCACGCTCCATCTGTATTTTAAATTCGACCATACTGTGCTCGCTCCTTCCAAGTGGTACCCTAACTGTGAGATTACTTATTATTCCTGTCTCATTACACAGGACTAGATCTAAGATAGCTTGCTCCGTCGTAGGTTCCCTTACATATTGTTCAAGGAAATTATCGCGGATGCATTCTATGAACCCCTCCTCAAGGCTGCCATGACTGACCTGGTTTGACCAATCGATACGTAGATTAAAATCCCTCATGATAATTGCTGTACCATTTTTCCATGCATTAGCTATTTCTATGTTTATTTCCCGCCCCACATGTTAAGGGCTCCACATTTAAGAGGTTCTATAATTCTGTGTTAGGAGCAGAATTAGGCTATTCAGTAATGGCTAATACGTTTCTCAGCCCCATCCTCCTGCCTGCTCCCTGTAACCTTTGATCCACTTACCAATCAAGAACCTATTTCTCTCTGCCTTGAATACACTCCAAGACTTAGCTTTCAAAATCTTCTGTGGCAAGAAATTCCACAGATTAACCCTTATGGCTGAACTGTTTATGAAGTATTTGGGAAACCTTAGAAGAAATGCCTATATTTTCATTGTGCCTGTTCATGACCTTGAATATCTTGAAGTGCTGTAAAGCACTTCACGTACTTTGTTGTCACGGGAACTACAGTTCAACGTAGGAGCTGAGGCAATTTGTGTAAAACAGAATCCCTCAACAAGTGATAGAAGTAACTTTCTAATCTGATCAAGTGCTAACAGTTGATGGATCAGTTTTAGATTAATGTCCTTTCTCTTTTAAACAGCACTGTGGAACAGCGTTAACTTGAGAGCACAAATGGTTTGATTTCTGTTCTGCTAGTGTAACATTCCTTTAATAATGGACAAAATTCAAAAATGAGACCCAAAGTAATGCAAGGCAGTTGATGCTTACGTTCAACATATTGTGCTTGTGTTGGTTATTGGAAAGGGCTATGCAATCATCTTGATTGCCCTGCCCTTTCTCCAGAGCTCCACAAATGTGATTGAACCTTCTTATGCCACCCTTTCAGGTAATGTATTTCAGATCATGTACTTGTCTTTTTTTTTGATGATCTTATCTTTGGTTCTTTTGACATTTACCTTAAAATTGCATCCTCTGGAGCAAAACAAATTTCAAGATTGTTGTAACAATGAAGTTGCTTTGTATTGGGCAAGTATTAAAACTTGAGAGGAACATTGATAACCTTGTGTTCGTTTTGTCACATGGAAGATTTGGAGATGTGTGCCTGAAGTTGAACTTGGGGTGACAGGTAGATGATAAATATGTGGGGGAACCGGATGACAGACATAAAGACTACGAATGAGCCTTGGTTCCTTGGTAACCCTGACCCAAAATTCATTTTAAAACCTCAAGAGTCCCTGGAATCAGACTTTACTCACAGTAAGGTACTTCAGTTTTTGTTTTAGACCCTTCTGTTCACCTGCCATCCCTTGATGAATTTTCATGTTGTTTCTGCTTATTGTTCATGTGACTGCTCATCCTGTTAATTTTCCCCATTTAGTGAGGCTGCAGACCAATAACAAAACCTGCTGGCTTAGCAGCACTACCAGCTGAGTTATTTAAAGGTCAATAAGTCATGGAGTTTGTCTTGAGCCCAGGGCCTTCTAACTTGGATGCAGGACTGTAACCATTGATACACATCTGCTCTGAAGAAGTATCTCCTTCATTCAGTCTTGTATGAATGACCTGTTAGCCTGAGATTATTCTCTGAATTAGGTTCCACAGCCAGAGCAAGCAAGCAACCTCTCTGTCTACCCTATCATAAACATGGAGACCAAAACTACATACACTGTTTTTCAGATGTGATCTCAACAAAGTTCTGTACAATTGTGCAAGACTACTTTATTGGAGTAAAAGAATAGAGGCCGTCGTGCCATTTGTCTTCCTATTTGCTTGCAGTACCTGCTTGCAAATTTTGTTTGTTTGAGTTCAAGTCCACCCACATGTATCTAAAAGTTTCACGCCATTGAAAGATATTCTGCAATTCTCCTCGTAGTATCAAAGTGCCTCAGTACAAACTTCACAAAAATAGGTATTGTACTCTATCTGCCACGTTGTTTCCATTCACTTAACCTGCAACATGCGCAAAATTCACTTATCTGCAATACCTGTTTTAATTTTAGGAGACATGGTCAGTAAGTTTGCAGATGACACCAAAGTTATTGGTATAGTGGACAGTGAAGAAAGTTTCTAAGACTGCAATGAGATCTTGATAAATTAGGTCAGTGGCGGATGGAGTTTAATTTGGATAAAACCAACTAAGGCAGGACTTGTACACTTTAATAGCAAGGCCCTGGGTTGCGTTGTCAAAGAGAGAGACCTAGGGGTTCAGGTACATAATTCTGTGAAATTTGCATCGAATCGACAGGATAGTAAAGAAGGTGATATTCATGCTTGCCTTCATTGCTCAGACCTTGGAGTAAAGGATTTGGGTTGTCATGTTGAGGTTGTAAAGCACATTGGTGACGCCTGTTCTGGAATACTGTGTACAGTTCTGGTCACGCTGTTATAGGCGGAATATTTGAAAATTGGAGAGGGTTCATAAAAGATTTACCAGGATGTTGCTGGGAATGGAAGGTTTGTATTAGGCTGGGAGTTTTCTCATTGGAACGTAGCATGTTGAGGGGTGACGTCAAAGTGGTTTATAAAATTGAGGGGCACAGATAATGTGATCAGCGAAGGCCTTTTCCCTAGGATAGGGGAATTCAAAACTAGGGGACATATTTTTAAGGTGACAGGAGAAAGATTTAACAAGGACATGAGGGGCAACTTTTTTTTTTTTACCCAGTGGTTGACATATGGAATGAATTGCCAGAGAGAGTGGTGGATGCAAGTACAGTTACAACATTAGAAAGACATTTGGATAAGCACGTGAATAGGAAAGGTTTGTTTGGGTATGGGTCAAACACAGGTAAGTGGGATCACATAATAAAAATAGTTGTTTTCATTTCCAGGGCAGATAAAGACTTTGTCCACTCCTCTTTGCAGGGCCTTTAATGTGTCCTCCTAGCAGCTTGCATTCCTTTTAATGTTGTGTCATCAGCTTTCTTGAATTCGTAGGGCCAGATTTTGAGAAGAATGGCAATCTCGCAAAGAATGCCACTCCAGCCCTTTTACAAAAGGACAGAGCTCGACATTCTGACAGAAGACTTTGATCAGGGCTCCTTCAGAAATATAGAGGGAATAGTAAGAACTGCCGATGCTAGAGTCTGAAATAACAAGGTGTGGAGCTGGAGGAACACAGCAGGCCAGGCAGCGTCAGAGGAGCAGGAAAGCTGATGTTGCGGGTCGGGACCCTTCTTCAGAAATTGGGGAGGGGAAGGGGGCTCTGAAATAAATAGAGAAGTGGGGGGCGGTGACAGCAGGTGGATAGTGGAGCGTATAGGTGGGAGAGAAGATGGACAGGCCAAGGAGGCATGGATGAAGCTAGTAAAAGTGAGTGTAGGTAGGAAGTGGGGATGGGGATTGGAGTAGATAGGTGGGAGAGAAGACGGACAGATCAAGGAGGCGGGATGGGGGTGCGGCGGTCTTGGGATGAGGCCGGAGGTAGGGGGATTTTGAAGCTCGTAAAGTCCACATTGAGACCATTGAATTGTAGGCTTCCAAGGCGGATTATGAGGTGCTGTTCCTCCAGTTTCCAGGTGGCATCGTTGTGACACTGGAGGAGGACCAGGATGGACATGTCGTCCAGGGAGTGGGAGGGGGAGTTGAAGTGGTTCACAACTGGGAGGTGTCGACGTTTGACACGAACCGAGTGTACGTTCCTGCCCTTCACCACCCCCCCCCCCCTCACCTCCATCCCAGGCCCCAAAAAAACCTTCCACATTAAACAGATGTTCACCTGCACATCACCTAATGTGGCCTATTGTATCTGCTGTTCCCGATGTGGCCTCCTCTACATCGGGGAGATCAAGCGGAGGCTCGGAAACCTCTTTGTGGAGCACCCACGCTGGCTTCGCGACAAACGACAGCATCTCCCAGTCGCTGCTGTCTGCTTTCTGTCCATAATCAATCCTCTATCTGTACTCACTTTTTACCCCCAGCACCATGGGCACTTATCCCATGTATTAACCTTTTAGCGCAGTGCCTTATCAAATATCTTGTAAATCCAACTGCTGGTTTTCTTTCCTACTCCATCCTCAAAAAAAGTGAACACCTTTGTCGAACATTATTTTCCTTTTGTAAAACCACATCGACGTTGTCTGATCATCTTTTAATTTTCCAAGTGTTATGAAGATTTCATTGCTAACAAATTCCAGCATTTTACCAGCAAATGATGTGGAGGTGTTGGTGTTGGACTGGGGTGGACAAGATCAGAAATGAGATGACGGGAAGTTATAGTCCAACAGGTTGATTTGAAATCACAAGCTTTCAGAGCGTAGCCACTTGGTCAGGTGAAGTGAGAGAGAAGCACACAGACACAGAATTTATAGGCAGAGAGATCAAGGGTAGAGAGAAGAAAAAAAATCATACAAATGGTGTGAATGGACTGTTGAATCATAAGTCTCTGCAACTGATTTGAAGTGTCAGATGGTGTGAGTACAGTGTCGACAGCTGAATAAGAAGTGAAGGGATGATCTGTAATTGTATTAAGTGAGGCAGAGAGATAATTACAAAAAAAGGTGATGCTGGAGACAAACCAAGTAACTGGAATAACATGATGGGTTTCAGAGTCGCATGCCAAGTGTCTAACCAAAGTAACAAGTAATTCAAAACTGTACAAAGTAATTAAGGTAGAGAGATCATAACAAATTATCAAGGTGATGGTGTCAAAATAGGATAGGATAGAAGATTTTACAGATACTAAACAGTGTGGTGGGGTTGTGTGTAGCATGACATGAGCCCAAGGTCATGAGTATGGAATTTGGCTATCAGTTTCTGCTTGGCGATTCTGCATTGTTGTGTACCTGGAAGGTTACCATGGAGGATGCTTACCGGAAGATCAGAGGCTGAATGTCCTTCACCACTGAAGTGTTCCCTGACTAGGAGGGAGCATTGCTGTCTAGCGATTGTTGTGCATTGTCCATTCATCCGTCGTCAGAGCGTCTGCGTGGTTTTGCCAATGTACCGTACCTCGGGGCGTCCTTGCCTGCAGCATGTCAGATAGACAGCATTGGCCGAGTCACATGAGTATCTGCCATGTACGTGGTGGGTGGTGTTCCCATGTGTGATGGTAGTATTCATGTTGATGATCCGACATGTCTTGCAGAGATTGCCATGGACTACAACACCGCACAGCCCTGCCATGGCAAGTAGTGTATCAAGGAGGTATAGTGGAGTGATTATAGAGAACTAGGAAAAAGTTTAAAAACCACAACCTCAACAGTGGTGATCTTCAGATTAGTTCCAGTGCCACGTGCTCGTGAGGGTAAATGCGGGAGAATATGACCGATGAATGCATGGCTAAAGAAATGGTGCAAGAGGAAGGGATGCAGATTCGTAGATCATTGGGATCTTTTCTGAGGCAGCGGTGACCTGTTCAAGAGGGACGAGTTGCATCTGAACTGGAGGTGTACCAGTATCCTGGCAGGCAGATTTGCTAGTGCTGCAAGGGAGGGTTTAAACTAGATTGGCAGGGGTGTGGGGTCCTCAGCAGCAGGAAGGCAAGTGCGAGGCTGGAAGGAGATACAGTAGTGGGAAGTAGCAAGTTGAAGAGACAGGCCAGGCTGGAACACGACAGGGAGCAAGGCATGCCTGTTGGATTAAATTACATCTATTTCAAAGCAAGAGGGCTGACGGGTAAGGTCGGTCTTTAAGGACGTGAATGAGTACTTTGGGCTGGGATGTTATAGCCATTACAGAAACATGGCTAAAGGAAGGACAGGACTGGCAGCTTAATGACAGATGAATAGAAGTGTTTTAGGCGGTACATAGGTGGAGCAAAGAGGGAAGGGTAGTTCAGTTTTTGATTGAGGGCAGTATCACAGCAGTACTCGGAGATGAAATAACTGAGGGGTCCTCTAGTGAGGCTTTGTGGGTGGAATTCAGAAGTAAGAAGGAAATGGTGAAGTTATTGGGGTTGGACTCTCAGCCCCCAAATAGTTAACAGGAATTAGAGGAACAGTGTGCAAGGTGATTGCGGAGACTTGCAGAAGAAATAGGGTTGTCAGAGTGGGGGATTTTAATTTTCTTAACATTGTTTGGGACTGTCATAGTGTTAAAGGCCTAAGGGGGGTGGAATTTGTTAAATGTGTTCAGGAAAATTTCCTCAAGCAATATATAGAGGGTCCTACTTGGAAAGGAGCAAAACTCAATCTACTCCTGGGAAATAGGGCAGGACAGTGACGGAGATGGCAGTGGTGGAGCACCTTGGGACCAGCGACCGTAGTTCTATTAATGTCAAAATAGTTATGGAGAAGGACAAAACTGGTCCCTGGTTCAAGTTCTAAATTGGGGCAAGATGAATTTGATGTAATTAGACAGGAGCTTGCAGGGCTTGTTTGGAGCAGTTTGTTTGCAGGCAAAGGGCCCTCTGGCAAATGGGAGGCCTTTAAGAGTGTGAGCGTGCACAGTAAGTTAGCATGAGTAACTGAATATCATGTAGGTATCAATGAAATGTGACATTCTATATCTCTGCAAGGGAGACTAACTGGAAAATTCAAAAGTGATAAAACCAGCCTCTCAAATGGAGATATGTATCACATGTTGAAAACATAAATTTGCTGTAAAATTTGGTATTACGAAGCCTCAAGTGTGGAGATGTGAAAAATATCTCCACACTTCACAGGTCATGTCTGTGGTACGAAATGAGATTTCTGCAACAGAAGTTAACTTGAAAATGAAGTAAGCCTCTGGGAACAGGGAACAGCGTACAGCTTAAAAAGTTTTCTGAAGAGGTATGGTTAATGCTGTAAAAATATAATACTTAAAAATACTTTGCTATTATTGAACATTTGAGATAACATAGGTCCTTGAAATTGATATAAACGGATTTCCACTACTTTGTCTGAATAGCTCTCCGACAGTGTTATCAGCCGTATGCGGGATGCTTCTTCGCCAGCTGAAAAACCCCAGTCGTCATCTGCAGGGCCGCCATCATCTACTGGAACTTGTCCACCTCCTCCAGTCCAACCAAAAGGTATTGTCTTCCTGCAATTCTAAAGATGATATTAAGTCTGATTAAAATGTTGAAACTACAATCAATTTTGTGCATCTTTGCGTCATTGTGTTAAAAGGACTTTGTCCTGTTTAAATGCAGGAGGAATAATAAGAGGTAAAGAGAGTCAAAAATTGGTAAAAATTGTTGGTTGCATTTGGGAGACAAGTAAAGAAACTGATGATGAATCTGCAAAATATCAAGATATTGTGTAAGCGAGTAAAGCACAAGGAAATCAAAATGCTCTTCAGCTTACAAGTATTTTCAATTGGATGATGAATCGTGACATTGAATAAAGGGCAGTATTGGTGAAGATAATTCCCTGGTGAAGCTGATGGATGTCTCAAAATGTGCAATCTTTGGATTGTTATGATATCCTCATGAGCATATTTCTGTTAATTCATGATCTGAAGGTATCCAGTACAATAGTGCTAACTAACTAAATCTGGATTCAAATAATTCCAATCCTGCTTTCATGTCAATTTGTGGATGACGATGAGATTAAAATAATCAGTGACCAGACTAAATTCACTCTTTTTTTTTTTTCACAAAATCTCCATATCCAGTTCTAGCCATCGGTAATGCGTACGTAACTTGTTTATTTTGTCTATCTTTACTTCCGCTCCTTGTTCACTCCAATTGATGTACATCAGTGAGTTTATTATATTCTAATTTAGTTGACCTAGCATTCTGTTTTCTTTCTACAGTTGACATAACGCATACCAATTGTTTCTCCCTTTATCACCACCACCAACTTTGATTACCTTAACAAATTGGTTTCAGATTCCTTTGCTTAATTTTTAATCTCGAGGACATAGCACCATGGCATTCACACCTTCCTGCACTGCACATCTTTGTTTATACTGTGATAACACAGTGTAGAGCTGGATAAACACAGCAGGCCTAGCAGCATCAGAGGAGCAGGAAAGCTGACATTTCGGGTCGAGACCCTAAACATCAGCTTTCCTGCTCCTCTGATGCTGCTTGGCCTG
>JAHRHZ010000045.1:12685153-12709901 GCA_024137785.1 Ginglymostoma cirratum | reverse complement strand
AAGGGTCTCCACCCGAAATGTCAGCTTTCCTGCTCCTCTGATGCTGCTTGGCCTGTGCTCATCCAGCTCTACACCGTGTTATTTCAGCTTCTCCAGCATCAGCAGTTCCTACTATCTCTGTTTATACCGTGCTGTTTTGACTTTTTCCGGTTTTGAGTTTGAATGCCCAACCTGTTCGTTGTTTAGTTCCAAGTTGCTTTATCTTTTGTTTAAAGACTTCCTCCAAGTCATCTTCCTAATTCTGCATAAATTCCTGCTTGAAGTTCAACTTGTACTTCCACCATCGTGTCTTTGGTTCACTACAGCTATGGTGGCACACAAGTTGTTGAAGGTCATGGGTTGAAGAAGAGAGACCTAGGCCCTCAGCTACATAGTTCCTTGAAGGTGGCATCACAGGGTGGTGAAGAAGACATTTCACATGCTTGCCTTCACTGGTCAGAATGTTGAGTGTAGGACTTGAAATGTCATGTTTCAGCTGTTCAGAACATTGATTAGGCCACTTCTGGAGTACTGGATATAGTTCTGGTCCCCTGCTATATGAAAGACTTTGTTAAACTTGAAAGGGTTCTGAAAAGATTTACCAGGATGTTGCTAGGAATGGAAGGTTTGAGTTCTAAGGAGAGTCTGGGCAGGCTGGAACTTTTTCCCTGGTGTGTAGGAGGTTGAGGAGTGACCTGAGAGAGGTTTATGAATTTATGAGGGGCAGAGATAAAGTGAGTGGCAAAGGTCATTTTCCTGGTGTTAGGGAGTTCAAAACTAGAGGGCATAGGTTTAAGGCGAGAGGGGAAAAAAGATTTTGAGGGGCAACTTTTTCCACAGAAGGTGGTGTATGTATAAAATAAATTGCCAGAGGAAGTGGTAGATGCACTTACAGTTAGAACATTTAAAAGACATTTGGACGGGTTAGAGAATAGTAAAGTTTTAGAGGGATATGAACCAAATGCAGGCATATTGGACTAGTTTAGTTTGGGAGACCTCATCAGCATGTGCAGGTTGGACCGAAGGGTCTGTTTCCGTGCCGTTTGACTCTATAACTACCAAAAACCCAAAATGCCTTTTGTCAGTCAGACCACAGCTTGGTCAAAGTGGTCCTAATTTTTGAGTTGAAGATAAATTAGAACAGGTTATAGGGATTAGACATGCACTTCTTTGAACAAATTCAAGAATTTGAGGTGATAGCGCTGGGATAGACAGAGAAAACCTATGGTGTAGGAAGTCCAAAAAATTAAATTTGAACTCATTGATTTGGGGTGATGTTGGAAATCATGCTTTGTGCACATGAATGAAATTCTTGCAAAAGCTAGCAAAGTTGAAAATTTCAGAACTGAAATTATTAGGCGATTGTATTAAGAATACCAGCCCTATTAGTGTCCTGTTATAACCATGTGAATAATAGCTTTCTAACATTATCGTTATTACAGATTTAAAGCTAACTGGCCAGTAGTTTACTACTTTCCACCTCTGTCTCTTTTTCAATAAAGGAGGTATATTAGCCATTTTCCAATCTAAAGGACCTTACCATTAAGTGTATAAGTCCTGCCCTGATTTGCCTTTGCAAAATGCAGCACCTCACATTTATCTAAATGAAACTCCATCTGCCACTCCGAAGCCCATTGGCCCAGCTGATCAAGATCCCATTGTACTCTGAGGTAACCGCCTTCATTGTCCACCACACCTCCAATTTTGGTATCATCTGCAAACTTACTAACCATACCTGCTATGTTCACATCCAAATCATTTATATAAATGGTGAAAAGCAGTGGACCCAGCGCCGACCCTTGCTGGTCACAGGCCTCCAGTGTGAAAATCAGCGCTCCACCACCATCCTGTCTCCTATCTTCCAGCCAGTTCTGTGTCCAAATGGCTCGTTCTCCTGTATTCCATATGATCTAACCTTATCAAACACCTCCCTGAAGCCCATATAGATCACATTCATTGCTCTGCCCTCAGCAGTCCTCTCAGTTGCTTCTTCAAAAAACTGAATCAAGTTAGTGAGACACGATTTCTTTTGCACAAAGCCATGTTGACTATTCCTAATCATTCCTTGCCTTTCCAAATGCATGTAATTCCTGTCCTTCAGGATTTCTTCCAACAATTTGCCTATCACTGATGTCAGGCTCACCTGTCATAGTTTCCTGTCTTTTCATTACCATCGTTCTTAAATATTGGCACCGCGTTAGCAAACCTCCAGTCTTCTGGTACTTCATTTATTGCTGTTGATGATTTAAATATCTCAGCAAGTGGCCCAGCAATCAATTCCTTGGCTGGCTTCCTGCAGAGTTCTAGGGTACACTTAATAAGATTGTCAGGATTTATCCACTTTTGTGCATTTTAAGACATCCAGCACCACCACCTCTATAATATGGATATCTTATTATATTTCAAATTTCAGAAGGCATTTGATAATGTGCTACCTCAAATGCTCCTTGCAGAAATTAAAAACCTGATGGTACGGGTAATATATTGACATGGAGAGAAGATTGGCTAGCTAACAGGAAGCATAGAGTTGGAATAAATGGAAGCAATATACTGCGGCTGTCAGCCATCTGAAACAAACACAATGCTGGAAAAACTCTCGGCAGTATCTGTAGAAAGGTAAAAATCAGAGTTGGCATTTTGAATCCTGCATGACTCTTTAGAACTCTGATCTTATGAAGAAAGCTCATACTGGACTCCAGACATTAACTCTGTGTTCCTTAGTCCATAAGACCATAAGACATAGGAGTGAAAGTAAGGCCATTCGGCCCATCGAGTCCACTCCGCCATTTAATCATGGCTGATGGGCATTTCAACTCCACTTACCCGCTCGCTCTCCGTAGCCCTTGATTCCTTGCGAGATCAAGAATTTATCAATCTCTGCCTTGAAGACATTCAACGTCCCGGCCTCCGCTGCGCTCCGTGGCAATGAATTCCACAGGCCCACCACGCTCTGGCTGAAGAAATGTCTCCTCATTTCCGTTCTAAATTGACCCCCTCTAATTCTAAGGCTGTGCCCACGGGTCCTAGTATCCCCACTTAACGGAAACAACTTCCCAGCGTCCACCCTTTCTAAGCCATGCATTATCTTGTAAGTTTCTATTAAATCTCCCCTCAACCTTCTGAACTCTAATGAATACAATCCCAGAATCCTCAGCCGTTCATCGTATGTTAGGCCTACCATTCCAGGGATCATCCGTGTGAATCTCCGCTGGACACGCTCCAGTGCCAGTATGTCCTTCCTGAGGTGTGGGGCCCAAAATTGGACACAGTATTCTAAATGGGGCCTAACTAGAGCTTTATAAAGTCTCAGAAGCACATCGCTGCTTTTATATTCCAACCCTCTTGAGATAAATGACAACATTCCATTCGCTTTCTTAATCACGGACTCAACCTGCAAGTTAACCTTTAGAGAATCCTGTACTAGCACTCCCAGATCCCTTTGTACTTCGGCTTTATGAGTTTTCTCACCGTTCAGAAAATAGTCCATGCCTGTATTCTTTTTTCCAAAGTGCAAGACCTCGCATTTGCTCACATTGAATTTCAGCAGCCATTTCCTGGACCACTCTCCTAAACTGTCTAAATCATTCTGCAGCCTCCCCACCACCTCCGTACTACCTGCCTGTCCACCCAACTTCGTATCATCGGCAAACTTCACCAGAATGCCCCCAGTCCCTTCATCCAGATCATTAATATATAAAGTGAACAGCTGCGGCCCCAATACTGAACCCTGCGGGACACCACTTGTCACCGGTTGCCATTTCGAAAAAGAGCCTTTTATCCCAACTCTCTGCCTTCTGTCAGACAGCCAATCCTCAATCCATGCCAGTAACTCTCCTCGAATACCATGGGCCCTCACTTTACTCAGCAGCCTCCCGTGAGGCACCTTATCAAAGGCCTTTTGGAAGTCTAGATAGAGAACATCCACTAGGTTTCCCTGGTCTAACCTACTTGTTACCTCTTGAAAGAATTCTAACAGGTTTGTCAGACACGACCTCCCCTTACTAAATCCATGCTGACTTGTTCTAATTCGACCCTGCACTTACAAGAATTTAGAAATCTCATCCTTAACGATAGATTCTAGAACTTTACCAACAACCGAGGTTAGGCTAATCGGCCTATAATTTTCCATCTTTTGTCTTGATCCTTTCTTAAACAAGGGGGTTACAACAGCGATTTTCCAATCATCTGGGACTACCCCTGACTGCAGTGACTTTTGAAAGATCACAACCAAAGCTTCCGCTATTTCCTCAGCCACCTCCCTCAGAATTCTAGGATGTAGCCCATCAGGGCCAGGAGATTTATCAACTTTTAGACCTTTTTAGCTTTTCTAGCACTTTCTCTTTTGTAATGCCTACCATACTCAACTCTGCCCCCTGACTGTCCTTAATTGTTGGGATATTACTCATGTCTTCCACTGTGAAGACCGACGCAAAATACTTAAGTTCTTCAGCTATTTCCTTATCTCTCATCACTAGCCTTCCAGCATCAGTTTGGAGTGGCCCAATGTCTACTTTTGCCTCTCGTTTGTTTCTTATGTATTGAAAGAAACTTTTACTATCATTTCTAATATTACTGGCTAGCATACCTTCATGTTTGATCTTCTCCTTCCTTATTTCTCTCTTTGTTACCCTCTGTTTGTTCTTGTACCCTTCCCAATCTTCTGCTTTCCCAGTGCTCTTGGCCACTATATAGGCTGTCTCTTTTTCTTTGATACATTTCTTGACTTCCTTTGTCAGCCATGGCTGTCTAATCCTCCCCCGGATAATCTTTCTTTTCTTTGGGATGAACCTCTGTATTGTGTCCTCGTTACACCCAGAAACTCCTGCCATTGTTGCTCTACTGTCTTCCCCGCTAGGCTCTGCTTCCAGTCAATTTTTGTCAGTTCCCCTCTCATGCCCCTGTAATTACCTTTTATTTAACTGTAACACCATTACATCCGATTTTGCCTTCTCTTTCAAACCACAGACTGAACTCTACCATATTATGATTGCTGCCTCCTAAGTGTTCCCTTTCTTTAAGGTCTTTTATAAAGTCTGGCTCATTACATAGCACTAAGTCCAGAGTAGCCTGCTCCCTTGTGGGCTCCATCACAAGCTGTTCCAAAAAGCCATCCTGTCGACATTCCGTGAATTCCCTTTGTCCATTGGTGAGACTGTATGTGGAGAAGCATGTAAAGTACTAGTCACCACATTTAAGGAAAAATGTTAATTCATTGGAAGCTGCTCAGAGAAAGTTGACTAGACTACCGCCTGAAATAAGCGGATTGCTTTAAGTGTGGGCTAGACAGACTCGACCTATATCATTTGGAGTTCAGAGAGATGGCTTACTTTAAACAAAGAAGATCCTGAGAGGTTTTGATCAGATGGATGAGGAAAGAATATTTTCCTTTTGGGGGTATCTACAAACTATTGTGATGTTTAGCAGCATCTGTGAAGAGAAAGCATTTCGGGTCCTGTGATCCTTCATAACAAATTGTCAGATTGGGATATTTGCTGAAGATGGTGTGCAAGGAGGGAGGAGTAGCAAGCGATAGGTTGAGATGGAGCCTGAGAGAGAGAACCAAGAAATGGGTAATGGTCAGCCTGGGCAATTCATTAGCTGCCATTGGGGACTGTAAGTAGCAGACTTGTGGTAGCAGCCCATGGGATGACAAGGCCTGGTGTGTGGCAGTTGAGGGAAGGACTTGGATGAAGGTGCTCAGGCCCTAAAATTATTGAATTCAATTTTGAGTCCAGGGGGCTGGAGGGCCCACAAGCAGAAAATGAGTTGCTGTTCTTCCAGGTTCGAGGACAAGTGTTACACCTCTGCAATTGCATAAAGGTGAGGAAGCGTTGCAGGTGGAGCAAGAGTGGACCAAAATGTCCCAAAAGGAACAGTGCCTCTGGAAGGCTGACAAGGGGAATATGTAGCTGGTAATGATAGAAATGGCAGCTCATGACCTGTTGCATATGGATGCTGGTAATGAGGACAGGTCAACCCTATTGGTGTTGTGGAAGGCAAGAGAAGTGGTGAGGGCAGAAGTGCGGAAATGGGTTGAACACAACTGAAGGCTGACCACAGTGATGGATATTTCTTGATTGAGGTGAAAAGGTGGACTTTTTGGAGACCCCTTATGGAACCTGGCTTCGTCCGAACACATCTGATGAAGACAGAGAAACTGAGAGAACAGAATGAAGTCTTTCCAAGAAGTGGGGTGAGAGGATATGTATTCCGGATAACTTCGAGTTAGTGGGTTTGCAGTGGATATGGGTGGCCACCCTGTCTGCAGAAATTGAAACAACTGTCAAGGAAGGGAAGGGAGACGTCAGAGGTAGATCAGGTGGAGGTGAGAGCAGGGTGGAAATTCTAAGTGAAATTGATACGATTTTCCAATTCTGGATGAGAGAGGGAAGCAATGATGTTGTTGATTTCCTGGACAAAGAATTATAAGGAAGGAGCTGAGTATGACTGGAACAGAGAATGTTGCCCATAGCCCACAGAGACAGGCAAAACTGGAGACCATGCAGATACCCATAGCTGCACCTTTGATCTTCCTCCCTCCTCCCCTCGCCCTCATTTACTCCTCACCCTCTCCATCCCATCTTCAACATACAGACCAACCTTTTCCAAGGTACAATGAATTCTGAAGAAGAGTAACTGGACCCGAAAAGTGACAGCTGCTTTCTGTCCACAGATGTTGCCACACCTGCAGAATTACTCCAGCAGTTTGTTTTTATTTCAGATTTCCAGCATCTGCAGTTCTTTTTTGTTTTGTTTCATTTGAATGTTTGAATTATTTGAATGCGATACATTTTTGTTTTAATCACTTTTCAAAACTTCGACAAGTAAACTATGCTTTATGGAAAAATTGATTGCAAATATCTTTCACCGTGCATGCTATTGATGACTACTGCCTGAGAGCTGTGTTCAGCTGCTGCTAAAACACCTGTACAAAAATTATGGGTAACAAGCATGGGGCTGGATGAACACAGCAGGTCAAGCAGCATCATAGGAGCAGGATTGCTTGACCTGCTGTGTTCATCCAGCCCCATGCTTGTTATCTCGGATTCTCCAGCATCTGCAGTACCTTTTATCTCTGTACAAAAATTATGATTGTGATCTCTGAGTTACTTGTTATGTCTTAGAGTGAAGTGAAGAAAATGAATTGAAATGTTACAAATCATCTATCACAACCTCTGTCTTATTTCTGGAACTCTTGTCACTTTTTTACGATACTGTCAGTATTATAAAATGTCCTCAATATCCCAGTAATTGCTTTTTGATCAGACATTAATTTAAGTGTTGTGATACAGTGATTATTCCAAAACTCTGGAGTAATACTGCATCCTCCAGATTTGTAGTTTCCTGATTACGAATGCTTTGCAGTATCCTCAGCTTATTTGTTCCAAACTGATTCTGCAGTCGTCACGATCCTTTATGGTGGTGCAAGAAAAATTGGAAAATGTTTTAAGACATTATGCAATTCTTTGTTTTGCTGGTCATGGATACATCAAAAAATTTAACATTGCATAATCTGAACTTATTTTGTTGAACCTTGCGGAAACATTACTGTTGTTTTTTCTTTTCTGTTTGTTAGTTACCAAACCACTTGTTAAACATTTTTCTTGCAACTGAATATTTTTATTTTTACCTCAGCAGCTTGAGCCTGTCATGGAAATCATGTCAAATACATTATTTGAATGCTTTATTAAAGTGATGTTGGTTCTGACAGCTGACCTATAGAGGCATTGATCAACACCCTGAGCTGTGGACGATTGAAAGGATTAAATTCAACAAACTTTTTGTTTGAATAGCTGCAATTGAAAACCCAGGGTGTGTTCTTGAAAGTTAGACCTGTCTTTACATGAAATGAGAGCCAGAGTTCCGGCAACTAATATGCTTTTGTCCAGTCTTATTTACTTCATCTCCCATGCCAAGGGGTAATTTTTCCCTGTTCTCCCTCAAGGAATATTACCAATTCTCCAGCACTGGAGAATCCATCGCAAAGATTTACATGCAAGGCATCACTAAACATAATTTTTGTCATATTATTGAGATCACCAAAAGCTGGGAACTTTTTCATACGTTTTACCTGTTTTCATTTGCAAAAAAAAACTGTGCCCTCAAGATGTCAGAGATAACAAGGTGTAGAGCTGGATGACCATAGCATGCCAAGCAGCATCAGAGAAGCAGGAAGGCTGACATTTCGGGCCTAGACCCTCCTTCAGAAATGGGGGAGGGGAAGGGAGATCTGAAATAAATAGGCAGAGAGGGGAAGGCGGATAGAAGATGGATAGAGGAGAGGATAGGTGGAGAGGAGACGGACAAGTCAAAGAGGCGGGGATGGAGCCAGTAAAGGTGAGTGCAGGTGGGGAGGTAGGGAGGAGGTTGGTCAGTCCAGGGAGGACGGACAGGTCAAGGGGGCAGGATGAGGTTAGTAGGTAGGAGATGGGGGTGGGGCTTGAGGTGGGAGGAGGGGATGGGTGAGAGGAAGGACAGGTTCGGGAGGCAGGGAACGAGTTATGCTGGTTTTGGGATGTGGTAAGGGGAGGGGAGATTTTGAAGCTTGTGAAGTTCACATTGATACCATTAGGCTGCAGGGTTCCCAAGCGGAATATGAGTTGCTGTTCCTGCAACCTTCGGGTGGCATCATTTTGGCACTGCAGGAAGCTCAGGATGGACCTATCATCTATGGAATGGGAGGGGGAGTTGAAATGGTTCGCAACTGGGAGGTGCAGTTGTTTAGTGCGAACCGAACGTAGGTGTTCTGCAATGCGGTCCCCAAGCCTCCGCTTGGTTTCCCCAATGTAGAGGAGGCCACAACGGGAACAGCGAATGCAGTATACCACATTGGCAGATGTGCAGGTGAACATCTGCTTGATGTGGAAAGTCTTCTTGGGGCCTGGGATTGGGGTGAGGGAGGTGGTGTCGGGGCAGGTGTAGCACTTCCTGCGGTTGCAGGGACAAGTGCCGGGTGTGTTGGGGCTGGAGGGGAGTGTGGAGCTGACAAGGGAGTCACGAAGAGAGTGGTCCCTCCAGAAGGCAGACAAGGGTGGGGAGGGAAAAATGTCTTTGGTGGTGGGGTCGGATTGTAGATGGCAGAATTGTCAGAGGATGATGCGTTGGATCCAGAGGATGGTGAGGTGGTACGTGAGGACGAGGGGGATTCTGTTTTGGTGGTTATTGCGGGTACGGGTGTGAGGGATGAGTTGCGGGAAATGCGGGAGACATGATTGAGGGCGTTTTCGACCATTAAAGAGTGGGGGGAAGTTGTGGTCCTTGAAAAACGAGAACATCTGAGATGTAGGGGAGTGGAATGCCTCATCCTGGACACTTTTCCCTGCAACCGCAGGAAGTGCTACACCTGCCCCTACACCTCCCCCCCCATCCCCACCCCCATCCCAGGCCCCAAGAAGACTTTCCACATCAAGCAGATGTCCGCCTGCACATCCGCTAATGTGGTATACTGCATTCGCTGTTCCCGTTGTGGCCTCCTCTCCATTGGGGAAACCAAGCGGAGGCTTGGGGACCACTTTGTGGAACACCTACGCTCGGTTCGCACTAAACAACTGCACCTCCCAGTCGTGAACCATTTCAACTCCCCCTCCCAATCCGCAGATGACATGACCATCCTGGGCCTCCTACAGTGCCACAATGATGCCACCCGAAGGTTGCAGGAACAGCAACTCCTATTCCGCTTGGGAACGCTGCAGCCTAATAGTATCAATGTGGACTTCACAAGCTTCAAAACCTCCCCTCCCTCTACCACATCCCAAAATCAGCCCAGCTCGTCCTTGCCTTCCTAACCTGGCCTTCCTCCCACCTCCTGCCTCACCCCCATCTCCTACGTACTAACCTCATCCCGCCCGCTTGACTTGTCCATCCTCCCTGGACTGACCTACCTCCCCACCTACACTCACCTTTACTGGCTCCATCCCCGCCTCTTTGACCGGTCTGTCTCCTCTCCAGCTATCCTCTCCTCTATCCATCTTCTATCTGCCTCCCCCTCTTTCCCTATTTATTTCAGAACACCCTTCCCCTCCCCCATTTCTGAAGAAGGGTCTAGGCCCGAAACGTCAGCCTTCCTGCTTCTCTGATGCTGCTTGGCATGCTGTGTTCATCGAGCTCTACGCCTTGTTATCTCAGATTCTCCAGCATCTGCAGTTCCTACTATCTCTCAAGATGTCATCTGCTTTGGTATTTTTTCTGACCAGACTTAGTTGCAGCACTGGACGTAACCAGTTAAGTTGACCAACGAGACTCCTCAACTGTTCTGTCTCATCCTTGACCGAAGCCTCATCTTTATTTCTAGATCTGGTATGACTAACTGCAATAGGATTTGAGCTTTTCATGAATGACTCTTGGTATATGTTTAGAATTGAATCATTGTTTACTTTCCAAACCCACATAGTTGAATGTTCCAGATGTTTATTTGCTAATCTTGAATTACTTGCTCATTCAACTGGTCTTTCTATCAAAATCATTGGTCCCCCTCATCCCCACAAAAATTGTCAACATGTCACATAAAGAAGCATCATAAAGAGAATGTTGAGTCTGCTTTGAGTTCTGAATACGCTTAAAAGAACTGAACTGCCCTTAGTGAATAAAATAGCATACCCAAGAAGCATCACTTCACCTATTCATGCATTTAGGTATTTCTCAAGTTTTCACTTTGAATCCTGACATTTCCTTTTGGGGGCCTGTGAGAGTACTTCTCTAGTGAGAGCATGTTACCCTGGTGGAACACTGCTTTGATTTATAGTTCTGCTTGCTAACAGAAAGTTGTTGAACTGGTTATAAAGATTTTCAGAATTACCTTCCCAGCAATGAGAGAGTCTACCTTCATCTGTTTCTCCCCACAAACATTGCTCAAAACAAGCTAACAACCTTGTCTTCTCTTATTCATCTGATTTGGTAGAACCTTTGCCATATCCATTCACCTCTGTGACAAAGCACATTAACCTTGATCATCAACTTCTGAATATTCTCTGAATTTTTTTTCTGATCTGTTACTAGTAGTTTAGCCTGTTTTATCACTGGATCGTTCATTCAATTAGAAGGCACAAACACTTTTGTTTATGGGAGTTGTATTTTGATCCGTCATCCAAGGATGCTGTCCATTACCCATGCTACCTTGTTGCTACGTCTGATGGTAGCTTTTTTCTTGTGGTAAGATCTCTCTATACTGTTCCTATTAGATTGACTGCTAGAAAATCATCTCGACATGACCTTTCCGCTGAATTAATTGCATCTTCTAGTTCTCCACTTGCATACACCCCACTGCCAATCCATGGCCCTCACTATCTGATCCTCATTTTGGATATCAAGCCCTTTTTAAAAATATTTTCCTTGTCAGCTTATCCCACTTCTGTGTCCACCCTCAATTATCTGCTAATGCTAGCTGATAAACTACCTGGTGAACCTACTTTGGTCAAACCCCAGATGACCTTTTGATCACGCAAGATTGAGGGTAATGTACATAAATGCGCATAACGTACGAAACAAGGTAACTGAGCTTGTAGCACAGATTTAAATTGGAGGATGCAATGCTGTGGGCATCAGGAGATCTGGCTGGAAACTAAATGTCCAAGACTACATTCCCGTCAAAGGACAGGCAGCTGGATGGGGGCGGGTTGTTGTCAAGTAATTAAGTTGATAGAACCAGTTATAGAGTTGGAAGGCTGTGGAGGCCAAATCATTACATATATTTAACACAGAGATGGGTTCTTGATTAGTGTGAGGATTCAAGGTTACTGGAAGAAAGCAGGAGAATGGCTTAATTCTGCTTGTTTATGGTATGATCTTATTAGTTTACTACTGAGCTGCCTGAAAATGGCATAGGGTAAACAAAAGGGTTAAGCACATGGCTTAATGATTAGTGTAGGAGAAATTGCTTTCAGTTCATAAAGCACTGACAGCAATATTGGCGTGCAAAGGAGCTGTACCCATCAGAGGGTTCACTTGAATCATTTTGGGAACAGTGTAGCTGACAAATTGAATAGAATAACTGGGGCTTTAAAATGAGAGAAACTAGGCATTTGAGATGAGAAAAATGTGGGCTTGCAAATCAAAATGATATGGTGACATTGCAAGGCACGTGTTCTGATAGTTATACCCAGAGTGTAACAAGAAGGGATAGAGTATACGAGCACAAAAGTAACAGATTGGAACAAAGGGAGAACAAACAAGGTCAGAGGGCAAAGTCGATGGCTCTTCAGCTGAATGCTTGTAGTGTTCGGAGCGTAATAGTTCAATTACAATTGAAATTGAGGTTTAATGAGTGTGGTCTTATGGCTGTTACGGAGATACGTTTACAAGGCAATCAAAGCTGGGAAACTGAACCTTCAGGGGCATATGTCCTCTTGAAAAGAAAGGCAAGAAGAAAGGGTAGTGGAATGGCCATGCTAGTACAAAATGGAATTAGTATGTTAGTGAGAAATAATCTTTGATTAGATGATGTAGAAGCCGTATGGGTGAACCTAAGAATTAAGAAGGGGAAGAAGGCACTACCGAAGTAGTCTGGCCCCTTGACAGTAGCCATTTGATAGGACAGAATAAGTCATGTGAAAAAGGCAGTACATTAATGGGTGATTTAATCTTTATATAAATTTGGAAAATCAAATTGGCAGAGATAGTCATGAGGAAGAATTCATAGTGCGTTCAGGATAGATTCCTGGAACATGCTGTGAATCTAACCATGGATCAGGCTATTTTAGATCTGGTCATGTGTAATGAGGCAGGTTTAATACATGATCTTGGAATAAAAGAACCCCAAGACAGCAGTGGACATTGCATAGTAGAATTAGGTGTACAGTTTGAGAGCAATGAACTTAGGTCAGAAACAGCAGTGTCATTGCCCCATGTCCTTCTGTTCAACCCACATTTCTCAGCTGATCTTTGCAGTATGTCATCCTCCTCAGAACTACGATTGCTTCCTTAACCAATGTTGAGAGCTTCCTTTGCTGATCGCCCCCATCCTGTTTGAAATTCGTGTAACTGGAAAGGTTGAACTGAGGTCCCTTTTAAGCCATGTTTAAAATTCTCCATAAAAAGTTGTCGTCATGTGCCTTCAACTCATTCACTCTGCCTTATTACTGGACTCTTTGCATTAAAGGATATACTATCATAACAGAATTGGTTCTGGCCCTGTTGAGGTATTAGCAATCAGATCTGTCCATTCTCCTCCACCCCAGAATCAGTGTTGATGCTTCAGAAATCAAAAGGCTTCCCTCTTGCACCCTCCCTCCATCCTGCATTATCTGAGTTATCCTCCTACTGGACTCAGCAGCAGGAGTCATCCATTTGAGGACCTGGTTATGTATTTCTTTGCTGGTTCTCTCAACTCAGCCCATCGGACCTAAACCCCCTCTGCCAATATCTTTGGTATGATATGGACCATGACCTCAAGCTGTTTAGACTTCTATCCTCAATTATGAAATTTCGCATTGCTGTTCTAACAGCACTATTGCCACCCCAGTATAGCTCCGCCACTCCCAGTGTTCTGGACTTGGTCCCTGATGTACTTAATCTCCAGAGGAACTATTGGCATCACTCAGAACTGCATTTTGTTGAGAGAGCAAGATAGCCTTGCGCGGGAGGCAGTTCCTGTGCTACTTAGTTGGTCCTCCATGTAACAGTCATCCATTTTCTGTCTGCTTGCATACTGTTTTCTGAACGTCTTCTGACACATGCCATACAATGCAGTCCTCAGCCTCACTGCTGCACTAGTGATCCCTGTTGATGCTCAAGTGCTGATATCCGGTGATAAAGCTCCTCCAGCTGACAGCATTTCCAGCATGTTGCCCAGAAGTGGAGTGGCAACCATAACATCAGAATTAAACAGATTGAGGCACCCTACGTTACTTGTACTTGGAGTACCAAATTAACTCTTAAGTCATACCTTTTGTGTTGTTTAACCTCTCCCTGGCATGAGTTCTCCATTCAGTGTTTGTAGGGCCATTTTCGGAGATAGCCTTCAAATGGCTTTTATTGTTCAGCAAGAACCAGGAGAAAATGGGTAAAGAAAATGACCCATAGGTTAAAAACTTTAAATTGAGGGAAGTGCTCAGCATTTTGATATGAATGCAGAAGGGATTTGAGACTTAAACTCTCACTGATGAAATTGACAGAAAATCTGTTAAATAGATTAAAACCTCACTTCAACATAGCAAATAGAAGAGTGTAATTAATGAACAAGAGTTTATCTGGAGAGTAGTGACTACAGAATTGTTACAGATCCCTTGCTACACATACAACCACATAACTTGCAGAAGATTGGCATTGCTTTGTGACCAAGCAATGACTGCGGAGGAGATTAGGGGAGGCAATGGCCTATTGGTATTATCGCTGGACAGTGAATCCAGACACCCAGATAACATTCTGGGGACCCGGGTTCGAATCCCGTCATGGCAGACGGTGGAATTTGAATTCATAAAATATCTGGAATTAGGAATCTAATGATGACTATGAATTCATTGCTGATTGTTAGGAAAAACCCATCTGGTTCACTCATGTCCTTGAGGGAAGGCAACTGCCATCCTTACCTGGTCTGGCCTACATGTGACTCTAGACCCACAGCAATGTGATTGACTTTTAACTGCCCTCTGGGCAATAAATGCTCCCGAGTCAGCAGCGTCCTCATCCTGTGAATGAATAAAAAAATTTATTGAATTCAGAAGGATTTGGGTCAATTAAGAACATAGGCTGGGCTAGCAAATGAATTTAATGTGGATAATCTTCTGTTGGGACAGGAAACCTGAAATGGGGGCACAAGGAATAATTGCCCATCAATGAATATGAAACAAAACATGTTGTCTGCTCCTGTTTCAAAGTGACCTATTAAAGTGAAGCTGTTATTGATGTTGGGGAGGTAAGAACATACATCTGCAAAGAAGTTGGAAAGTTGGCTGACATGGGAATCAAAATTATTCATAAAGATGGCTACCATGAGATGGAATTATCTGTATCGGGGTTTTGGCACTCAGTTTGATAAGTTATTATTAAGTGTCATTTACATTAAATATACCAAGGGTTTTTAACTCCATCAAGTGTCCAAGGTATTACACAGGGCTGTAATTAAGCAAAACTTGACAGCCAAAGAAGGAGCTATTTAGGTAAAATGAAGGAGTAGCTTTTAAGAAGCATTCTTCAAGGAAGAGAAGTAAGGAAATTTGAAGGAATTGCAAAACTATAAGGTGTTAGCAGCTGAAGGCATCATCACTTGTTCTGAAAATTGGAACTGCTCAAAAGGCCGGAGTTGGAGGAACACGAGAGACGACAGAGGCGGAAGTGCAGACTACGGGAGCATTTGAACAATGGGATGTTGCTTATCCAGAAAGCAGGGTAATGGGTGAACATGAGATAACAAGGCGTGGGTCTGGATGAACACAGCAGGCCTAGGAGCAGGAAAACTTGATGTTTTGGGCCTAGACCCTTCATCATAAAAAGCAGTACCTTTTATCTCTAATGGGTGAACGTGACTTGGTACAAGTTAGGACATCGGTGGCAAAGGTTTGGGCAACCTCCAGATAATAAAGGATACAATATTGGAGCAAAAACAAAGTTACTGGAAAAGCTCAGCAGGTCTGGCAGCATCTGTGAAGGAGTTAACGTTTCGGGTCCAGTGACCCTTCCTCAGAATATTGGAGACTAACCAGGATTATGTTTGAATTGTCGCTCTAGAGGTATTTATTCCCAGGATTGGGTATGGTATCTAAGACATTGGCTTTGGTCTTTGCAATATTTAAGTGGAGGAAATTTTTATGCATTCAGTAC
This sequence comes from Ginglymostoma cirratum, assembly GCA_024137785.1. NCBI lineage: Eukaryota > Metazoa > Chordata > Chondrichthyes > Orectolobiformes > Ginglymostomatidae > Ginglymostoma > Ginglymostoma cirratum. Next base: position 12,694,169 of record JAHRHZ010000045.1, on the reverse strand, counting down.
AGGGTGTCACAGAAGACATTGGACAATTGAAAGGTAATGAAAAGTGTGCAGAAGGTGGTAGTGAGGGAGAGTAATGCTTTAGCAGCATATGTGTGAAAACAGCAGATTTTTGGAAAATGTTGCTGAGGACTTGTATTTTAATGATTGAAACATGAGGCCAAGAATAAATAATTTGGAACTCCCGGAGGTAACTGCACAAGAGTGGAAAGAGAAGCCGTTGCAGGTAATTCTCTGCTTGTTACTGCATACATATGAATGGAATTGAGCAAATACAATCCCACACATTTAAATGTGACAGTACTGTGCCTTCAAGAAGGATTTGTTCTGTGCTGTTTCTCTTGCAGCGAGGTGTTGCCAGTGATGTTGAAATGACTGCATCAAAAGCAGTGGGTAAACAGCTTTGTGTTCCCTGAGTCTGTATTTTTAAATTCGACAAAAAGTTGCAGGAAAAAATTGAGTCCTCTCTCTGCTGTTGGATTGTTTTCTTTCACCTGGATTGAAGGAGATAGGAAGTGAGATCTGTTTTGCTGAATTTGTCTTTGCCAAGGTTGTGTTTATGAGCTGTTGCTATATTGGAATAGTTGATTATCAGTAGTTAGTAATAAACTTATTTAAATATTTGAGTAAAGTTAAAGTTGAACCAATTTTTTTTTGGAAGTTTGTATTTTAACTGTGGTGTAAGAATAAAGTTTTGCGTAAAGCTTAATAGTGGACTAGTCGAATTACACCTGGAAAACAGCGACCTGCATTTGCCTTGTATTATGGACCAGACTTCCTCAAAATATTTTAAGAAGGTAGCTAAGACCCTGACTTTACTTTAGTTTTAAAGGCAAATGTGAAGTGCTGTTCCAGATGCAATGCTGAAGAGTTACTGATTCTTGAGTTGAAAAGGTAACATAAAACTGTGAAATACTTCAATTATGTCACTTTCCTGCATTATAGCTAAAAGAAGCATATAGTGATTACTTGTTAACTGCACTTGGTTCCAGTTCTGAAACATGTTTCCCTGCTGTGTTTGGGCCTTATATCATGCAGTCCGATAGCTTTCTTATGCAGCTGTTTGTGATTTATTACTGTTTAAGAGGGACATAAAAGTCTATGTGCACATTTTCTTCCTTCTAAATAAATGGAGTGGAAACTATTCATGAATCTGTCATAATGAATGTAAGTTTTTGCCCTGCATATACTGTATGATAATATTCAGTAGCATTCCTGATATATTTCTTTTGTGTTCTGAAAATGAAAACATCGCAATGGAACTGAGGCTTTAAAGTAAAGGAATTCATTTCTCCAATGACATGTTTAGTTCTTCGGCTAATTCTCAAACTGTAAGAGAAAAACAGATAAGCTGTGATAACAGAGATGATTTACTAAGAAGATTTAACAACAAAGTATAGTTGTGAGTGATGAGAAATTTAACAATAAATGTCAACCAAGTGTTTTTGGTACTTCAAACAAATTCATGAAGTCAGAATCAACATGATGGCGGTGGTTTGTTGTAAAAGGATGTTAAGACTTGTACTTGCATCACTTTTCTCAACCAATAGATCTCCCAAGGTGTTTGACAGCCTTTACGGTCACCACTCTGAATAGCGGAACACAACAGTAAATTTGTACACAGCAAGGTTCCACAAACAGCAACACGCTAATCATCAAACAATCTGTTATCTTGACATCGATTGTGGGATGAACGTTGGTCAGACCACCGGAGAGATTTCTCTAATGTTCCGTGAAGTCATACTATGGGATCTCTTGCATCCACCAGGAGCCTGGATTTAGCATCTCATCTGAAAGGCAACATCTACAACAGGACAACATGACTTGAGTAACGGACTGTAGTGTGACCAAAATGATGATACTAATGTTGAAAGAAGAAATCCAAGCATTGATCTGGTAACTTGTACAACTATTCACAATTTCCTATTGATAAACAAAACTAACGTCATTGTCTAAAACATTGGGTTCCACCGGTCCACCATTTGGCTATTGATGCCCTGACAGCCTTACTCCATATATGGGCAAAAGAACTGAACTCCAGAGCTGAGAGGAGAGTGACCACCATGAATAGCAAGGCAGCATTTGACTGAGTATCAAGAACTCCTAACAAAACTGGAATTGACGGGAATTGAGGAAAGCTCGCCACATGCTGTATAAACTCTAAGACTGGTTGGAGTCATAGCGAGCACAAAAGATCATTATTGTTGGAAGTCAATTATCTCACTCTCAGGGTATCACTACAGAAATTCCATGAGATAGTCTTTGGCCCAGCCATCTTCAGCTGTTTCATAAATGGCCTTCCTTCCATTCTGAAGTCAGAATGTGGGATTTTCGTTGATTATTCCACAACAGCACCACTGGCCACTCTTCAGGTGCTGAAGTAGTCTAGACAATGTCTAGATTTTCTAATCAACCTGTTCAGAGACATTATTACACACCTTAGGAGCAAGAGGGACTTGAACCCAGAATCGTCTTTCTAAAGTAGGGTCACCACCACTGTACCACAAGAGCCTAAATAGAAGATATAGAATCCCTACAGGGTGGAAACAGGCCCTTCGGCCCAACAAGTCCACACCGAACCTCGGAGCATCCCACCCAGACTCATCCCCCTGCAACCCATCTAATCTACACATCCCTGGACACTAGAGGCAATTTAGCATGGCCAATTCACCTAACCTGCACATCTTTGGACTGTGGGAGGAAACCGGAGCACCCAGAGGAAACCCACGCAGACACGGGGAGAATGTGCAAACTCCACACAGACAGTCACACCAGGGTGGAATCGAACCCGGGTCCCTGGCGCTGTGAGGCAGCAGTGCTAACCACTGTGCCACCGTGCCGCCCGCAAATGTCAAGACATGGGCTTGTAAGTGACGAGTAATATTCAAACTTCTTGAATGTTGGAGCTGTTCTCATCAAGGTGAGTGGGGAGTGTTCTGTCATGGTCCCAGCTCACTTCTTGAAATAGTGGACAGGCTTTGGGAATCAGGAGGTGAGTTCTTGCTGCAAGATTCCTAGCCTCCGATTTGTTCTTGTAGCCACAGAATTTATTTGGTTAATCCAGTTCAGATTCTGCTCAATAGTAGAACCCAGGATGTTGCTAGTGGGGAAATTCAGTGATAGTAATTACTGGGGACTTCAGTTACCCAAATACGAACAAGTAGTGTGAGAGGCAGGGAAGTGCGATGTTCCTACATTGTATTCAGAAGAGTTTCCTGCAGCACCTGTGTGTTCACTCCAACAAGGAAGGATGCGTTGTTGTACTTGGAAATGAAATGGACCGAGTGGATGAACTGTCAGTGAGTTAACATTTAAGAGATGGCAGTCATTGAATCTTAAGGCTCAGGATGGTGTTGGAGAAGGATATGCAACAGTACAGATTAGGGAAAATCAGAGATGCGAAGCTAATTTTAATGAAGCAAGAACAGAGCTGAGCAGGATTGTTTAGAATAGGGAATTGGGAAAATCAGTAACTGAACCTTGGGCTAACTTCAAAGAGCGGTCAAGGTATGCTTATTTTCAATGGAAAAGGTAGGACAAATAAACAGAGTTCCCTGGCTATAAAGGAGGTAGAAATTAACATTATAAAGTAAAAAAGAATTGAGAACAAACAGGGATACCAAAGGTTTAGTGGGGAGGTCATAAAGCAAATAAGAAAAGCAGAGGAACTGTAAGGAAAGATTGACCATTACAGAAGGAAATCCCAATGTCTTCCATCGACATAAACAGTAAGAGAATGATTAAGGGAAGTGTAGAGCCAAAAAGGGGATATAACATGAGAAGGGTATTGAATGAGGTGTTAAAGGTAGTCTTTGCATCTATCTTTACGAAAAAGGATGTTGCCCAGCCCATGGTGACAGAGGAAGAAACTCTGTCACTAAAACTGTTCAAAATGAAAGTTTGATTTTTTGATAGATGTTGGTACTCATGACCAGGACTGGATGAGATGCATCCAAGGATTTTGAAAGGAGTGAGGGTAGAAATTTTGGGGGAGCTGGCTTTCAGCTTTGAGTCTTCCCTGGACTTAAGGAAGGTGTCAGAGAAGGTGGATTGCAAAGATTGCAAATATTACATCTTTGCTGAAGAAAGATAGGCAGGGTAATCCCAGCAATTACAGACCACTTAATTTAACCTCAGTGGTGGGGGAACTTCAGAAACAATTATTCAGCATAGAATTAGTAGCTGTACAGAAAGAGGTAGGTTGATTCAGAAGAGGCAACACAGATTTCTGAAGTGAAATAATATTTAGTTCACTCAAAGTATTTTTTGAAGAGGTAACAGGTTCGAAATGGTAATGCCATGGGTGTGGTATGCATGGATTTCCAGAAAGCGTTTGATACAGTGCCTTATGTAGACTTGAGGCAAGTTATGGGTAATGGTACAAAAGGAACAGGTGGGCAATGTGGGTACAAAATCGGCTGAGTGATAAGAAACGGAGGAATTTGTTTTTAGGCTGTAGGAATATTTGGAGTTCCCTGCGTCAGTATTGGGATCTTGCTTTTCACAATAAATGTGAATGATCCAGTCCTTGATGTACAAGGGACAATTTCAAAGTTTGCCAATGACACTAACCTTGGAAAAATTGTAGTAAATGTAATCAAGACAGTATGCAACTCCAGAAGGATTTTGGAGTAGGTGGATATGTAGCAGATGAGGTTCTTCAATGCCGAGGAGCATGAGGTGACTCACACGGAAAAACAATATAAAATGAGGAATACAATTCTCAAGAGGATGCAGGAACAGAGGACCTCGGTGAATATTTGCACAAATCTTAAGGTGGCAGGACAGGTGGAGAAAACTATTGATAAAAAATAGCATTTCCAGCTTTATGAATAGGGATATAGAGGCCAAAGCAAAGGAGTTCATGCTGAACTAATGCATTATGTTTGTTGGACCTCCACTGGATTTTATAGTTGTGGGTGCCACATTATAGGAAAGATGTAAATGCATGGGAGAGAATGCAGAATCTACTCCTATTCGGGGAAGAGAATGAGAGGGGATAGATTTCAAGTTAAGTGCAAATGAAGCAAGGAAGATGTGAGAAAATAATACATTCATACAGGAAAAACTGAAGGGACGGAATGCTCTGCTTGGAAATGTGGTGGAGGTAAATTCAGTTGAGGCATGGAAGAGGGCATTGGATGATTATCTATATAGAAATAGTATGTAGGAATATGGGGAAAGGCAGGAGATTAGCGCGAGATCATGGAACTGGTACAGGTACAAGTTTTTTTTTAATAGAATCCCCACAGTGTGGAAATACGGGCCATTTGGCACAACTAGTCCACACTGACCCTTGGAGAAACATCCCACCCCCAACCCTATCCCTGTAACCCTGCATTTCTCATGGTTTATCCACCTAATCTGCACATCCCTGGACACGATAGACAATTTGGCATGGCCAATCCACCTAACATGCACATCTTTGGACTTGGAGTTGGAGATGGTTATTGCCTGACATTTGTGAATGTCACTTGCCACTTGACAGCCCAAACCTGGATTTTGGTCATGTCTTGCTGCATTTGGACATGGACTGCCTCAGTATCTGCAAGTGTTGAGGGGTTACATTTGCTGCCCTGTAGTCTGCAGGAATCTTTGCAGAGTCAATAACGTGGAGGATAATTTCCAACGTATCTGCAATTTCTATTGCTACTTGCTTCAACACTCTGGATTTAATCCAGGAGATTTATAAACCCTCAATGTAGCTAATTTCTAGTTAACTATCTTGTCAGTAATGATTCCTCTTAGCTCTGCAGTTACACATATGCTTTGGTCACTCAGTATTTCTGCAGTCTACCCACATGACTAATCTCTGGAACAATTCTAATCATCTCTTCTGTATCCTCTGCATTGCCTTCCCTTCCTGCCTAAAGTTTGATCCTAGAATTGGATCGGCTTCACCAACTAGGACTAAAAAATTATGCAGTCATGTAGTGGTACTGAGGAAATTGCAGGCTGGTGAGGTGTGGGGTCCTCGTACGTTTCATCCTCTGATTTTAAAAGAAGTGGCTAGTGGTACAGTTGGATCTGTTGATTTTAATGTTCCAAAACTTCTAAGATTCGAAAAAGATTCCATTGATTGGAAAGTAATGAGTGTAACTCCTTTTATTCAAATTGAGAGGGATATAGAAAGCAGGAAACTACAAGCCAGTTACCTTTAACAACAACAAGAAAAACAAGTTGCTGGAAAAGCTTAGCAGATCTGGCAGCATCTGTGAGAAAAAATCAGAGTTAACGTTTCGGATCTGGTGACCCTTCATCAGAACTGGTTAGAACAGCAAATTACCTTAATGCCTGACATATGGAAGATGTTATGAGCTATAATTAAACATGTTATGACAGGGCAGTCAGAGATTCCAGCTAATCAGAGGAATTCAATATGGTTTGTGTGAAGTAAGTAATGATTAACAAACTAATTGGAGTCCTGGGAGGAAGTCAAGTGTTCTGTGGAGAAACGGGAACCAACAAATATACTGTAACAGAAAATAAAAATTAACAGTCTAGAATGTCACAGACTGGTTTGGATAGAGATTTGGCAAGCTAACAGGAAACAGGCGTAAATGAGTTGCTTTCTGGTTGGAAAGACAGAAACACAGAAACTAGGAATGAGAGTAGGAACTTTGCACTTTCAAATCTGCTTCACCACCCGTTATGATTGCGGCTGATCCCCTATCACAATGTCATATTTCTGCTTTCATCCCATACCCCTTGATGCCTTTACTATGTTAGAAAAAAATTCTTCCTTGAATATCTTCAGTGGCTTGTCCTCCATAGCCTACTGATGTAAAGAATTCCACAGATTAGCTACCCATTTGAGTGAAGATGTTTTTCCTCATCTCATTCCTAAATGGTCTACCCTATCTCCTGGGAGATAGAAATGGATCCTCAGACCCCTTGTTCTTGATTTCCCAACTAGGGAAAACATCTGTTCTGCTTCTTGTCTGTACAGGACCATAAATTAACATTTGAGCTACCAATTACTTGCAATTATTCTAAGTATTTGTCAACAAATACCTGTGGACTGAGATCCATCCTATAAAGTGTATTTGTGGATTACTTTATAGAGCTGTTTCAAAATGAGATTTACAGCGAATGACAATGGGGTAGCATGATGAGGAGACAGTAATAGCAATCAGAAAATAAGGAACTTTGATTCCTCTGCAACCAACAGGCTTTTTTGTGACTATTAATTTTGTAATGTCCAGATCTAATGACTATATAAAATAGTCTTCCACATAAGACTACAGAATGTTTTTCTTCCCCCACCTTGGTGAGTTGTCATTTCTTATGTAGGCATTGAGGATGTGTTACACGTCCCAAGACACTAAAGACCACTTATTTTTGAAGAACTTGTACAGCTGGCATTGTGGATTGAATTCACTTGTTTCAGATTAAGGACAAGAAGGAAAAGGGATATTAAAATTAAATAATACCCAATGAAATAAGAGAAGCAAAATTGCATGCATGGTTGGATCTAAAATATTACCATCTTCTGATTTAAAAGCAATAACTGTAAGTTAGATTCAGTTGGCTTCTCGTTTCAATACCTTAAACGAAAACTAATCTATGTTGCAGTTTTTCTGAGCAAACCTGCATCTTTCTGAGGGCAACTAAGCAGGGAAAAAAGTAAATTACATGACACCAGTGCTTTTAGATATCATATGGAAGGCTTCTTAAATTAATTCTTACTTGGTAACTGAGCTTGAATCTGCTTAAATCCAAGGTCAATCATGTGAATTATTTCCGCACATTCGCAATATGATTTGTTGTTTTAAATTGCATTAACTAGCTTGTATTTACAAATTAAAAACTTGATAATGTTGACTGACCTTCCACAGGTGACTTTATCTTGTGACTTCTATATTGTCAATGCTGCTTAAGGTAACATCTGAAATACATTTAGACAGCTTCATTCAGTTGCCTCGTTGAAGATTTCTGTCTACTTCTTTTAAATGTACATTAACAATTCTCTGATGTGGAAACAGCTTAAAAAGTCTAATTGTGAGGGGTCTCTCAATAGGTCATTGTCACCCTATTAATTTGTAGTGTTTTATCCTTTCAGTTACCTTTTTCATCAGTAACAGGCCCAGTAACGAAGTAGAGTCTTTTTTTCCTGCGATGCCAGCTTTTTGCTTTGCACCCAGGACATTCTTTAGAGACTGGAGTTCTGCCTTTTGATCTGTGTCTCATTCATTAAGGCTGTGTGTGTGGTAGATTTTGATTGTTGACCCATGTTAAAACATAAGAATTTTAAGGACCGGAAAACGACCATAAGCCAGACTACTCACCACCTTCTCGTCTTGTGCCTAATCATTGTGTGCTCGAGGAAATTGAATTGCTCTAAATAGTCATATTGGACTCAATGTTAATTCTGCTTTTCTGTGCACAAGCACTTTCAGACCTAGTAAGAACTACCGATGCTGGAGTCAGAGATAACACAGTGTGGCCAGGCAGCTTCAGGGGAGTGGGAAGGTCGACGTTTCGGGTTGGGACCCTTCTTCAGAAATTCTGAAATGTCAACTTTCCTGCTCCCCTGATGCTGCCTGACCTACTGTGTTCCTCCAGCTCCACATTGTGTTATCGCTTTCAGATCTGCTGTTTTTCTTTCAGCCCTTGGTGCTTTTATTTCAGAAGTCCCGCATCCTCCGTATTTTGTTGTTATTGATTTTATTTTTGAATCCTTTAAAACTATCAACTTGAAATGGCTTTGATTTCAAAGTGAAAAATCGTTGTGAACTTTTGCCTGTGAACTGTTATTGCCCTTTCTGATTCAATTCCAACTTCACAATGCTGGTTTTTATCACCAATACCAAAGGAAAACCCTACAAATGATGGGAATCCAAAACACAAATGGAAAACGTTGGAAGTATTTGGCAGGTGGGGCAGTCTTTGTATAGGGAGAAAAATGGTCACTTTTGCAGGTCAATGGTAGTTGGAGTTGAAACAAGTTCAAACGAATGCAGAGATAACAAGGTGTAGAGCTGGATGAACACAGCAGACCAAGCAGCATCGGAGGAGC
>JAHRHZ010000045.1:12668239-12684753 GCA_024137785.1 Ginglymostoma cirratum | reverse complement strand
CCAGCCTCCACCACTTCCTCCGGCAGCTCATTCCATACACGCACCACTGTTTGTGTGACTACCCTTCTTTCCCATTCATACATTCAGCCTCCCTTTATAAATATTCACCTTGACAGCTTCTTGTGGTTCTGAGGTTTGCTTACTAATCACTCACATTATAAAAGAACTCCTCATGGGATTTCTTAGAGTTTACCCTAATCTTCTGGCATTGGATTTCCCCCACAAGTGGAAATGTTTCCTCCCCATCCATCCCTCCTGACCTCTGTAAGGTCACCTCCCAGCCTTTGCTTTCACAGGGTGAGGCACCACAGTTTGTTTAGCCCTTTGTTGTGGCTAAATGGTGAGCCCCTGGTTAGATTCCCAGACAGCAGCAGACAGGACTGGTGGTCTGCTTACTTTCTCCCATTCGCAAGCTGGAAGGCCAATTCTCCAAGTGGCTTGGTAGAGATGGGGGTGGGGGGAGCTGTGGGGGGTGTTAGCACTGAGCTGGGAGTCATCCAGTCTAGGCACCATCCATTATTCCATCCCATTGACTGCATCAGAGCTGGGTATCAGGTGGGATGTGAAACTTGCAGCCCATGTGATATCAGCTTTCCCGCTCCTCCGATGCTGCTTGGCCTGCTGTGTTCATCCAGCTCTACACCTTGTTATCTCAGATTCTCCAGCATCCAGCTGTTCCTACTATCTCTCAAACAAATGCAGATACCGTGGAAGGTTAAATTGCAAATTCATTGCAAGATTAAAGGAGATGGTAATGAGAAAAATGAAGAAACAAAGGTTGGGTCTAGAGGTATCTACCATGGAATAATAGAATCATCAACCAGTGTCATCTGTAAAAGTAGCGGAAGAGGTTCTGATCTGAAATTGCTGAACTCAAGTCTAAAAAGCTGTCACATCAAAAGGTGAGCTGCTGTTCCTCAACCACGAGTTGAGTCACTTGGGAATAATGCAGGACAGTGTGAAAAGTGGGGGCCGGAGTGGAAATGAGGTGGAGAATTTCAACGACAGATGACTGGAACCTTGGGATTGATTCTTGCTTGTTTTGGACTGACCAGATGTGTCTGCCAAGCCATCACAGAAGCTGTATTTGGTTTTTGCATATACATGAGCAAGAAATCAAGCTTTAATTTGTTAAGCTATTATGTGTTTTCTCCATTTGTAAAATTGTCCATCACCTTGTCAGTTTGTTTTTGACAAATAGCCATGGGACTTAGGCACTATAAATACTGCAAATCCTGATGTCAGTTTGAGTAGTTCACTTTTTAATCAAGTTCTTAAACAGATTCCTGCCATTACCCCGCTGTTGTAAATGAGTCTTATCAGTCAACTATTGATTCTGACCACGTGTTCGTATTCCTTTTTTTGTTAATTCCTTTTATCAAACCTCCTGAGTGCACAATCATAAAATTGACTGGAAGAGTTTACTGAGCCCCACCGTTTGAGGGAGTTTGATAAATGCCGTGGGAATTTTTTTTAAAGTCTAGGCTATTTCAGTGGTACTGTCATTGTTATTTACAATGTGACTTTTTAACTCTCCACCCTGATAGGGAGAATAATTTGGTCAGATTCCTTGTTGATACCGCTATTCCGTATTCACTGAGATGTTCAAGAGGCCAGAAACGAAACAAAGGAATTTCAGTTTGATGTTGCAGTTTGCTGATAGTTTGACCATGAGAACACTCCTCTGTTCCTATCTACATTGTACTGAATTGGAAGGTCTTTAATGTAAGCACTCCATCTTTTTTACATCACCCATTAGTGGGAATGCCCTGCAGCAGGTGTAACAAATGTGATAACTGCCATGAAAATTTTGCTGTGCAAACAAACTTCTGTCTTCTAAACATCCTGCTGACTAGTATTTGATTGACAGGTATTTTTATACTGCACTGAGCTAACTGAATGCAGAGTATGGTTAAGTTTACTTAAGTTTGTAGCAACAATTTATGATGCCTCTTCCAAGGCCCGTCTTTGTTGCTGCATTCAAAGGTTGTTTATGAACTATAGAACTGTATATGCAAGATGCCAGGCATTGGAAGAAAATGGAAGGAATTTTCTTATTCGAGTCTTATTTGAGTTTAGAGGAGCCTGAAGTGAACTGAGCGGTCTAATAGACTTTACCTTGGCACAGTTATTCTTTGTAACATGCAGAAGTTTAGCCCGCTTGCCTTCATTGCTCAGACCTTTGTGTGTAGGAGTTGGAACGTTCTGTTGAGGTTGTACAGGATGTTGGTGAAGCCTCTTCTGGAGGGCTGTGTCCAGTTCTGGTCTTCCTGTTAGAGGACGGATATTAGTAAGCTGGAGATGGTTTAGAAAAGATTTCCCAGGAGTAGAGTGTTTGAGTTATAAGGAAAGACTGGATAGGCTGGGACATATTTCCACTGGAGCATAGGATGTTGAGGAGTGACCTTTATAAAATCATGAGGGGTAAAGATGAGGTGAATGGCAGGTGTTTTTTTTCCTCAGGTGGGGATTTCAAGACTAGGGGACGTACTTTTAAAGTGAGAGAAGGAAGATTTTACAAAAGTTATGAAGGGCATTTTTTTTTGTGTTCATGTGTGGAATGAACTTGGAGAGAAAGTGGTGAATGTGGGTGAGTTGCAATGTTTAAAAGATATTTAGATAAGCATATGGATTGGGGAAGGTTTGGAGGGCCAAGCACAGGCGGTAGGACGAATTTAGTTTTGGATTATGGTCAGCATGGACTGGCTGGACCAAAGGATTTGTCTTCATGCTGCATGACTGACAGTAAGCAACCAAGAAAATGAAGCAAATTTTGAATTGTTTCCGATTTCAATGGTATGTATATCAGAGGCAATCACAGGTAACTCTTGCCTCAGATGTGTGGGTCATTATATTCACAACCTGAACCAATTGCTTGAAAATGACTATAACTGTTTAATTGTGTTTTTAATTTTTTTGGCTAAGTCTGATTTCAGCAGCCACAGATTCCTCCACGTAGTTTTAGATTCTCTTAGCAAAGGAAGCTCCTCTCCAAATCTAAGATATGTAAGATTTTGGATTCAGATACCTTTAATTTAACTTAAGTTTCTGAAGAAGAAACAATTTCAATATAGTGCTTTAGCTAAATAGACAAAAGTGTGCAAGTTGTAACCGTTTAATGATTCACTGGTAACAGAACAAACTGATGGTTGACAGAGTATTTTTTTTCAGTACCTAGCATCCTGCTATCCAGCTGAAATGTTAGAGCATTGTTCCTCGGTTTGCCTCCATCTGTTCTGGTCTACCTTCCATCTGAAGAAGGCAGTGTCCTGATGAAGATTGTGTTCAGTCTCGAGGCATCTGTAAATGTGGGATAAGTTTATCAGCCCTGAGAAATAAACTGTCAGTTGCCTGTTTGAACTGTTCTGGGCCACAGCAAACCCCCTCACAACATGTCAAGGAGATGGCACAGACACTAATATTTTGAAGTCAAGTGCAACGCACTGTTTTCCAGATGCAATTCGATTGGTCAAACTACTAGGCTTGAAGGAAAACACACTTTATTTGTATACTTTAGTTAAAATATAGACAAAACAAAAATGGAAGAAAACATGGCTTAATTGTAACTATCAAAATATTTAACAAAATAATAATTACTCATTAACTATACCAATATAGTAACATCCCATAAGTGCACCCTTACTAAAAAGCAAAGTCAGTAAACTTGATTGTCTCGCATGCAATGCTAGCAGCAGGAAGACCGCAGCTTTTAACTGTAACAGAGAAGAAAAACGGCTTCCACATCCAGCTTCAAGACCCCAGCAACTGCAGAAAGCTGAAACTCAAAAAAATCCTGATTCTGTGGGAGCTTGACTCCACCCATTCAGGTTGCTTCCGTTGTTTCAACTTAAAAATAAAACCTCAGGGCCCCACAAGCTGTTTACTTTATTGGCTTGAAGCAGACCATTGACAACCTCTATCTCAGCTCTCTTCATAACAGAAACCAGGACAAAGTATACCTCTTAAAGCTGTAGTATTGTCACAGAACCTTTCGATCCAATTAATACAAGGGACAGGCACCCATGATTATCTTACTCCCTGAGCATTTTCCAGCTCAAGACCATTCTTTGATTGTTTTGAAATAATTGCTTAGGTAAATGGTTATAGAGGGCACTGGCCAGTTCTTCTACACCACTTGGAGATGTGATTAGAGCACTGGGAAACCAATTTTTATGACCTTTATCACTGTCTTGTGATTCTCTATCAGTCCCTGGTTGTTGAGAATTGCTTTTGACTTTGCAGAATGTTAGGAGAAAATCAACAGCTTATGTCACGTTAGTTGCATATTGGACAAAAAGTACTAATTTATTAAGGGCCTGATTTTCTTTGTTATGTTTCAATGGGATCACCTCTAATTCAAGAGAGTTATTGCCAATTTGTCATCCTAGGACAAGCCTTTTATCCCAAGGACTAATGTACAGAAACTTTCTTTCTTTTTCCCTTCAGAAACAAGTATATCCTGTCTTTGGTACAGAGATGAGAACTGTATCCAGTGCTCCAAGTGCACTTTGGTGTCATCTGAAAATTTTGAAATTGTGCCCTTTATATCCAAGTCATTAATATATATCAAAAATACATCTCAACACCAAATCTAGAGGAACCCAACAGTCTGCAAAGCAACAGTTCATCACCACCCTCAACTTTATGGCCCTAAACCAATTCCATATCTGAACTGATTCCGTTCCTCTAATCTCACAGGCTTTAGTTTCTAAAGGCTGCCATTCTTTGTGTGGCTCATGTCAATGGTGTTAGAGTCTGTGACTTTGTGAAAAATCTCAATCAAATCCTAATGATTTTAAACACAGCAACCATACATTGTTTTGTTTTGCAACAAATAGTCACTTTTCTGGTAAGTCACATTCAACAAGACACTAAGGAAGTGACCACAGAATTAACTAGTTTTGGGACACTGTTTTAAAGCTTTTTTTTCCCTTCAGAGTAGATATACATTCTCAGTATAAACTGATTCATTCTTTTGGTGGTAAAGAACAATTGAAAATAGTTACATCAGCTACTGAATAATACTTCATAAGCCATGGTCTTCATGTGTTCGTGCTTTGAAGACATAAATACCTCCATTTATTGAGAAAAAATACTCAATGTTTAATAGTTTTCTAAGATTGAATAGCTCCAATGCATTCTTCATGGAAGTGCACATTATTTCATCACATTGAAACAATTCGTATTTAGTCCTGATGTCAACTTGCTCTGAGTTTTATTTCACTGCCTGAAAAGGTGGATAAAAATGAACCGTTGCTGCCATGGCAAAAGCCTCATTAAATACATTTTTAAATGGAATACTTCCATAGATCATTCTCAAAGTCCATGGTGGTTAAATCTCAGATAATTGAAAGCAAATGTTTTATGGATTTTTACTTTCAACCAGTGGTTCATAGCACTGTATGAGTCCTTTTACCAGGGAAAGAAAAAAGATTGTGTAACATTCATCATTACTTGCTAACAAGATGTGGAGCTGGATGAACACAGCAGGCCAAGCAGCATCATAGCAGCAGGAAGGCTGACGTTTTGGGCCTAGACCCTCCTTCAGAAATGGGGGAGGGGCAGGGGGTTCTGAAATAAATAGGGAGACGGGGGAGGCCGATAGAAGATGGATAGAGGAGAAGATGGGTGGGGATGGAGCCAGTAAAGATGAGTGTAGGTGGGGAGGTAGGGAGGAGGTTGGTCAGTCCAGGGAGGACGGACAGGTCAAGGGGGTGGGATGAGGTTAGTAGGTAGGAGATGAGGGTGGGGGTGGTGTTGGAGGAGGGAGGAGGGGATAGGTGGGGGGAAGAACAGGTTAGGGAGGCGGGGACTAGCTGGGCTGGTTTTGGGATGCGGTTGGGGCAGGGGAGATTTTGACGCTTGTGAAATCCACATTGATACCATTGGGTTGCAGGGTTCCCAAGCAGAATACGTGTTGCTGTTCCTGCAACCTTCGGGTGGCATCGTTGTGGCACTGCGGGAGGCTCAGGATGGACATATCATCTACAGAATGGAAGGGGGAGTTGAAATGGTTCGCGACTGGGAGGTGCAGTTGTTTAGTGCGAACCGAGCGTAGGTGTTCTGCAAAGCAGTCCCCAAGCCTCCGCTTGGTTTCCCCGATGTAGAGGAGGCCACAACGGGAACAGCGAATGCAGTATACCACATTAGCAGATGTGCAGGTAAACATCTGCTTGATGTGGAAAGTCTTCTTGGGGCCTGGGATGAGGGTGAGTGAGGAGATGTGGGGGCAGGTGTAGCACTTCCTGCGGTTGCAGGGACAAGTGCCGGGTGTGGTGGGGCTGGAGGGGAGTGTGGAGCTGTCAAGGGAGTCACAGAGAGAGTGGTCCCTCCGGAAAGCAGACAAGAGTGGGGAGGGAAAAATGTCTTTGGTGGTGGGGTCGGATTGCAGATGGCGGAAGTGTCGGAGGATGAGGCGTTGGATCCGGAGGTTGGTGGGGTGGTACGTGAGGACGAGGGGGATTTTTTTTTGGTTGTTATCCGGAGGTTGGTGGGGCCCACCTCAAGCCGCACCCCCATTTCCTACCTACTAACCTCATCCCGCCCCCTTGACCTATCCTACCTCCCTGGACTGACCTCTCTCCTCCCTACCTCCCCACCTACACCTACCTTTACTGGCTGCAACCCGGCCTCTTTGACTTGTCTGTCTCCGCTCCACCCATCTGCTCCTCGATCCATCTTCTATCGGCCTCCCCCTGTCTTCCTGTTTATTTCAGAACCCCCTTCCCCTCCCCCATTTCTGAAGAAGGGTCTAGGCCCGAAACGTCAGTCTTCCTGCTCCTATGATGCTGCTTAGCCTGCTGTGTTCATCCAGCTCTACACCTTGTTATCTCAGATTCTCCAGCATCTGCAGTTCCTATTATCTCTGATTCATCATTACTTGTTGGCAAACATGTGAGCTGGCAAATACGAGCAATGAAATTGGCAAGAATTCGCCTCAGAAATTCATTCCAGCCTGAAATGTTCAATTATTGAAATGAAAGAAAATCATCGCTAACTTTCTTTCAAGGGAACTTCGGGTGAGAATAAAAATGCTCTTGACATTTTAGAAACAGGTAGCACTTTATTCATTAACGGGATGAGGACATAGAACATAGAACAATACAGCACAGAACAGGCCCTTCGGCCCTCGATGTTGCGCCGACCTGTGAACTAATCTAAGCCCATCCCCCAACACTATCCCATCATCATCCATATGCTTATCCAAGGACTGTTTAAATGCCCCTAATGTGGCTGAGTTAACTACATTGGCAGACAGGGCATTCCACGCCCTTACCACTCTCTGAGTAAAGAACCTGCCTCTGACATCTGTCTTAAATCTATCACCCCTCAATTTGCAGCTATGCCCCCTCGTACAAGCCGACGTCATCATCCTAGGAAAAAGACTCTCACTGTCCACCCTATCTAATCCTCTGATTATTTTGTATGTCTTTATTAAATCCCCTCTTAGCCTTCTTCTCTCCAATGAGAACATCGCTGGCTAGGCAGCATTTATTGCCCATCCCAAATTGCCCAGAGGGCAGTTCAGAGTCAACAACATTGCTATGGGTCTGGAGTCACATGTAGGCCAGACCAGGTAAGGATGGCAGTTTCTTTTCCTAAAGGACATTAGTGAAATTATCTTTTTCTTAGGTAGATTCCCACAAAGTTCTGACAACTGCAAAGTGAAATGTAAAACATCAGCCCCTTGGAATGCGTGTGGATTGCGGTGGTTCAAGGTAGCTTACCACCACCACCACAAGGGCAATTGGGGATGAACAATAAATGCTGGGGAGCCAGCGATGCCCGCATCCCATGAGTGAATAAAAAAAACCCTGAAGGTGACATAATGTTCAAAATATCCTATTTAAGTGATATTATTACAGTTAGCAACTAATGTTACTGCATATATTTAAACTTCTTAAGGTGTACGATTGAAATATTTTAGAATTATTTCATTTGCAGTAGTTATCAGAAATTCTGAATCAGTAACCCAATATCTGAAATTGGCTCATTAAAATTACCACCCTTGTTGGACTTGTTTGCCGCTACAATCAGCAATATAGACTTCGTCTAATCTGACATCATTTAATCTCTGGAGTTTGCTTTTGAGTATATTGAAAAGCGTATTGAAATATATATTTCAAAATTTCTGAAGAAGGGTCTAGGCCCGAAACGTCAGCTTTCCTGCTCCTCTGATGCTGCTTGGCATGCTGTGTTCATCCAGCTCTACACCTTGTTATCTCAGATTCTCCAGCATCTGCAGTTCCTACTATCTTTGAAATATAGATCGACAGTTCTTAGAACCATTTTGCTAACTGTGATGGAATCCATAATTTTTGCGTTCTCTTGTACTGTGTAAACCACCATTCTATGAAAATTGTAACATTTGGGCCGCAGAGTTTTAAGGTGTTGCTATCTTTGACTGTCCCAAAACGAGAGCTCTCTTTAGTCCAGTCTAGGAATAAGGACAAAGCTTAATGAGAGTTTCACAGTAGGTAATCTAAAACGGTTTAAAAGTCATTGAAGATCCATTCCAGCGTGAGAGTCAGTGGAGACAGTGAGTGAGAGAGCCGCAAGTAGGTTCCATGCAGAAAAGTGCTGCTGAGAAGGCCACTAATTCTTGTTTGGAATTTGGGGTGAAGTTCCAGGAGCGGTTGGAGAGCTGTGTGCAGTTAGAACTTGTGAAGTCCAGGGAGCTTGTAGGTGGAACCAAGTGTTGGAGTTAAAGGTCAGCAAATAAATGAGGCCACGAGAAGCTTGGAAGAAAAATGTAGTAATTCAGTTCAGCTGACTGTTGGTATTGAAGAGCCCACAAGCAGTATTCGTGAGGTGCAATTGAGCAGGTTTAGAGTTTAGGACATAACTCAAGAGACAGTACTAACTTGAAGATAGCTAGCTGTGAAAAACTGGACTTGGGCCTGGAAGTGTTTTAGTCCAGTTTCCAGAACCCAGGAAAACACAGATCCTGGAAAGAATTAGAAACCCTTGTGAAGTTTTGACAATATTTGAAACCCATGATGTCGTTAACCACTGGGGTTTGCTGAGAAATCTCTGGGATCAGTCTGGACTTGATTTACTGACCACCAGGATGTTTGACCATAATGCACGTGTTACCCTCGTTATGGAGCAGACCAGACCCCCTCAAAATATTTCAAGGTAGCAACCTGGAGCCTAACTTTTTCTTATGTTAAAGGTGTATGTGAAGTGCCGTGTTCCAGGTGTAATATGACTGGTCAAACTACTCCATATTAAGCAATACACAATTTCTTTAAGCACTATAATTAAAGTACAAACAAAAGAAAGAAGAATTTATAATAACAACTCTATTGGAAAGCTTAACGGAATAATAGAAACAGCAACTATTACTAATTAACTGTTCCAATATTGTAACATCCCATAAACAGTCCCCTTGGCAAAAAGGTATATTCAGACACAGATTTTCACATGCAGTTCTCCAAAGGGGGACGGGAAAAATATCAAGAGAAAATGCCAAGACAGTAGCAGCCAGGAGACATTTACTGAAGCTTCCAACTCTGATGAGACCCCTGCATCCTCTACTGGTACTGAAAAACCAAAACTCAGAAATTTTGATCTGAGCGAGCTGGCCACTCATTCATGCTGCTTTCAAAAATAAAACCCAAGCCCTCCCTAGCTGTCCACTCAAGTGGTCTTGACTGGCTAGCTCAGCTGACCTCTTGTTCCATCTCTGTTTCAAAAGAGCCTCTTAAAACAGCAGCATTGCCACAATCTCGGATTTTTTGATACTAGAATTTGAGCTGCATGTATGCAGGTTAGTTAGTTGATTGTATTGCTTTTCTATTTTAGAATAGTACAGTTTATTGATGGTTTAAAACTGTACAGTTATCTTTGTAAGCCCCTGAGGTATCATACTTTGTCTACTTTTAGAGACAACAGTTACTGGGCCCTAGCCAGACCAAAAGAAGTTTGGTGGACTGGTTTGGGATCATAACAAAACAAATGAAGCCTGCGTTAATTCTATTTTTGTTGCATGGTGTTACTAAGAATATTGTACCCTCTTTTAATATTCATCTGCCTGGCACATCAATGTTTGCTCTCTTAACAGCCCAAATACCCATTTGTCGTTGGAGTAATTTAGCAATGTAATACTGCAGCCCAAAAGACAATTTATCAATGAAGTTCATGAAATTGGCCCTGAAATGATGGTGAAATGCTGACAAGCATGAAATGGTTTTGATATTCAAAATCTACAGAAAGTGCACCTCAGTCATTGCTGAGAGGTACCAATGCAAAGGAGTTTATGCTGTTTTTGGCAGTTCATGAGTTAAATAGCATGATTTAGTTTTCAAGGTGTCCAGTTGGTGTATGAGCTGACACAGTATGGAGCTAGAAGAGCACTGCAGGTCAGGCAGCATCAGAGGAGCAGGAAAGTTGATGTTTCAGTTCGGGACCCTTCAGAAATGGCACAATTTCTGAAGACCATTTCTGAAGAAGGGTCCTGACCCAAAATGTCAACTTTCTTCTTCCTCCTCTGATGCTGCCTGGCCTGCAGTGCTCTTCTAGCGCCATACTGTGTCAGCTCTGACTCCAGTGTCGGCGTTTCTTATCTCTGATCCAGCTGCTGTATGTTGGCCATGTTTGTGGACCTGGGTTGGATTGTGCATTCAACACAGGCAGAGATCCACAGGGGTTAGCTTGACACCATGTGTACTTCGCTAAATGTCACTTTCCTTTTCCACAGTTACTGATGAGGAGGTCAGAAAACGAACGTCCGAAGAGTTGGCACAAGAACCGACCAGACAAGACTTGAAACTGCAAAAGAGGTCAGGGGTGTGTGTGTGTGTGGATTATGACAAGTTTGTTCATTCCAGTGTCTTCCCCGTTTTCCGGCATGATAATGTTAGCTACTTGGTCCCACTATCAACTCACCCCTTGTCATTATAGAATGTACCTCCTTAAAATATGAATGCTACTTATCAATATTTACTATTTCTGCATTCTTTGCACAATTAAAATGTAATAATTTATTCTATAATATTGCTTTCCACATTGGTGTGATTAGGCATCACTTTTGAAAAATGTGTTAAATAGTTCAGATGAATAAATGTTAATTTTTACAAAATTTCAATCTGCTTTGTGGTTGTGACACCACTTCAAAATAACGCTCTTGCATGTGAAGTGTTAGCAAGTGCTGAGGGTTGCAATAAATCTATAAAGTTTCTACTTTTTAGTCGTCTTGCGAAGTCGCGTATGTTTGAGGCCACTTTAATGGCACATCTGCTTGTCAAAGATCTTATCCCTTTTATTTGAAAGTGATTTGGAACGGTATTCGATCCGCCGAACACATTGAGGGGAGACTGGCCATCAGTTGTCCAAATACTCATCTCATCCATTGAATAATTTGATAATTTTGTAGCCCACAAGATGCGATTCACAACAATAATCATGAAATTGGCACTGTTAATTAAGGATAAAATGCTGACAATCATGAAATTGTTTTGACGTTCAAAATCCACAGGAAGTGCACCTCAGTTGTTGCTGTGAGCTACCACTGCAAGAAGTTTGTGATGTTTTTCAGTTCAGGAAGAAAATAAAACAATTTAGTTTTTGAGATGTCCAGTTGATACATGATTGATATGTTCTGTGGACCTGCTTTGATTTGCGCTTTCAACATATAGGGAGCTATGGAAGTTAGCTTCATGCCAACAAATCCATGTCCAATTGATTAGAATGCAAATCTGAGTGGTAATTTGATGTTGTCAAGTCGTACAGGATCGATGACTACTGACATCATATCGCTGGATTTGTGTTTAAAACATTGTATCCAAGAGCAGCAACTCACACCCTACTTTAATGTTTATTCAATTCCAGACTTGACATCCCTGCTGCCTCAGCTCTGGTTTTCTCCCACAGTCCAAAGATGTGCAGGCTAGGTGAAATAGGAAAATACAGGGTTACAGGGATAGGGCAAGGGGCTGAATGGGATGCTGTTCAGAGGGTTGGCGTGGATTCGATGGGCCAAATGGCCTGCTTCCGCGATGTAGGGATCCTACAATTCTATGAAGTCACAAGGATTGCACTTGAAAGGTGGAATTCCTAATGCTGAAATCGGATAACAAATCGTGCCACAACTTCGACCATTGAGCCACAGGTTTGCAGTTATGCCAAATGTTAAATAATAAAGGCAAATCGCAAGTACCAGAAACCTGAAATTAAAAAAAATGGGAATTGATGACAGTAATTAATATCTGAAAAAACAAGTTTAACTTGATACTTTATCTGGATTTTATCCTCAGAATCATTATCAACGGAGCAATTCTTTCTTGGAGTGTCCAAAACATGAGTGTAAATACAAAAACATGATGTTATTGGAACACAAATACCAGTTGACTTTGCATAGGTTGCTTATGGTTTTAGTAATGTCAGCAGTGGTGCAGTTGTCTCTGAATCAGAAGATTATGGCTTAAGGTCCCATAAAGATTTGAGCTCAAGACTCTTGATTGCCACACCAATGTAACGCTGAGGGAATGGTGTATTTCAGATGATATGTTGAACTAAAGCCCATCATGCACTCTCATGTTCGTAGAAGATTCCATGATACTATTTTCCTTTAACTATTGGTGTAATGACCAATATTCCATCTCCTTAGGTAGTCCTTCACGATTGAGGGTGGCTTACTTCCATTTGGCTTGATTTGAAATAGCTGTTAAGTCCAGTGCAAAGTCTGTAGACTGACACCTGCAGGACAGGTAGTGCTTGACAGTTCAGATAAATGACTTCCAGGGTTTGTGCTCAGACACTGATACCTCATTTTGCCTCTCCATGTTTCTGATGAAGTCTCATTACCTGTTCACTACATTCCTGTAATTTTGCCATGGTTCACTGGGAAGTTTGACCCCTTCAGGCGTGTTTTACCAAAAACCCAGAAGTGTTTTTGTTGTCCTCCTGGGAATTTCCTGCCGCAAGTTTGGAGTTGGGCAGTTGGTTCATATGTTTAGGGTCTGGCATGTGAACTACCGATCCTGCACAGCAGAGGTAGTTTTGAGTGATTAGCGTTTATACGCATAACGTGTTGGGAATGACGCTGTATTTGGACTATCTTTCTTGCGCCACATTTTAAGACCTTGTGAAAGCACTGCTGGTAGTACTGCTTTTACACTTCAAGGTGCCGGCTGTTGATTGTCCAGGGGATAGTGGATCTTCGGGAACACTGCTACCTGGTAAAGCATGACCTTAACCATTATAAATTGTAGTATAGGTTGTATATCTTGGTCTTTCATCGGTTGGCTGTTATTATCAATGTCAGAAATCACACAGCACCGGGTTATAGTCCAACAGGTTTATTTGAAAACCCAAGTTTTTGGAGCCTCGGTCCTCCTCCAGGTGTTAGAAGGACTAACGCTCCAAAAGCTTGTGTTTTCAAATAAACCGGCACCTTTACATCATGATTATCATCAATGATCATCAAAACAGGTAATCCGATCATTTTCACAGTGGTGTTTGGAGTGGTTGTGCACAAATTGCTTGCTATGTTTATTGTAATTCAAAAGAACTTTATTGGCTGGAACGTGCTTTGCAACATTTTGAGACTATGTAAGAGTCTCAATTCAGGCCTAATTTGGCCTGAACTTGATCCAGTTCTAGACTTGACATGTTAGGAAGGATGTGAGGGTTATAAAAATGGTGCAGAAGAAATTTATGGCAATGATAGATTTGTGATGCTGGGGTTGTACTCTTGAGAGAAGAGAAGGAGATTTGATAGAAGTGTTCAAAATTGAGGTGCCTTGTCAGAGTAGATATAGTTGATTGTCAAATCAACTAAAGGTGACATGAATGTGGATATACTGTAAAATGTTGTAAATGATTATCAGAAGCAGAAAAGTTTGCAAATATGTGGCAAAAGAGGGGACGGCCAAACTAGTTAAATTCCGATCACGGTGGCTCAGTGGTTAGCACTGCTGCCTCTGTGCCAGGGACCCAGGTTCGATTCCAACCTTGGGCGACTTGTCTGTTTGGAGTTTGCACGTTCTCCCCGTGTCTGTGTGGGTTTCGTCCGGGTGCTCCGGTTTCCTCCCACAGTCCAGAATTGTGCAGGGTAGGTGGATTGGCCATGCTAAATTGCCCGCAGTGTTCAGGGATGTGTAAATTAGGTGGGTTACAGGGGAATGGGTCTGGGTGGGATGCTCTGAGGGTTGGTGTGGACTTGTTGGACCGAAGGGCCTATTTCCACACTGTAGGGACTCAATGATTCCTCTATGATTCTATGAACAAATAATCGTGAATGACTTTTTTTTGTGCTGTAATCATTCTGTGATCATTATGGTGAAAATTGAGAACAGAATTATAGCAGATA
Organism: Ginglymostoma cirratum; assembly: GCA_024137785.1. Taxonomy (NCBI): domain Eukaryota; kingdom Metazoa; phylum Chordata; class Chondrichthyes; order Orectolobiformes; family Ginglymostomatidae; genus Ginglymostoma; species Ginglymostoma cirratum. Next base: position 12,670,439 of record JAHRHZ010000045.1, on the reverse strand, counting down.
AGTTAGAAAATTAACACAACAGAAAGGAATATTTAATAAAAAGGGCATAGAATTTTTCCCGTGAATCATTGTAGAAGTGGTCTGTTATATTAAAGGGTGTCAGATTGTTGCTTGTAAAAGATGAATATTGAAGAGCAAACAGACAGGTGTTGGCTGTATTAGGTAGTTCTGGAGATAAAACCATGGCTACAGATATGATTAGCCGAAGGTTTCTTTTTTGGTGTCCGAATCCAAGATTATATAATTTAGTATTTTCCTGCATGGAATGCCAATTAATGTGGCTTTTTTACCCGCAAAGCCAGAGTAAGATGTCATTTACAAGGGGTACCATCTCCAGGAACGGTAGTTTCTCTGTGTACCACCCTGAAGTATGAGGTTATATTAGGTAATTGTGTGACTGAAACCCTCGCGTGCTAACTCCGTAATAAATGTGCCCGAGAATTGACCCCAGCTCAGGTTGTAAAACAGATAAACCTGCCAAAGGCAACTTTGAGTCCAGTAACCACTGAATAATTGGTACTTTCAGATCTCGCAAATGAAAAATATTCAGTTAATTGAACAAGATTTAGAAGTGGTTCTCATGATTTGATCATAGCAATAGAATTTGATAAAATGATTTATGATTATGAGGAGCTATGTTTCATTAAAGCAAGATAAATAACCCTGTTTGTGTCAAAGCAGGAAAAATGGCACACTTTCATATAAGCAGTTAAAAATAGAATCTATACATTACTGGAAAAAAGTGACTCAGCACTTCAGTAAGCTTGTGAAAATTCTATTGTGAATACTGGCAAGTGGAAACAAACCTAGTTATTTTGTTCCTGTTGGATTTCTCAGAGTAAACTTAAGATGTGCTACTAATTTTATTTACTGGTGCAATGTCAGGAAGCAATGAAGTTGATGAATGTGATGACTCAGCAAAATAGGAAATCTAGGTTTTTAGAGCTTCTTTGCTGAGCAATTCAAAACAATTCAATGAAGAGAAATATTAACTTCATCTGACCGTTGCTTTTCCATTCTGAAAAATATTTACCACTGTGTGCAATCCATGCTTAAAACCTTAGTTAAGGTTGTGTGACTGGTAGGACATAATTCCCCTTGTACGTGTATGTGTTACACAGACTTCAAGTGTTAGTTGGCACAAATTAATTGTTTTTATTCACTTATAGAACGTGAGCATCGCTGGCTGTCCACATTTGTTTCCCTTGAAATGATGGTGATAAGCTGCAACCATACAAGAGTACAGGCAGAGAGGGAATGAGAGATCATCAGACAATGTTGCACAGAGGTCCTGAGTGTATCATGCTTGCCGATCAGTGTTCCTTTTTGGGAACTAATGGAAATTTGGTGATTGTTCCTCAGGGAACCATAGCCTCAATGGTGTTTCAGCTGTACAGGAGGGGTAGAAAGAAGAGAGGAAGGGCAACAATGATAGCATATTCTATTGTCAGGGGATCAGACAGGTACTCCTTTGGCATTAAACATGACTCCATGATTGTGTATTGCTTCCCTGGTGCTGGGATCAAGGATGCCCCTGTCCAGCTGCAGGACGTCCTTCGGCGGAGAATGTGGGATTGTGGCCCATGTTAATGCCAATGATATAAGTAGGAAGAGCAATGAGGTCCTGAAAGCAGATTTCAGATTTGGGAAGAAAATTAAAATGCAGGACCTCGCGCAATAATTTCACAGCTACCCCAGAGTCACATGCTAATAAGCATAGGAATAAGAGAGTCAATAGATTGAACTTGTGGCTGCAAAACTGATGTAGGAGGGAGGGCTTCAGCTTTGAGGCACGAAGACTAGTTCTAGGCCAGGTGGGACTTGTCTAAGCTGGATGGGTTACATCGAAACAGGACTGGGACTGATAGCATCACAGGGTGATTTGACAGTGACGATGGCATTAATTAAGCAAGAATGTCAGTGGGAATAGAACCTGAGAGCAAATTCAAATTGGAAGGAACTAAAGTTGTTGGAGGGCACAGATGACATAGAGGGAATGAAGGCATACATCACAAAACCCGAATGTTTGAATGCGAATGACGTCAAAAAGACCAAATTAAGGTCACTCCGTGTGAATACAGGCAGCATTGACAACAAAACAGTTCATCTAAACAGATAGTAGGAACTGCAGATGCTGGAGAATCTGAGATAACAAGGTGTAGAGCTGGATGAACACAGCAGGCCAAGCAGCATCAGAGGA
>JAHRHZ010000045.1:12641208-12667839 GCA_024137785.1 Ginglymostoma cirratum | reverse complement strand
TCCTCTGATGCTGCTTGGCCTGCTGTGTTCATCCAGCTCTACACCTTGTTATCTCAGTTCATCTAAAGGCACAAACAGAGATACGTGGATATCTGCTGGTCATTACAGAATCTTAGTTGCATGGTGACCAGGACTGGAAACTGAATATTCAAAGATGTTTCGTGTTCAGGAAGGACAGAGCAGAAGGAAAGTGGTAGAGTTACATTAACAATGCAAGATGCAATCGGTTCATTAGTAAAGGAGGATCTTTAGATCAGAAGGGCACTGTATGAAATCTGCTTGGATGAAACTCAGAAACAGCAAGAGACATCGGTTGGAAATTTTGATAAGCCATAAAATGGTAATGATAGTGTATGACATGGTATAAATCAGGAGATGTGAGAAACCTGGATCATGTGCAATGTAGTAATCGTGGGTGGCTTCAATTTTCATATAGTTTGTGAAAACAACTTGAGTACTAAAGTGGAGAGTGAGTTCCTCGAGTGTCTTGTGGATGGTTTTCTGGAGCAGCTTGTTGTGGAGTCAATGAGGGGACTTTTTGGGGGCTTTTTGGATCTACTATTAATTAATAGAAAAGCTGTTTCATAACACTGTTATTGTCCCTAATTAGGGCATGCTTTTCCAAATGTGCATAAATCCTCTCCCTGAGAATTCCCTCCCTCCAATTAACCTCCCAACCACCAGTGTCACACTCACTGGTCTGGAGTTTCCTGGATTATCCCAATTTCGCTTCTTGAACAGAGGAACAACATGAGCTAATTGCCAGTCCCCCAGGGCCTCTCCAGTAGCTAGCGAGGATACAAAGATCTTGGTCAAGGCCCCAGCAATCAACTCTCTTGTCTCTCTCAATAACCTGGGGCAGATAAAATTGGGCCCTGGGAACTTAACCACCTTAGTGTTCTTCAAGAGATCCAACGTCACTTCTTTCTTGATCTCAAAATGCCCTAGCTTTTTAGCATGCTGCACACAAATCTCACTCTGCTCCCTCTTGTTTTTCTGGTTCAAGTACTCATTTGGGATCTCACCCACATTCTCTGCCTCCAAGCACAAGTTCCTTCCTTTATCTTTGAGGGGTCCTACCTTCTCCCTAATTATCCTCTTGTTTTTAATGTGTCTATAGAATGCCTTAGGATTCTCTTTAACCCGACTTGCCAAATCATTTCATGGCTCCTTCTTGCTCTCCTAATTCCCTGCTTGAGTACTTTGCTGTTTTCCTTATTCTTCACAGGCCCTGTCCAATTTTAGCTTCCTAAACCTTGCATATGCTGCTTTTTTTCCGTTTTGACTAAATTCACAACCAGGTGATAGCCCAACTCTTATCCTCAACACTCTTATCAATGAAGGCAAGCATGCCTAGTACTGCCTTCACGACTGTGTTTGCATGTGACAAAACATCAAGGAACTATGTACCTGCATCCCTATGTCCTTCTGTTTGACAATGTTCCCCAGGATCCTGCCCTGGTTTGTTTTTCTAAAATGCAACACTGTGCATTTATTTAAATTAAACTCAATCTGCTGTTCCTTGACCCACTAGCCCAGTTGATCAAGATCCCGTTATACTGTTAGGTAACCTTCTTCACTGTCCACTATACCACTAATTTTAGTATCATCTGCGAAGTTATTAGCCATGCCTCCTTTATTCTCATCAAAATCATTTAGATTAATGACAGATGACATTAGACCCAGCACTGCTCCTTGTGGCACACTGTTGTCATAGACCTCCAGTCTGAACAACAACCCTCTGCCACCACCCTCTGTCTCTTATCATCAAGCCAATTTTCTATCCAATTGGCTAGCTGTCCCTGGATCCCATGTAATCCATCCTTATTGACCAGTCTTACCGTGTGGAACCTTGTCGAAAGTCTTGCTAAAATCCATGTAGACGGCATCTGCCTTTGTCTGTTTTCTGTGTCTCCTCTTCAAAAACTCAATCAAGCTTGTGAGACACAATTTCCCCTGCACAAAGCCAGGCTTGAGTATCCCTGATCAGTCCTTGTCCTTCCAAATGCATGTAAATCCTGTCTCTCAGAAACCCCTCCAACAACTTGCCCGCCACCATTATTAGGCTCACCAGTCTGTAGTTCCCTGGCTTTTCCTTGCAGCCTTTCTTAAATAATGGCAAAACATTAACCACCCTCCATCTTCTGGTACTTCATCTGTGGCTGTTGCTGATACAAATATCTTTGCTCGGTACCCTGCAATTTCTTCCTTAGCTTCCCACGATGACCTGGCATAAACTTGATCACGTTTCAGGGATTGAATCCGCCTTTGTTTTAGGACCTTCACCGCCACCTCTTATGTAATGTGGACTCTTATCAAGACATCACTATTGATTTCACTGAATTCCTAAGCTTACACATCTTTCTCCACAGTAAATACTGACAAGACTTAGTTGTTTAGGATCTTGCCCATCTCCTGTGGTTTCACATATAGGTGGCCTTGTTGATCTTTAAGGGGCCCTATAGTCTCCTCAGTAATTCTCCTGCCCTTAATGTTCTTGTAGATTCTCTTTGAATTTTCTTTTGCCCTATCTGCCAAAGCTATCTCAAAGCCCTTTCTTACCCTCCTGATTTCTCTCTTAGGTCTACTGCTACAGCTCATAGACTCAAGTGAATCTCTTGAGTATAGGCCTGACATATGCTTCCTCCTTGACCAGGGCCTTAGTATCGCCAGTCGTCTCATGTTCCTTACTCCTGTCGGCCTTGCCTTTCACATGAACAGGAATGTGCTAGTCGTGAACTCTCGTTATCTCACATTTGACAGTCTCCCACTTGACAGCCTCACTAAGAAAAATTTCAAAGTCTCTGTCTAATTTTTAAAATTGGCCTTGCCTCAATTTAGAACTTCTAACTTGTAGACCAGACCTAGCCTTTTCCTTAACTATTGTAAAACTAATAGATTTATGGCCTCTGATCCCAGAGCGCACCCCCATTAACTCCTCAGTCACTTGCCCTACCTTATTTCACATGACACACTTAACATATTCCTCCCGATCCAAGCCCTTGACACGATGGTAGTCCCCCGGTTTATGTTGGGAAAGTTAAAATCTCCTACTATTACAACCCTATTATTCTTACTGTTAGGTGCAATTTCTATATATTTGCATCTCCATTTGCTGCTGACTATTGAGGGGCCTATAGTACAATCCCATTTAAAGTGATCACTCCCTTATTTCTCAGTTCCACCCATATAGTTTCATTGGATGTTCCCTCAGGAATATCCTCTTGCAGAAACTGATTGTTTCCCTAATTGAAAATGCCTCTCTTCCCTCCCTTCTATCCTTCCTATAGCATCTATACCATGAAACATTAGGCTGTCAGACCTGTCCCTCCCTCTGCCATGTTTCTGTAATAACTATGATATACCATTCATGCCCTAAATTAATCTGCCTAACCTGTCAGGCCTCTTGCATTGAAATAAATGCAGTTTAATTCAGCAGTCTTCTCTCATTCCCTGCTGTGCTTTGGCTTGCCTTGTGTATTTAACTTGCTGTTTTTAAATTCCTGTACCACACTCAACCTTCTCTTTTGGCTCACTACAGTTTAGGGTCCCAACCCCCTCCCAGGCTAGTGTAAATCTTCCTTGAGTACCACCAGGATATTGGTCCTGCTCTAATTCAAGTGCAACCCATCCGTCTTAAACAGGTGACTTTTGTCCCGGAAGAGATCCCAATGATCCAAAAATCTGAATCTCTGCCCCCTGCACCAGCTCTTCAGCTACGCATTCATTTGTCCCATCCTCCTGTTGCTACTTAATATCTCTAGTAGTCTCGTGTTATCCAGAGATTACTATCCTTGAGGTCCTGCTTTTTGACCTCATGCCTAACTCATTATATCCACTGTGCAGAACCTTATCCCTTTCTAAACCTTTCAAACCTTTCTCAGCCCTTCAAACCTGCTCCACCATTCTTTGCAATTATGACTGAGTGTCCAACTCAATAGCCTAATCCTGCTTTCCGCCATAACCTTTAATCCCATTCGCCCCAAGTGCTCTGTCTAGTCACCCCTTGAATACATTCAGTGTTTTGGCATCAGCTGCTTCCTGTGATAATGAATTCCACAGGCTCACCACTCATTGGGTGAAGAAATGTCTCCTCATCTACGTCCTAAATCGTCCACCCCAAATACTCAAACTTTGTCCCCTGGTTCTGGCCACACCCACCATTGGGAACATCCTCCCTGCATCTACCCTGTCCAGTCCTGTTAGAATTTTATAAGTCTCTGAGATCTCTTTTCACCCCCGCAACCACTTCTCCCCGCCGCCCAACCCCCCCACCCCCAATCCACCACCACCACCAATTCATCTGAACTCTAGCAAAAACAGTCCCAAGCTCGTCAATTTCTCCTCATACGACAGTCCCGGAATCAGCTTGGTAAACCTTCGCTGCACTCCCTTGAGAGCAAGAACATGCTTCCTCAGAAAAGGAGACAAAAACTGCACACAGTATGCTAGGTGTGGCCTCACCGAGGCCCTGTATAACTGCAACAACACATTCCTGCTCCTGCAGTCAAAATCTCTTGCAATTAAGGCCAACATTCCATTTTCTTTCTTTACTGCCTGCTGCACCTGCATACTTACCTTCGGTGTCCGGTGCACGAGGATGCCCAGGCCCTGCTGCACATTCCCCTCTCCTAGGTTACAGCCATTCAGGCAGTAATCTGCCTTCTTGTTTATACTTCCAATGTGAATAACAACAATGACGCGAACAATGAAAGTCGTTGGTAACTTTGGCCAGGACCGTGATGTTGTAAAATGTTACGTCAGAGGAATTTCAACAGGGAATTTTAAAATTAAGTGGAATAGAAATGTAAAGTAATGACATGTTTGAGGATCCTAAAGGGGAAAAGCAAATTGGAAATGTCTCGGTAACTTGAGTTAATGGATAAAGTGTGTCGTTTGAAGAGCAGTTAAATTTGCTCGCAGTCCTAAAAGAAGGACATTTGTTCAGGGGTGATACTTAGAATGCAAAGAAATGGTCAGTGACCGTCATTTAGTGTCTCAGAACTTAAGAATAAAGACATAGTGAGAACTGAAGTCAAGAGAACACCTGTGAGTCAAGGCAAAGAAGCTGACAAAGGGTGAAATTGACTTAATATGGAAAATACAAACCTCCTGAAAAAGACTTCTAGTTTAACCCAGGCGAAGAGAAAACCAAAGCAAGGAAGTTGGTGTGCAGATTGATGAGTTCGTCTGCAATTAAGAGTTATGAGTAAAAGGTCAGAGGAATGGAAGCCTCCTTAAAAAAGGGATGATGCCAGAGACTTGTGGGTTTATTATCACACTTACTGCAAATGAAGTACAGTGCATGATGAACTGATTCACCAGGTATGGGTCTTCATGAAGTGGAAAAGCTTTGCACTCGAGCCACGTTCCCATCAGTACCAGGTAACAGCATTTCTCCACGAGCTGTCCTGTCATGATCAAACATTCGGAAATATGGGTATTGCCTTTCCAGAAATTGAGAGCTCAGCATTAAGGCAGTGTTCATCACCTTGAAATCCTTTGATGTTGCTTTAAACATCTATGAACTTGAAATGTCTTGGAATGTTGGATGTCATTTGATCCTAGCTACAGACACCTCTTCTAGAATGCATATTGAAGGGCAACAGAAAGAGGGGTCAACCGAGGTGTAGTTGACTAATAGATGTCACAGAATGCTTTAAAAAAGCTACAACACGTGCATGAGAGAGATCAAAACACACATGCAATCATAGCATATTTAAAGTATTGGCAAAGATCTGTAGCTCAGGTTGTGGGTGAGGTTGTTGACTTGCTCGCCAAGTTGGCTTGTTTTTGTTCAGGCGTTTCATCACCATGCTGGGTGACATCATCAGTGGAGCCTCCGATGAAGCAATGTTATTCCACTCCGCTTGGAATTTATACCATCAGGTCCATTGTGGTGAGTACTATCATTTCTGGTTTTGATCTGTATGGGTTTATATATGGGGTCCAATTCTATATGTTTGTTGATTGAAGTATGGGTGGAGAACCATGCCTCGAGGAATTCCTGTGCCTGTCTCACCTGCGATAGGGTTTGGCTTGGGCTACTATGGTTACTTTATCCCAGTTAAACTGATGGCCTTCATTGTCTGAACCTACAGATATTAAGGAGAGTTCATCATGCCGTTTTGCTGCTAGCTGATGTTCGTATATTTTGATGGCTAGTTTACATAAACATGGCATATTACAACAGACCTCCTGACAAGAGGAGCAACAAGTAGCAGCAATGCTGGAAGCTGTTAATAACACATTTATTATAAGAAAATAAGCAGGATCCTAAATTCAGAGGTTTTATTTCCGCAAAACGTCAATCAAATAGCAACTTTGCTTCCCCTGAAAGCCTTATGAGCTGCTTGCACGTTTGTGTGGCCATATAACTACAGCATGATGCATTTCAAGGCAACTCATGGGAAATTTGCAAACAAAATAGTCAGTCGAGCTGATAAGAGGGAGGGTTAGTAAATTAAAACTTGAAATTTTAAGCCTTGGAAACAGAAGGTTCCTTTTTAACACTTGAAAAACTGCAACTCTTGTGATGAGCTGAATAATTTCTCATTTAATAACAATATGCACCTTAAGCTGTAGATCTGTACAGGGTAGGGTAACTGAGCATACGTAGTTCATATTGTAATAGGAAAGCACTGAAAGGCATTGAAGGTGATGGTGAAATAAATATACAGACGATTTGGCAGTTTTTTTCTTCATTCTTGCTTTGGGATACATTGAATAACTTTCCCAAGAGACAGCATTATCCTTTTAGCTTTTAAATATGGCTCAAGTTTATTTAAGACAGGTGGGTTCTTGGTAGAAAATTAAATAAGTTTGAATTGTCTGTTTGACGTAAGTGTCAGTGAACTAGTGGGAGAGTTAGAAATCTGTCATAAATTGGCAGTGAAACGTTCCTGCTAAGGTCAGATAATTCAAATGTTTTCACTGATGCAGAGATAGTCATCTTGGACACCTGCTCAAGTACGGAATGTAGAAGGAACTGTGTCCAGTGCATCTTAACACATCATGTTTGACTTTTGACAATTTAGTATTTGGAAAGCACTGCGATTATGCCTCAGTTCCATTAAGTAATCACGTTATACAAATAACATCAATTAACACTGAGATAGTAAGGACTGCCGATGCTGGAGTCTCCGATAACGCAGTATGGAGCTGGAGGAACACAGCAGGCCGAGCAGGAAAACTGACGTTTCAGGCCAGACCCTCCTTCAGAAATGAATTCATCAGATTTCTGAAGAAGGGTCCCGACCTGAAACGTCAGCTTTCCTGCTCCTCTGCTGCCTGGCCTACTGTGTTCCTCCAGTTCCACTGTGTGTTATCAACTAACAATGTTTGTTTTCTTGATTGTGGAATACATTCATTTCTGACTCTGTCCCTTAGTATGTTGGATTTTATTTGCTTGAATGTGAGACTGAAGAACTAACTTTTATTGGAGTTCTTCATTTGACTTTCCCCAGAATCCTTCCGTTCAAATTTTGTTCTCACTAAGCTGCTGAAAGTTTGAGGTGATCATATTGGGAGCATGTGAATCAGGTGTTGGGGACATGAGTGAATAAGACCAGCAACTTGATTTCTTGAACCAATCAAATTGAACAATTTGAGAAGTTAACAATAGTGGCACAGTGGCTCTGTTAGCACAGTTAGCACTGCTGCCTCAATGCCAGGGACCAAGGTTCAATTCCAGTCTTGGGTGACTGTCTGTGTGGAGTTTGCACATTGTCCCTATGTCTGCGTGGGTTTCCTCCAGGAGCTTCAGTTTGCTCCCGCAGTCCAAAGATGTGCAGGTTAGGTAGATTTGTTTTTGGGTCAGGATAATCAAGATTGACAGTTCACAGGAAAGAATTTGGCAGTATCACATAAGTTGAACTTGATTATTTATTATCAACGGGAATTTTTTTCTGGATTCTCTAATGGATTATGTAGGAAAACAAGATAAAACTTGATTTTGCAGAATCTTATTAACATCTTACAAACTGTATTGCACATCTAGATAGCTTGGTTAGTTTTGTTGTTGTTATCTTTTGTGTGATACAGTTCTGTTGATAAACTTTACAGCCTCATGTGAGTATGTTTCAATGAATATCACCACTTTAACTAAAATAAAAGTAATATGTGATCTGTCAAGCCTGATACCATTCCGGGATCTGACCTGTCCACTGGTACCATCAGTTGGGATGATGATTCAGTGACGAGATAAGGAGAAAAATGTTGTGTTTCCAACACTAATGGCAATGCATCTTAGACAACAACGTGTGGATATTGGATTTTAACTACACACTTGCTCCTTACCCTAAATTGCTGTAACATTTACCTGCAAGTAAAGGCAGACGTGGCTATTTTTATCAAAAAATCTTCCACACTTCCTTCTGTGGTTGCTGTCCTTAATTTTACAGTACATCTCTGTACTTTTTACTCAGCATTTCATCATTGAAATAAGGCTTGCAAATAGGTCACTGTGCATAAGTTGGTCAGAGCTGGGCACCCCTATCTCCATTCAGTGGCATGTAAAGAACTCGCACATAGCTAACTCATTAAACTCTCTAACTTTGCATTTTGAAAGAAAAACCATGCTTTGAGGTGATGGCACTGTGTATTTTTTTTTCCTTTTATCTCCATTTTTGAACCAGTTGTTATGCTGATCAACTATGGGGGGGAGAAAAATCAGAGCAAACCTTGATCCTATTCACACAGTGGCATTGAGTAACCATCAGATGAGTCTCTTTCCCACTTCTTGGACTGAGAAAGGTTTAACTAACTGCATTTGACTGTACTGTTCCTCTCGTGAAAATCAGCAAGCACAGCATGACTACCTATTTTGAATGACACATTTCCACATGTGGTATCCATTTACTAACTTACTGAAATGTAGTGGATCTATACTGTGCCGTTCTTCACATATGGGTAGAATGAGTAAATTTTCATATATTTAATTTCACAGACTGTTTGCAACCTTGGCATCCTGTTAATCCATGAATTGAAGTTGCTCCCCATTGCTTCACTGTCACAAAGCCTGAGATTTTCCAGCTACACTGTGGCACCTGCATCCGCCTACTGCTGCACCCGTTTGGAAAAACCCATTCCCATGGCTTTGTCACCTCCAAACTAGATTCCAGTATTTTGATGGCCAGCCTTTGACCCTGTAAGGTCTGTCCACTTCATGTGATATCTGATTCATCCATCCGTCCTGTCCTTGTAATCTAAAAACCGTTTTATTTTAAACCCTTCGTGATATCGAAGCTTTTTGCCTCCGAGTATTCCAGACCTGCATGAGCTATGCAATGGCCTCTTCTTTCACCCCTACCCATTGTCCCAACACAGGAGTTGTCTTTAGCCTTTAAGCCCCTCATTCTACATTTGTCTCTCAAAACCACACCATCTCTCTCTCTCTTTTTAAAGTTTAATTTGATCCTATCTGATGGATCAAGCTTTTGATCACCCTTCTTAATGTCTCCTTTAACTTCTGTATTTGTCCGATTGTACCTTTTCGGAGCAATTGGATGCTTTTCAACTTCAAATGATGAATTTGTTGAGGGCAGATGGGCATGCCTAGAATGATGTGAATCATTGTTCAAACGAGAAGTTGATTTTTAAGCAACTTTATATTTATTGCGTAACTTTTAATCTGAAATCATGAAATTAAAAAGGATCAAATAATTTCTCGAGCTACAGTAGTTTGCTAAAAATAGTTTGACGGCACATGGTTAGCACTGCTGCCTCACAGAGTCAGGGAACTGGATTCGATTCCATCCTCAGGCGACTGTCGAGTCCGCACACTGTCCCTGTGTCTGAGTAGATTTCCTCTAGGTGTCCAGTTACTTCCCATAGTCCAAAGATGTGCAGGTTCAATTGACTGACCATAATAAATTGCCTATAGTATCCTGAGATGTGCAGGCTAGGTGAATTAGCCATGGGAAATGTAGGGATACAGGGATATTGTTGGGGGTAGGTGTGGGTGGGATGCTGTCCAGAAAGGTAGCGTGGACTCAATGGGCTGAATGGCCTGTTTCCACACTTGTAAGAATTCTATGATTATATGAATATTTTTATGTCCCTCTTAAATGACTCCAACTGTTGTGCTGCATGGCCTTTTTGATACTGAAAACAATTCTTGGCACAAATCTGTGAAGAAAGTACCACTGTTATGAAGATTGGTGTCTTCATCCTGTTCAGTTGCTCATCCCAACTGTGGTTGGTAATCTCCAGCTTTAATATGCATTGTGCTCATTTCAATCATTGGCCCTTCTTGGGTGTAGAAAATTTTATAAAGATCCATCAGGATTTTATAACTGCAGCCTTCTTAGTTGCTGTCTTTAATTGTAAGCTCATAAAAATTTACTGTCAAGCATTCAAGCATAATCAAATGGTGAAATTGAGCATTTTTCTTGATGCCGTTTCATCAGTGCTTTAATTCCATGCTACTTGCTTTCATTCTAAATGCACTGTTTGCTGCTTCTGAATTATGTTTCAGTATATAAGAAAACTCTAAGCAAGTAGTAACCTGTGAGGATACAGTGAGGTTGAAGAAGTCAATTTTATATTTCACATTACATAGTTTTGGCAGCTTCCCCGCAGCTGTGCTAAATTACCAATGATAATTAGTTTGGCTCTTGTCATCCATAAAAACTCAATGGTACAGTTAATTTCAACCAGTTGTTAGAAGCTTGTGTTTTTAATGCCTCAACAATTCTCTCTAACCACCTCGAGGAATTGAAGCCACTTTATTGACATTGGTTTTGCAGTCGAGAGCAAAGTGTATCCACCAATGCCAGCATCGCCAGGATCAAGGTGTCACTGAATTGAAGAGGCTCCGTTCCCTTGATGAACAATCCAATTAACGGAAACAGGCCACATGCTGAAGGGATTAAATTTTCCAGGGACTTATTGCTGTGCAAATATGTCAGTAAATGATACTTTGTAATAGACGGCATTCATCTTAGTAGTGAGGAGGTGGCTGCAAAGAGCAGCAGATTGTGCCATGCCTTATGAACTTGAAGATGAGCTTGATATCTGGTTGTGATACTATGGCAGCTTTGAGTTCTGCTAAGGAACTCTCTAGCCCAGTAGAACAGCACGTATCTCAACTGGAAGATGTTGCTGTAGAAAGCATGCAGTTGAGTTGCTTTGCAAGTGATTGGCACTTATAACAAAGAGGGGGACTTGAACGCTTGGTGTTTTAGTTCTGGCTCAACAAACTTTAATTCCTTGGTCCTTCATCCAAAATTGCAAGCTATTCTTTACAAACATGAGTTAACTTTCCAGAATCAGTTTGTGTTGCTGAAACATGTTTTTTTAAAATTCATTCATAGGACGTGGGCATCATTGACTGACCAGCATTTTTTGCCCAGCCATAGTTGGCCATGAGAAGGCAGAGGTGAGCTGCCGCCTTGAACCGCAGCAGCCCACGTTCTGTAGGTAGTCCCACAATGCCCTTAGCAAGCAAATACCAGGATTTTCACGCAGCATCGATGAAGTAACAGCGATATATTTCCAAGTCAGAATAGTGAATGTCTTGGAGGGGAATTTGCAGGTGGTGTGTTCCCATGCACTTTCTGCCTTTGTCCTTCCAACTGGAAATGGCCATGGGTTTGCAAAATGCTGTTGAAGGATCTTTTCTAAGATTTTTATATATATATATATAAAATATACATAAATATATATCTGACATGTTATAATAAGCTGGAAGGCAATTCTACAAGCATGGTGATGTTAGTTATTTTAATTTGTTTGGGACCAGATACACTATGTCACAAGAAGTGATGCAATCATTCTGGACTGTTTATCTTTTCTGCATTTTTTTTTTAAATTCACTCGTGGGATGTGGGCACAATTGGTTAGGCACCCTTTATTGCCCATCCCCAATTGCCCAAAGGGCAGTTAAGTCTTATCCACATTCCTGTGGTTCTGGAGCAATGTGTGGTAAGTGTTAGCAGACCAGGTGGGGATGAAAGATTTCCTTCCCTGAAGGACGTGAGCGAATGGGATGGGTTTGTCCAACAATTGACAATGATCTGAAGGTCATCATTAGATTTGAACCCAGGCTGCCAGGACATTAGCTGAGTTTCTGGATTAATGCCACTTGGCCATTGTCTCCCATTTGATGGTAACCATTTCTTTTGAGTAACTTGGGGATATCGTTCAATGAAGTCCTGAACCATTTGGTCCTACCTTTCGAGAATTCGAACTTAAAATGCTACCAGTGCAACATTTCACTGCTTCATGAACAAGGTCCTCAGACCTTTTGAAGGTTTCCCTTTATCAGACAAGCTTGAAAATGAATGATCTTTGAAAAGTGTGTAACCATCAAGCAAGTACTTCACATTAGCTAAAAGCATACTGTGTTCTCGAAGATAATGATTTCTCTGTTTCTGAAAAACAGTGTGGCAAAGCTTCCCAAAGCTGTGGTACAAGTAAACTCTTGTATTCCTCGGAATCATGTCAGCTGCTACTGCCACCCCTCCCCCAGCCCTCCACCCCACATGGCCCAGTGCTTTCACTGGTTTTGTACTGATTTTTGTATATCTGGGAATCTTATTGTAAGGCTGAATTTGTTTTATTTTCTGCCCTCCCTGTTCATCTGCAGTGAAAATTGTTGTTCTACCTCCTTTCTTCTATTTTCTCTTGATCTTTTTTTAATCAGGATTTATTTCATCTATTCCCTTGTGTTTTCTGACACTCATCTTGCATTACCAACATTTCTCCAGATCCTCCCCTTTCTGACACAATGAACTAATGTTTAGCACAAATTTGTACTGTGATCTTCACATAATAAGTATCCTGAAGTACGCTGGAAGACATTTTGTTATCTTAAAAAGTGTTACTCAAAAACAAATCAACATATTCTCAGTATAGTTCTTAGATAAGACTCTTAATTTGAAACCTGTACAGCAATGTGGAGGCAATGGCCTAGTCGTCTTATTGCTGAACTGTTAATCCAGGGACCCAGACACAGTTCTGGGTACCTGGGCTCAAATCCTGCCACGGCAGACGGTGGAATTTGAATTCAATAAATATCTGGAATTAAGAGTCTAATGATGTCCATGAATCCATTGTCAATTGTTGGAAAAACCCAGCTGGTTCACTAATGCCCTTTTAGGGAAAGAGGCTGCCATCCTGACCTGGTCTGCCCTACATGTGACTCCAGACCCACAACAATGTGATTGACTCTTAACTGCCCTTTGGGCAATTAGTGATGGGCAATAAACGCTGGCTGGTCGGCGATGCCCTCATCCTGTGAACAAATAAAAAAAAAAGTGACAGATGCCATATTTTTCTAATGATTTGAGCAGTCATATTTCAGATCTTATGTTATTACAAAATAACCGTTCAAGATAAATTGATTGTTCCTGTGACACCGCCAATCTCGAGCCGTCTACTCGGAGATAAGCCTAACATGGCTGTGCATCTTTGTGCAATCATAAAACAATCATCAGTGAGATACCTGGATGGCTGGTTTTGGATGCAGAGTGACACTAACAGTGTGGATTCACTTCCTGCACTGGCTGAGTTTACATGAAGGTCCCACTTTCTGAACCTGTCCCTTGCCTGAAGCGTGGTGACCCTCGGGTTAAACTCGGCACTGTGGCCTCTGGGATCATGGTAACTTTACCTTTAACAGTGAGATAAACCGTAGAACTAGAATGTAGAACACTACAGCACAAGAACAGGCATTTCTGTTCACCATGTCTGTGACACCTACCGATACAGTTCTAAACTAATCATGTGGTCTGCATCCCTGTATTCCCTGTCAGTTCATGTGTATGTCTAAATGCCTGTTAAGACTTACTATCTTTGCACATTGCTATGGTAGCGTCGTTGGCATTCTCATTTGCTTCAAACTCCAAGTCAATATAGTCATTGATATGTCAGTAAACATGTCACCAATTTAAGCACACCAATACCTTATTAGTAGCAGCACCAATTAGTGGCCAGCTACTCTTTGTCTTTTGGTTGAGAAGACAGCTTTCAAGGATACGAAGAACGCCTTTTGCTGTTCCATATCTTGGAATATGGGCTCTTGTATACACATGAATACACTATAAGGTCATAGGTCAGCACAGACTTGATCGGTCTTTTCTGTGCTGCGTGACTCCATCTAAACCAATTTCACTTCCCAGCATGTGACCTATAACTTTGAATGTTGTTTACATTTCAAGTGTTCATCCTAGTACTTGCTAACACTTGTGTGGATTCATGCTTCTATTGCACTTACACAGGTATGTGGGTTTAAAAAAAAGTTTCCCCAACTTTCTATCTGAACTTCCTGCCCTTCACCCTTAAATTATGCTGCCTTAGTATTGACGTTGTCAGCCTACTTAGGTGCTCCAGCCAAATTAAAAACAAATATTTATGATTCACAGCTAAGCAGAGATATGAATGCCCCACCAGCTTCCTCAGCACCACTGTTATATAGTAATCTCTCAAATTATGTCATAATTTGGTCACAAAGTGAATGATATGTACTTTGATTGCTTAATTGTTGGGGCACCTACAGAGTAGTTACAGTTGTCGGTTGTTATTGCAAATGTTACCAAGTTTAGACCTTTTAAAAAAAAAAAAGGTATGCGAGATAAAAGGTCGCACAGAAGAAACAAGTGTCAGCAATTATTGTATTGCTGATAGGATTTCACTGAAATCCTATGTGAGACATACAAATTCTTGAAAATCCAAGCAGAAACACTAAATCGGGACCTCCAAAACTTCTATGTTTTGTCCAGCAGAGCGGTGAAAACAAATGCAGCAAAAATTATTTTTCTCATAACTAAAACTATCAGTGAGCATTAGATAGATGCTGTGTAATATGCAGTTGAAAAACCACTCATTGCAGCTTTGTGTTCATGGTAATTGTGTGTCAGTTTGGTTTGGGAGTTAACAGTTGTATATGTGCTCCAATTTTTTGATTACAGGTGTAGGCCATTTGGTCTATCAACCTTGTTCCACCATTCAGTAAGATCGTAGCAGATTGGATTATAGCCTCTGCTCTGCATTACTAATTGTACCTGTGAGCACAAATTTTAAAAATATTTCCCTAAGTGCAGTTCTTCCTAGAAACATAATGGTACTAAACACAAGATTAACAAATGTTATAATTTTAACTCTCAAAGGTAAAAAGCGTGATGTAGTCCAGATCCTGAAGATGACTGACTTTAACATGATGTTTTATTCAGAGCAGCACTTGGTTATTTTGGAGATGTTTGATAGAAAAAATCTTAGTGTTTTGCCACCCGAAGATCTTTAGTTGTTCTTGTAAAGTATGGTTTCAGTTTTATTCTCAACTTACAATAAATAGTGTTAACAGCCTAATAGACCTTAGTTTCAGCCAAACGTGGCTTCCCACATTGCCGATTAGAAACTCAGAAACCTCAGACATATTACAACAGTTGTTAACTATATTTGAAAGGGAGCAAAAGTTACACTCCCCTCTGAGTATCTATGCTTTGAGAAAAAGCTGGTTGATGTGGATAAGACATTGTGAACATGACTAATGCACTTCCATGAAATCAGTTTTGTCCCATTGATAAGCAAATTGAAAGCTTAAGCTGTGGTGAGCAGATGCTGGAAGTTCAGAACTTGTGTGCTGGTCTTTACAGAAGAGCTTAGACTAGTCTCAGTAACCTAGAAAATGGAGATGTGAGGTACATACTTGTTTGCAGGGCTTTATGCTAGATAGCTCTTTTGCATCTGTTACAGAAATTCTCGCCACTAGAGGAACCACTTTTGCTTGTTTCTTAGAGAAGTAATTCAGCACAGTTGCAATATAGGGTGGAATACTCAACCACACAATTAAGGTGGGATTACTTTCCCAAAAATCTCAAGTATAGAATTTATTCAATTGCAAGTTTTTTTAGGGTGGGTGTAATTAGGGTGAGTTTAATGTAATTGTATGAGCAAAGCTACAACTTCAGTATGCAAACAAATGTGTGACAGTTTCAATCACAGACTCCTTCAATATGAAACCTGAGATAATGAATAGGTAATATGTTAGATAAAGGAAAAGGCAATTGCTAAAGTAGAATTTAAGTGGGATCAACTTTATAACAAAGATGTGTTGCTCGTTGCTCCTGACATTCGTAATGATAAACTTCAGAAAGATGACAAATAATGGTGGCAATCAGTGTTGATGAAAACTGCAAATTAGTTTCAAATTTCATAGACCAACGAACAGAGTTTAAAAATTGAACGGAAGAGAAGCATCATGGTGATTATTCGAAGAAATTATTCAAGGGTTGTAAGTTTTCTTTTTGTTTTGAAGGTTTGAAGCTTTCTGCCTCATGTCAACATGTTTCAGAGACTAATGTTGTAGCATCAAATAGATTAGCTTTATGAAAAATTAAGTGAGACTGACTGTTGCTAATATCATATCCTTTAGCTACTTATGTGAATTAATGCAGTGGAATTTCATAGAACAATATAGTCATCACCGAATTCTGACAAATCTGTCATATGACATTTTTATTAGTTTGTTCTTTTTATATATCCTCTCTTCCCCAAAATCTCTCTGGGCACTGAATGATCCCATGGGTGCTAGCTTCTTGGACCACACCATGCCACTGTTCACAGGTGAGCCAAGAAACAATGTGGCAATGTTGCACTCTTGTGTTAAATCTTAGCACACCAAGTTAGATGTACATCTGGAATCAGAAAGGAATCTCCACTCCCTTTAACAGCCAGACAACCTGCTGACTGCCCACTCCTTAAAGTGACCTGCTGCCAGGAGATGATGGGAATAGCATCAGCACAAATGGGCTTTGAATGGATAACTCCTTTTTAGGGAAGTGAGAGAAAGCAAGAGGCTACTGCCAATTCTGACTTCATGTTACGAAGGCAGCCTGGGGCCCACTGGTTTACTGAAAGACTGACTTGCACACTTGAAGAGCCATTCTTGGGGCAAATATTCTGCAGTTTAATATTCCGATTGGTTAGGTCAGGACTGCAAAAGTCTAAATTCAATTTTCAGAGCCCATAGCCTGGTTTTTGGCATGATTGAGTATTGATATCCACCCACATCCCAGCCAGCACCATTTCATAATGTCAGTCTACCGTTCAGTTGTCATGGGAGTTTTAAGTGCCTTAAATCTGTTCTCTATCAATGTGCACTCCTCAATAGAGGCATAATCTAGAACGGAACTAGAATTCAGGCTTTCATGTACTTTAAAAATTGAGACCTATTATTTTCATGCTTAAAAACAAAATCTTCAAATGAGCTTCTTGCTCAGATCTGAGCAATAGTGCATATTGTACTTGAGTGAAATGAACTCTCTTAATATCCTGACAAGTCAACTTGTTGCTGGCTATGCCCCACACTTAACATTGTATAAGACATCTTTAATTACCCACACCAATCAAAGCTTAAAAACAGATTTGTTTTAATTAAGGATCATAGGTCTCTGATTTGAGCATTTATTGCTTGCCCCTTTTAAAAGTTATGGTTCATAGTCACAACTTTGCAATCTATTTTGATCTTTGTAAGGCATTTGGAATGAAATTATCGCTTGTGTTCTGCTACTTCTTTGCTCTTAGACGATGACACACTTTTGATTATGCATAAATACCTATTTTGCAAACAGATGTGTTCATATTTTTGAATGTAACATTGTAATAGTTCAACTAATGATGCTGTTCTGAGGTTATGTGCATTGTTCCGAGAAAAATAATCAACATCTTTTTAAATCTGTACTTTGTTTAGGATGTTTCTTTCCTCCACTTTGAATTACTAGGTTGAACTCAAAACATGGTGTGGGTCCACACAGTGAAGAGATCAAATGGCCAATCAGATCAGTGCAGGCTCTTCCATAATTGCTGATACTTAATATATTGACCAAAGGATAGATTGTCTGCGTCCTCCCCTTCAGCTTGAGCATTTAGACTGCATTTTAAGGGAAAAAAATTTGTTTTGTTTATTTAATGCTAATCATGCCAAAAATGTTTTACAATCAAGGAATTGGACTCTGTTGTGCCAATTTCGCCAACAGTGACATGCAAAATTGTAATTGAGACTTGGTTTGACATAATTAAAACTAAACTGAAACAACCGTTTTACCTGGTTAATGCTACACCTTTAGTTTTGGGGCTCCTTCAGACTGACTAACTGTGGTGGTAGATTACCACCCTTGGACATTCTGGCCCATTTCCTAAATGGCATATGGTACAGGAGTATTGCAATCAGCTCGCTGCTGTGTTGGCTTAAATAACAACCAAGCTTAATGGAATTGAGGTTCTGTTATAAACACTGATTGCCTCCGTACTTAAAATTTATCAGAAATAGTTCATCTGAATTGAAAATACATAGTCAATAACAGCACTATATAACGCAAGGTTCTCATTCAAGCATATAAATGTTCATTCTGTTCAATATTTTTTAATCGAAATAAAGTTGGGATAAATGAGTCTCATTAAGAAAGGAAACCCCCTCGGGGGACACTTGTAAAAACGAGATTCTTTCTTTGAATCGATATGGCTTGACCTTTCTTAAACCACGCTCTTTGAAATATTAACATTCATTGATTTTTATGTATGGCTGTATTTACCAGAAATCCTATTATATTAACTGAAATATGAAAACTAATAGTCCTGAAAAGTTTGGAACTTAAATGTCTTATTTTACATAGATAAAGGAAACATGTTTACGTTAAGTTATGTGACAAAATACCAAGGCAAAATTTCATTTCATGCTGACCGGAAAATTGCCTGTGTAGAACTGATTCTAATCATGGGAGCTGCTTTCTCAGTTTGTTTATAGGCTGAAATGATTTTTTTTCTCCAAGTCTTAGTTGTGGTGAGGTTTTTTTTTAGGGATTCCTCCTGTGAGCCCAAATGAATTTCTTAACAAACTCACTACATTAACTGCTTACCTATCCCCTGTGGCATCTCTCAAATCTGATTCCAACCCCACCTTCCCACTTGTCCTGTACAAAACAACCCACCACTCCACAGATGGAATTCATTGGCATCCCTTATACTGGTGCCATCTTTGAAAGGCTGTGGTGCACCCATATATACAGTAAAGAGCTGCCCTGTGCAGCTTCTGATGTTTGACTCTAACATGGCAGATCGGGAAATGGAGGTTCTGCTGGATGGGGAGATGAGAAGCAGGACTTCCACTTGCCCTAGGACCAGCAGTGGAGGCCACAACAGTGGACCATGAGGGTTGTTTGGGGCTGACAAATCAGATGGGACGTAAACAAAAGAATCAATCCCTCTTAATTGGTGACTCACCATTGCCGAGTGAGAAACTAGCCACGCTGCTTAATAGCAAAAGAACAAGGAGCAGGAGTAGGCATTTCAGCCTCTTGAGCCTGCTCTGCCATTCAATACAATCATGGCTGATCTCATCTCAGTTTCAACTCCATTTTCCTGCCTGCTCCCATAAACCTTCAACCCATTACTAATTGAAAATATGTCTATGTATGTCTTAAATTTAATTAGTCCCGGCATCCACTATATGCTGGGTAGTGAGTTTTGCAGATTTGTGATCCTTTGAGAGAAGCGATCGCTTCTTATCTCTGTTTTAGGCAAAGGTGTAGCAAATTTAAAACAATGAACTTTCATTCTAAATTGCCCCACAAAAAGAAACATCCTCTCTACTTGTACTTTGTCAATCCTGTTTAGTATCTAACATATCTCAATTAGATCTCTGTTCATTCTTCTAAACTCAAGGGTAGAGATCTAAACTGCTCAATTTGTCTTGATAAAACAAACCCCTTGCCTCTGGAGTAAATCTGGTAAGTCTCCTGTGAATTGCCTCCAGTGCAACTACAACCTCCTAAGTAAGGGGGCCAAAACCTTTGTGATGCTCCAGGTACGGTCTCACTAATGCCTTGCAGTTGCAGTAACGTTTCTCTGCTTTTGTACTCTCTTACTTCAGCATTATGGCCAAAATTCCAATTGCATTCCTATTAGCTGCTGTACTTGCATACTACTTTTCTTTGAATCATAAAAAAAGGATGCCCAGGTCCTTCTGCATCAAAGGACTCTGGAATTTATCTCTATTTAGACCATAAGTTGCCTTAAAAGCATGAAAGATGGAGCAGGATGCTGCTGACATCAAGATTGTCCTCACCAGATTTTTCATCTGATTCTGCCAAAATTCTTACAAATTGCACACATTGTTCTAACCCCTGTAAGATTCCACCCTGTTTTAATTTGGCACTATTTGCTGAGCTAACCTGAATTGCTTAAGTGGCATAACTCTTGATAATATTTCCCATTAGTTTCACAGAAAGGGTGCATGACTTAGTTTTAAGTGCCTCCACAGTTATCTGGACAAATGGTGCAGACAGTTGTGCACAGCAAGCTGCAGCAATCAGCAAGTCAGGTGAATGGCCAGATAAATCAGTTTTGCTAGTGTTGGTTATAAGAGGAATCTTGGCCTATTTGGTAAATATTTGCAATTTTTTGTGATTATTAGATAATGACCATAATTATGATAAGGCAGAATTCACCGTGCAGTTTGAGAGGGAGAAACTGGAATCAGATGAAACTGTATTATAACCAAGTAAAAGTAACTACAGAGGCAGGATGGAGGAGCTGGCCAGAGTTGGAAGCTGAGCAGGGAAGACAGTGGAACAGCAATGGCAGGAGTTTCTGGAGTTCATTAAAGATTCACAGCAGAAATTCATCTCAAAGAAGAACAAACCTAGTAAGGGAGGGTGAGGCAACTATGCTGACAAAGGATATCAGGAACACCATAAAAGCAAAAGCTCACAATATGGTGAAGGTTGTTGGGAAGCCTTTAAAAGCCAGCAGACAATAACTTAAAAAAGTTAATGGGGGAGAAAATGAAATAGGAGAGTAAGCAAGTTAGTAATATAAAAGAGGATTGCAGGAGTTTTTTTAGATATCTAAAACATAAGAGAAAGGCCTGAAAAATGGACATTGGAGGACTGAAAAATGAGACAGGAAAAATAGTCATGTGGAACAAAGAAATGGCAGAGGAATTGAAGAATTTGTATCGATTTTCACAGGGGAAGACACCAGCATACCAGAATTTCAACAGAATCAGGGCAGAGGTGAGTGTACAGGCCATCACTAAGGAGAAGGTCCTCGAGAAGCTGAAACGTCTGAAGGTAGATAAATCAGCTGGACCAGATGGACTACACCCCAGAGTAGTGAAGGAGATAGCTGATGAGTTTGTGGAGGCACTGGTGATCATCTTTCAGGAATTACTGGAGT
Organism: Ginglymostoma cirratum; assembly: GCA_024137785.1. NCBI lineage: Eukaryota > Metazoa > Chordata > Chondrichthyes > Orectolobiformes > Ginglymostomatidae > Ginglymostoma > Ginglymostoma cirratum. The sequence continues at coordinate 12,646,662 of JAHRHZ010000045.1, read as the reverse complement.
GAGGCAGGGTCCCAAAAGAATTAAAATAGCTAATGTAGCCCTGTTTAAGAAGGAAAGGAGGCAGAAGACAGGAAACTATAGGACAGTTAGGCTGCCCTCTGTCATTGGTAAAATTTGAGAGTCCAGTATTAAGCAGATTATTGTGGAGTACTTGGAAGTGCATGGTAAAATAGGGCTGAGTCAGCACAGTTTCATCAAGGACCGGTCACACCTGACAAATGTGTTAGAATTTTTTGGGGAGATAATGAGCAAGTTCGACAAAGGAGAGCCTGTGGACATGATTTATTTGGATTTCCAGAAGGCCTTTGACAAGCTGCCACACAGGCTGCTAAATAAGATAAGAGTCTTGGTGTTTAAGACAAGGTATTATCAAGGATAGAGTATTGTCTAACTGGTAGAAGGCAGAGAATATAGATAAAGGGGTATTTTACAGGATAGCAGACTAACTAGTGGAGTTCTGCAGGAGTTAGTGTTGGGAAGACAAGTATTCATGTTATGCATTAATGATCTGGACAAAGGTACTGAAAGCGTTGCTGCTAAGTTTGCAGGTGACACGAAGATAGGTGGAGGAACAGGTAGCATTGAGGAAGTGGGTAGGCTGCGCAAGGATTTGAACGTGCTAGGAGAGTGAGCAGAGAAGTGGCAGATGGAATACAATGTGGAAAATTATGGTTGTGGACTTTGGTCGGAAGAAAGTGGTGTAGACTGTTTTCTTAAACTGGGAAGGGCTTTGGAAATCTGAAGTACAAAGGGACTTGGGAATCCTAGTTCAAGATTTTCCTAAGGTTAATGTGCAGGTTCATTTGGCGTTTGAGAAGGCAAATGCAATGTTAACATTTATTTGAAGAGGACCAGGATACAAGAACAGACATACTGCTAAGGCTGTCTAAGGCTCTGGTCAGAGCACATTTGGAACATTGTGAGCAATATTGAGCCCTGTACCTAAGGAAGGATGTGCTGGCCATGGAGGGGGGGCCAGAGGAGGTTCGCAAGAATGATCCCGGGGATGAATGACTTGTCATATGCGGGGCGGTTGAGAATTCTGCGTCCGTATTTGATGGAGTTTAGAAGGATGAGGGGGGAATCTGATTTCAACTTGAAGAATAGTGAGAGATCTAGATAGATTGGATGTGGAGAAGGTGTTTCCACTCGTAGGAGGGTACAGCCTCAGAGTGAGGAGGTGACCCTTGAGAACTGAGAGGACGATGAATTTCTTCAGCCAGTTAGTCTGTAGAGCTCGTGGCTGCAGAAGGCCGTGGTGGCAAGTCATTGAGTGTATTTAAAACACATTATATATGTTTTTGATTAGTAAGAGGATCATGGGTTACAGGGAGAGCCAGTAGAATATCGTTAAGAAACATATGTGCTATGATCTAATGATGGAGCAGACCCAGTGGGCTGAATGGCCTAATTCTGCTTCTACATCTTAGGGTCGAATAAAATAGCGGAAAAAGCAGTCACAGAAAACTTAGCAACCATCATCAGGAACAACAGGTGTATGGAATTGAGACAAAGGCAATGGTCTAATTACTGTGGGGTAGTTTTCAAGTATCTTTGCTCTGAAACGCAACCACAGGCTTGTACACATTCCAGCATTTTTTAATGTTTGTTGTTGATTCGGAATCTTTTACATGTGACAATTCTCTCGCTCACACAGGAACAAGCCTCTGCACCTAGAATTCTGAATTGTGTAGAATTTAAGTTCAGAAAACCAAAGATCCTTAGGCAATACCTTCCAAGCCTTTGACTGATAGGAATATAACTACTTACAAGTTCCCCTCCATGCCATTCACTACCCTGACTTGGAAATATATTTCAGTTTCCTCAGTGTTGCTGGGCCAAAATCCTGGAATTCTTTCCTGAACTGCTTTGAGGGTCAGCCTACAGCATGTGGACTGCAGCGGTCCAGAAGATAGCACACCACTACCTTCTTAAGGACAATGAAGGATGGAAACAAATGCTAGCCAGCCAGAGATGCCTGTGTCCCATAAAGGAATAAAAAATTTGCATGAGCATTGGATAGTATGTGAAATTTGCTTGATACTTTGCCTTCCAGTCTAATATATTTTAACCCTGACCCCATTAGTCAACAATATTAATGTTGTTTTAGATGGGATTCTTAAACTGACAACCATTTAACAAACTTTCTCAGTTTGCCTTGTGGAATCCAGCAATTGATTGAGCATTTTCTTTCTTGTTTTGAGATAACCACAAGGGTGAGAGAATCAGATTTAACAGATTTAAAATTTAGAACTGACCTGGGACACTTGTCTTCCAGAAAATGAAATAGAATGGGATCAGGGGATGTAACTTCAATCTAGCATTACCTTGCATGTTATGGAATGTGTTTTACTTATTCTTTGGAAGTGATCATCACTGTCAAGGGCAGCATTGATTGTGCATTGCTGTAAAATTGTTGTTGTCACATAGTCAGACAGAGAATTTATTACAGCAGTAAGAAGCCATGACATCTTAGACTCCTCAAATGAAGGCACATATGTCAAACTTAACCAAAAAGGAACAATCACGTTGCTAAGAGTGTACTGTAGGCCCCAGAAGTGAGAGAGAAATAGAATAGCGGATATGAAGGCAAATTTCCAGCAAGGTAAAAGTAATAGGGTTGTGACAGTAAGTTCTTTAAAGTATCAGGACATGTGAATGAAGTGGTTAAGAAGGCACTTGCGATACCTACCTATATTGGCTGAGGCATAAAGTTGGTTTGGTATTGTATGCAATTCTGGAATCCACATTATAGGAGGGATATGACATCACTGGAGAGGGTGCAGAGGAGATAAACCAAGATGTTGCCTGGGTTGTAGAGTTTGAATTATGAAAACAGATTGGGCAGACTGGGATTTTTTTTTTTTTTTTTTGTTAGAGGAGTTGAGAGAGTATGTAATTGAAATATCTACAATTAAAAGGTGCATTGATAGAGTAACCAAAAAGAAACTTTTCCTCTTGATGGAAGAATCCGTAACCTGGGCATAAATTTAAGGGAAAGGGTAAAAGGTTTGAAAGAGATATGAAGACAACTTTTTCACCCAGAGAAGGTGGGAATCTGGGACTCAGTGTCTCCGAGACCAATCAGGACAGTGAGGGTACTTTTTCGAGCACTGTACAGTTCTGGACATCCTGCTATAGGAAGGATATCATTAAATTCGAAAGGGTGCAGAAAACGTTTACAGTGATGTCACCGAGACTAGAAAGTTTGAGTTAGAAGGAGACACTAGATAGGCTCGGACTTTTTTTCACTGGAGCATAGGAGGTTGAGGGGTTACCTTGTAGAGACTTTGCAAAATCATGACGGGCATAGATTAGGTGAATAGCAAAGAACTTTTCCCTGGGGTTGGGGAGTTCAAAACTAGAGGGCATATTTTTAAGGTGAGAGAAAGATTTAAAAGGTACCTGAGGGGCAGCTTTTTCACACAGTGGTTCGTATGTGGAATGATCTGCCAGAGGAAGTGGTAGCTGCAGGTACATTTAGCCAAATGTCTTTTAATTGTTCTAAGTACATGAATAGGAAAGGTTTGGAGGAATATGGGCCAGATGCAGGTAAGTGTGATGAGTTTAGTTTGGGGAACTTGGTCAGCAGGAACTTTGGACCTAAGAGTTTGTTGCTGTGCTCTATGACTTTAAATATTTTGTGCACTTGTGATGCCAGGGCATTTAAGGCTTTGGGCCAAGCGCTGGTAAAAATGATTAAAATAGTCAGGCAATTATTTTTGACCAGCTTGCATCGTGGCTAAAGGGCCTTTTCTGTGGTGTGGATCTGACTCTAGGGGGAAGAGGAAAGACTTCCTTCCCAGAATAGTATTAATGATATTGCTATTGATGGCCATGAAATGACAGTAATATTAGTTTTCTATTGCAGATTTATTTACAGACTGAACTTCAATTTCGTAGCGTCTGCTGAAGGATTTCAGCTTGTGTCTTGGGGCCATTTGTTTGGGCTCTGGGTGACTTGTCCCAAAACAAAATCGAGACACTATTACAGCCTTAAATATTAGATGTGTGCCAAGGGGGAGTCTGTTAGCTGTGTGTTCCATCTACAGGGTGTGCTGCAGAAACTTATTGAGACTCCTTAATCAGAACCTCAGAAACCCTTGACCCCTACCACCTGGATGATCAAGGAGAGAAGGTACCTGAGAACCTTCAGGGTCCCCTCCAACTCCCAAATCATCCTAAATTAGTTCCCTCAAATGTACGACAACCCAGGTGTTCCAATACAGACAGAGTGCAAGTCATTTTTCTTTTAGTTATTGTGTGTACATGGTCATGCAAAACATTCTCCAGAACCGGCAAATTTAAATTACCGAGCAGCGTGCAACAAAACCACAATAGATGGGATGTTTGTTTCGGCTTGGACGTATAATCTCCATTCCCTCACTTACATTGAGTAGAGGAAAAGGAAAGCCACATCAAAAGAACTGTAAACTGTCATTGCCAGAATAGGTGTGCGAGAAATTTAAATTGTAAACATGAAGCCTGTTTATTATATGAAGTGGAGCCCAAGGATGTGTAATGGAGTAAACTGCAGAAGCTGATGGTTTTGTTGTCATAAATTGACAACATGTCTCAAGAAATGGTGACAAAATAATCAAGGAGTTGAATGTGAACCATGTGAAGGCTAAGCAGGAATTGAAATTGGAAACTAAACTGTTAAAATTATCTGGCTGAGGGTAGGAAGAGGTAATATTAGCAATTCAGATCATAATGTGACCTGATGAGATTTTTTTTTGTTGGTAATGAATCAAAAAGTTAGTACCTGTAAGATTTTAAAAAATGTGCTTTTTTGCTGCACATAACTTTTGCAAGTATGCTGACATGTGGCCAAGCTAACCATTTTTCAGAGAGTCAATTCTCACAAGCAGACTGAGATGAATAGTCAATTAACTTGGCAATAATAACGTCTATTGAGAAAATTGCTATTTAGGATACCAAAGGCGCTTTGGCATCTTTTAACAATCAGCATGGCAGATGCGCATAAACTCCATTAACCTGAAATTGACTCAAGTATTCAGGAACGTTTAGAAACACCAAAACTGAAACCGAAATAATTCAGTTTGTAGAAGATGATGATCTTGGAGGGTTATTTGTTTGTAGGGAACTTTTTTTAATAAGGGCTATTTGATTCCACTGGATCACTCAAAATGCCACCTAAATTATGAAATAGGATTCAAACTTGTTATGTATCCATTAATATTACATAGTGTATTTCATGGCTGCTTCAGGGTATTAGAATGTTTGTTCTTAATGTAGGTCTGATTCGCAAAGAATGGCTGATACAGCATTGAAATATAGACAACTAAAAAGAGAACTTAAATTTATATGAGATAATAGGAACTGCAGATGCTGGAGAATCTGAGATACCAAGGTGTAGAGCTGGATGAATACAGCTGGCCAAGCAGCATCAGAGGAGCAGGAAGGCAGACGTTTCGGGCCTAGACCCTTCTG
>JAHRHZ010000045.1:12621883-12640808 GCA_024137785.1 Ginglymostoma cirratum | reverse complement strand
CAGAAGGGTCTAGGCCCGAAACGTCTGCCTTCCTGCTCCTCTGATGCTGCTTGGCCAGCTGTATTCATCCAGCTCTACACCTTGTTATCTAAAATTTATGACACCTTTTCATACCCTCAGGACATCTCCAGGTGCATTGCAATAATGAGATGTGTATTCGTTGTTGTGTCAAACGATTCAACAAATTTATACACTTCAACGTCCCACAAACACTAGTTTGATACATAGCCAGGTTATCAATATATTGGTGCTCTTTTAGGAGCTGATGTTGTCCAGATCTCAGAAGAAACCCTCTTCTTTGAATCTAACATTGAAATTAGCTAGGAACTTATTGCTTATAACTTAGCTGAATCTCCCTGTTTCACCAAACTCCAGTTATACTCTAATGGAACAAAGCAGCAATCTTTTGCATCACAAGGGAGAAGAAACATACTTAGAGGATATCAAGGCAACCATGACTGAAAAAGAACGTCAAGGATCGCATAAAAGCAAAAGAAAAAGCATGCATCTATGATTTTATATGGTGAAGCTTAGTGAAAAGCCTTTAAAGACCAGCACAGGACAAGTGAGGAAGCAATAAGGGAGGACAAGATGAAATATGAGTATGAGCTAGCTAGTAACATAGAAAAAGATTGCAACAGTTTGTTTTTGGTGATCTGAAAGGCAAGAGAGAGGCAAGCATAGACATTTGAGCACTAGAAAATGAGGCTGGAGGAGTAGTAATAAGGGACAAAAATGGCGAAGCAATTAGTTGATATTTTGCATCAGCCTTCGTGCTGAAAGATGCCAGTAATTTATCAGAACTTCACAAGAGTCAGGGTGCGGAGGTGAGTACAGTCGCCATCACTAAGGAGAAGGTGCTGGGGAAGTTGAAAGGTCTGAGGATGGACTGCACGGTTCTGAAGGAGACAGCTGAGGAGATTGTGGAGGTACTGGTGGTGATCTTGCAGGAATCATTGGTGTCTTGGGTGTAGCCCATCTAATTTCCCTAAATTTCCCTAACGCATGACCAAATCCAGAATTATCCTAGTGAGCTCTACCATCGTCTCTTCAACATTCCATAAATACCTTTTCTTCAGATTTGCTACCAACCTGATTGTTCCAGTTCACCTGGAAATTCAAGTCCCCCATATTTATTATGGTAGTGCCTTTCTTATATAATTTTTCTATCTCCTGATTCATTTTCTCCCTACATCCTGTCAATTGCGAAGAGGCCTGTACACAACTCCCATCAGGGTTTTTTTTGTTTGCGGGTCCCCAACTCTACCCACACAGATTCTACGCCTTCTGACTCGCTATCACTTGCTAACAGTTTAATTTCATTTCTTACTAACAAGGTAACCACCCCCCCCCCCGCCCATCTGCCTATCCTTTCTATATGATGTGTACTCTTAGATAATTACTTCCCATTTGAACAACAGACAAGACCAAGTTGGATTCTGCATTAACGTTGAACAATCTTTAATGCAAGCCCCAGCATTGACAAAGTGAGTCATTGGAGATTTTAATGTCCGTATTGGAAGGGGCGTGAATCTCTGGAAGGATGTCATTGGGAAGGAAGAAGGGATAGCAGACTCCAATAGAGTCGTTCCTTTTGATGAAACATCTGGGACATGACCTTCAAAAACTGTTCTGCCAGACATGCTGAAGATCTCATTGCAACAAGCATGGACCAAACACTGGCCTGCTTGAATATTCAAGGTACCACAGAGATGTCCACAGGACCCACCCATTACTGAAAGCAACAACTACTGGACTAATCATTACCCTGTCCAGTCTACCATTTTCCTGGCCTCCAAACATCAGAGACAACAGAATCAGTGACTCAAGAAAATTATCACTGAAGACTTTAAAGATCCTATCAAGGTGGCCCTTCTCAGCGAATATGTCACTGCTAGGTTCTCAGCTTCCAGCCACCAGTGGCTACATCATGCATATAGTGCCTGGTCAACTGTAAAGTCCAGCATAACAAGCCCCAGAGATGTAGTCCCTGGCCCTTGTACTAGGAAATATGACCACTAAAGTAAACAGGATTTGGCTAATTGTCCCCTTGAGCCTACGCTCGCTCTTTTCCTAAGCTGATGGCAGTTCTGATTGTGTCTTTGGCTCCATTTTTCTGCCCACCTCCATGCCCTTTGACTCCCTGTTAGGTTCTGATTTGACAAAAGCATAGTGCAGTTTCACATACTACAAACTTCACCACACCTTGAGAAAACCAGCAATCCTACAAGCATCAGAAGACAACCGTAGGGCACAAAGTGTGTGGGATAGAATGAATTTCTAGTTTAGAGATTACTGTGTGGAAGTTGCTCTTGTGGAGTCAAAGCAATTGCCAGATTTGCAATTTTCAGGCAGAGAAGCAGGCAACTGTTTCATGTTAAGCAAATACTGTGTTGAGATTGGACCAGTTTTTTTTCCTTCAACTTAACTGTGCAGTTTTGATTACTTTGAATAACAAAATAAACTTAATTTTTACATTGCTTCCACTTCCGAATCGTAACCTGGTTCCTAATGAAGTGAAAGAGTTCCTCTGTACTTTGTCACACTAGAGATACAGATCTGGGAACACACCAAAAGGAAGTAACCTTTTTGGATGCATTGAAGAGAATATTTCTAACTTTTAACATTGAAAAGATGTACTTTTTCTTGATGTAATGCTATCAAAGCCTCATTTATTATTTATCCTTAAATGCCACAGGCAGAAATTGGTGAAGACCCTTTATAGCTGTGTCATGGTTATGCTGGAATTGGTTTATCAAAATGTTTCAGCATGCATAAGGCCTGGAACTTTGTGCCCAGTGCAAGAAACCAATGTGGCACATGCCTATGAGGAAGACATCAACACCTATTGTTGGTGATAACTTCAGGATTAGCCCAAGTAGAATCATCCACTTGTTTGCCAGAAATTGATTGCAAAAGTTTCTCCATTAGCTTTGCCAGAACTAGAATAGGACTTAGGATAGCCTTCATATTTATGTGGTTGTAAGTTGTCATGCATTTTTCTTTGCTTCTTTCGTTTGAAATACAGGCTTGAACATGATAAACAGTACGTTCACGATGAAATTAGCAAGATTCTTCAACGTGAACGAGATACAGCAAGCGATAATCTTATAAAAGCTATTTTGCGAGAGAGAGCACTGACTGAAGAGGAACGAGTGAAAGCCAAGCATGCTGTAAGTAAAATGATAACCTTTGCTTACTGATGTATCTTTTGGTTTTAAAGTTGTAAACTGTAGTCAGATGATTGTCATAGTCATAGTCTAATATTTAATGTGGCCAAAAATGTGCACCAGGAGTCACCTATGTTAATATGTCCGTTCCACTGAGTCCCCAAGAAAATCTCCTTAGTCCATTGATGGGTACAATGATCAATATTCAAGCTTGTATTGTGTCTGCAAGTCTTGGTTATAATGTAATGTTGATTGCTGCTGTATCCATGTTGGCAAACATGCTGCCCTTATCAAATTCCTACCTTAGAATAATAGTTGACCAGCAGTTTTGTGCAAGTCTTTATCTCCGGATAAACCAACATCTTGAGCGTGTTGGTGGATAGAAGTAACATGTTCATGATATTGTCCACTGCTGTTCATAACTGATTGTAGCAGGACTGTGGAGGTTTGATTACTGACCGTTGGTTTCAGGATCGCTTAGCTCTGTTTATTGCATGGTCCATCTGATATTAAGCATGCATGTTATCCCACGTTGTAGCTTTCAAGTTGACTCCTGACTTTTTTGGTAAGCCTGGAACAACTCTTAATACATCTCATTGAAGAGTTTGATCCTCCAGTGTAATTTTAAGGGAAGAATGAGAGTTACATCATGTATGAGGTTTGCAGATTGTGTGAAGTATAATTCTGCTGATGGTCCAGAGAGCTTGGCGTTATTGCATGCTGTTTCTACTGTTGGATATGCAAGTCATTCGGTCAATCTCCCATCCCTCCAAGATATCTGTGCACCTCTAATTCTCTTGAATTTTCTTTATATTAAGTGTACAACCATTACTAGTCACATTAACAGTTGCCTCTGCCTTCAGCTCTAATTTTCTCCCTAACCCTCTCTTTGTGCCTTCTTTGCTTTTCTTTTTTGAGACATTTAAAATGTACCCTTAAGAGCAAGATTTTTGTTCTCGCATATAAAATATCTTGATGTTGCTGAGTCTCATTTTGCTTTATAATGCTCTTGTAATCTGCCTTGGGACATTCTATTACATTAAATGCACCGTACCAATATCAACTGTAGCTGTTGCACATTAGCTAGTTATTGTGCTACAATTTCCGCAGTCTTCTAGTCATCCAACTTCATCACAATGTGGACTATACACAGCCAAGCTGAAACATTAATTGTGCCAACTAGACATTAAACTGATCATTGGCAAAAGTCCTTATAGAATCTATCGCCATCATAAGGGGGCAATGCCTAGTGCTCTTATTCCAAGACTATTAACCCAGAAACTGAGGTAATATTCTGGGGATCCAGGTTTGAATCCCCCGATGGCAGCTGGTGGAATTTCAATTCAATAACAAGAAATCTGAAATTAACAATCTACTGCTGACCATGAAACCGTTGTCGATTGTCACAAAAACCCATCTGGTTTATTGTTGTCTGTGACAGAAGAAAATCTGCCATGCTCACCTGGTCTGGTCTGGTCTGGTCTGGTCTACATGAAACTGCAGACCCTCAGCAATGTGGTTGACTCTGAATTGCTTTCTGAAAACCTAGCAAGTCATTCCGGTGTATCAATTGCTACGAAGTTTCAAAGAGATGAAACCAGACAAATCACCAGGCATCAACCGAGGTACCAGAAAAGACAACTGCAGAAACAGCCCTGTCAATTCTGCAAAGTCCTCCTCACTAACATCTGGGGGCTGATGCCATAATTGGGAGAGATGTCTTACAGACTAGTCATACTTGTGGAATCATAGGGTGGCATGGTGGCTCAGTGGTTAGCACTGCTGCCTTACAGCGCCAGGGACTCCGATTCACTTCCAGCCTCGGGCAACTGTCTGTGTGGAGTTTGCACATTATCCCAGTGTCTACCTGGGTTTCCTCTAGATGCTCCTGTTTCCTCATACAGACCAAAGGTGTGCAGGTTAGGTAGAATGGCCGTACAAAATTGCCCATAGTGTCCAGGGATATGCAGGTGAGGTGGATTAGCCTTGAGAAATGCAGGGTTGTGGAGATAGGGTGGGTCTGGGTGGATGCTCTTTTAGAGGGGCGGTGTGCGCTCGATGGGCCGAATGGCCTGTTTCCACAGTTGACAATGTCTCAGACATCACCATCACCATCCCTGGATGTGTCCTGTTCAACGGACAGGGCAGACACAATAGAAGTGGTGCCAGTGGTGGACAGTGGGGAGGAAGTCACCCTAGGAGTCTTCAGCGTTGACTTTGGGCCTCATGAAGTCTCGTAGCTTCAGGTTAAACATGGGCAAGGAAACTTTCGACTGATTACCACTTACCGTCCTCCCTCAGTGGATGAATCAGTACTCCATGTTGAACAAGACTTGGAGGAGGTACTAAGGATGGCAAAGGCACAAATGTACTCTGGGTGGGAAATCTCAGTGTCCATCACCAGTAATGGCTTAGCAGCAGTACTACTGACTGAGCTGGTCGAGTCCAAAGGGATATAGTTGCTAGTCTGGTTCTGCATTAGGTGGTGAGGGAACCGGCAAGAGCGAAATGCATGTTTGACCTCTTCCTTGCCAGTCGGCCAGCTGCAGCAGCATTTGTCCATTAAAATATCGATAAGAATGACCACCACACAGTCCTTGTGGAAACAAAGTCTTGCCTTCATATTGAGAATAACCTCCATCGTGTTGTATGGCATTTTCATGGTGCTAAATGAGACAGATTTTGAAGAGATCTTGCAACCCAAGACAGGACATCCATGAGATGCTGTAGGCCATCAACAGCAGCAGAATCTGCTCCAGCACAATCTGCATCCTCATGGCCTGGCATACCCCCCACTCAGCCATTCCATTGAACCAGGGTTGATACCCTGGCTTGATGGCACAGTGCAGAAAGGCTGCCAACATTGTCAAAGACCCCCTCCCACCCCAGTCATACTCACCTACAATCTCTTCTGTCAGGCAAAAGATACAGAAGCTTGAACACATGCGATTCTTGAGCCTGTTGGTGCTTCTTCCCTCCTGTTATTAGTCTAATGACTGGACTCTTTAACTTCAAATAATGTTGATCTTGTCAATGTTGATTTTGGTCGCACATGTCCCGTGCAGTGTATCCTGCATGCCTCATTCTGTCTAAGCACCCTATGATCTGTATGTCCTTGCTTACTATGATCTGCCTGTACTGCTTGCAAATAAAGCTTTCAACTGTACTTAGGTGCACGTGGCTACAACAAATCAAATCAGGAAAGCATGCCAGGAGCAGCACGAGGCATACCTGAAAATGAGGTGTCAACCTGGTGAAGCCACCAAATAGGACTGCTTACATGCGAACCTACATAAGCAGCAAGTGATAGACAAAGCTAAGTGATCTCACAACCAGTGGATCAGATCTAAGTTCTGCAGTCCTGCCACATCTAGTCGAGAATGGTGGTGGACAAGTAAACAACCCCTCAAGGTGGAGACTCCGCAAATCTCCCCATCCTCGTTGATGGAAGAACCCAGCACATGAGTGCAAAAGTCAAGGCTGAAGCAGTTGCGCCAATCTTCAGGCAGAAGCGCCAAGTGAATGATGTATCTCGGCCTCCTGCAGTGGTCCTCAGCATTAGAACATAGAACATAACAGCGCAGTACAGGCCCTTCGGCAGTCGATGTTGCGCCAACCTGTGAAACCAATCTGAAGCCCATCTAACCTACACTATTCCATTATCATCCTTATGTCTATCCAATGACCATTTAAATGCCCTTAAAGTTGGCGAGTCTACAACTGCTGCAGGCAAGGCATTCCATGCCTTTACTACTGAGTAAAGAATCTACCTCTGACATCTGTCCTATATCTATCACCCCTCAATTTAAAGCTATGTCCCCTCATGCTAGCCATCACCATCCAAGGAAAAAGGCTCTCACTGTCCACCCTATCTACTCCTCTGATCATCTTGTATGTCTCCATTAAGTCACCTCTTAACCTTCTTCTCTCTAACGAAAACAGCCTCAAGTCCCTCAGCCTTTCCTCATTAGATCTTCCTTCCATACCAGGCAACATCCTGGTAAATCTCCTCTGCACCCTTTCCAATGCTTCCACATCCTTCCTATAATGCGGCGACCAGAACTGCACGCAATACTCCAAGTGCGGCCACACCAGAGTTTTGTACAGCTGCAACATGACCTCACGGCTCCGAAACTCAATCCCTCCACCAATAAAACCTAACACACCATACACCTTCTTAACAACCCTATCAACCTGGGTGGCAACTTTCAGGCGTCTACGCACATGGACACCAAGATCTCTCTGCTCGTCCACACTACCAAGAATCTTACCATTAGCCCAGTACTCTGTATTCCTGTTACTCCTTCCAAAGTGAATCACCTCGCACTTTTCCGCATTCAACTCCATTTGCCACCTGTCAGCCCAGCTCTGCAGCTTATCTATGTCCCTCTGTAACCTGCAACATCCTTCCACACTATCCACAACTCCACTGAATTTAGTGTCATCTGCAAATTTACTAACCCATCCTTCTACACCCTCATCCAGGTCATTTATAAAAATGACAAACAGCAGTGGCCCCAAAACAGATCTTTGCGGTACACCACTAGTAACTGACCTCCAGGATGAACATTTCCCATCAACCACCACCCTCTGTCTTCTTACAGCTAGCCAATTTCTGATCCAATCCGCTAAATATCCCTCGATCCCATGCCTCCGAATTTTCTGCAATAGCCTACCGTGAGGAACCTTATCAAACGCTTTACTGAAATCCATATACACCACATCACCCGCTTTACCCTCATCCACCAGTTTGGTCACCTTCTCAAAGAACTCAATAAGGTTTGTGAGGCATGACCTACCCTTCACAAAACCATGTTGACTATCCCTAATCAAATTATTCCTTTCTAGGTGATTATAAATCCTATCTCTTATAATCCTTTCCAACATTTTACCCACAACTGAAGTAAGGCTCACTGGTCTATAATTCCCATGGTTGTCTCTACTCCCCTTCTTGAACAAGGGGACAACATTTGCTCTCCTCCAGTCTTCTGGCACTATTCCTGTAGACAATGATGACATAAAGATCAAAGCCAAAGGCTCTGCAACCTCCTCCCTAGCTTCCCAGAGAATCCTAGGATAGATCCCATCCAGCCCAGGGGACTTATCTATTCTCACACTTTCCAGAATTAAAGTTACCAGTCTTCAGAAATTTCAATTCACTACACGTGATATCAAAAAAACAGTTGGAGACACTGGCTGCTGCAGAAGCTGTGGACTTGACAACATTCGAGCAATTGTATTGAAGAGTTGTGCTCCAGAACTTGCTGTTCCCCTAGCCAAGCTATTGCAGTATAGTTACAACACTGGCATCTACCCAACAATGTGGAAAACTGCCCAGCTATGTCCTGTAAACAAAAAGCAGGACATATTACTGCCCCATCAGTCAACTCTCAATCATCAGTAAAGTGATGGAAGGTGATATCAACAGTGGTATCAAGCAGTACCTGCTCACCAACAACCTGCTGAGTGATGCCCAGTTTGGGTTCTACCGGGGCCATTCAGCTCTTGATGCCATTATAGCCTTGGTTCAAGCATGGAAAACAGCTGAATTCCAGAGGTGAGGTGAGAGTGACAGCTGTTAACATCAAATCTGCATTCAACTGAATATGCCATCAAGGAGCCCTAACAAAACTGAAATCAGTGGGTATCAGGGGCAAACTCTGTGATGGTTGGAGTCATGTCTGGCACATATGATGGTGGTTGTAGTTGTTGGAGTTCAATCATCTCCGCTCCAGGACATCTCTGCAAGAATTCCTGAGGGTAGTATCTTTGGCCTGACCATCTTAAGCTGCTTCATCAATGACCTCCTCTCTATCATAAGGTCAGAAGTTGGAATGTTCACCAATGATTACGCAATGTTGTGCACCACTCGTGACTCATCAGACACTGAAGCAGTCAGTCCATGTTCAAATGCAACAGGACCTGGACGATATTCAGGCCTGAGCTGACAAGTGGCAAGTAACATTCACGCCACACAAATGCCGGAATATGACCATCACCAATAAGAGACAATCTAACCACCGTCCCTTAACATTTTTAATGGTGTTACCATCACCACCCGCCTGTCCCCGCCCCTGCCCCCAAAGCCTGTTCACCATCTACAAGGTATAAGTCAGGAGTGTGATCAAATACTCCCTATTTCCCTTGATGGTGCAGCTTGACACCATCTACTTGATTGGTACTGCATCCACAAGCATCCACACTCTCCTCCACAGATGCTCAGTGGCAGTAATGTGAACTATCTACAAGATGCTTTGCAGAAATTCACCAAAGATCCTCAGACAGCACATTCCAAACCCCCACACTCTTCCATCGAGAAGGACAAGGGCAGCTGATACATGAGAACACCATCACCTGCAAGTTCCTCAACAAGCCACTCACCTTCTTGAAATAAATTGCTGTTCCTTGAGTGTTGCTGGGTCAGAGTCCTGGAATTCTCCCCCTAATGACATTATGGGTCAACGTACAGCAGGAGGACTGCAGCAGTTCAAGAAAGCAGTTCGCCACCACCTTCTCGAGGACAAGTAGGAATGGGCAATTAATGCTGGCCAGCCAGTGAAGTCAACATCCCACAGAACTGAATTTTAAAAAATTGGAAACTTGTACAAAATTGTCTTTCAAGTACTTTTTAACTAGGTTGTGAAAGAAGTGTTTCCTCATTGAGTATTTGAGTAGGTACATTGATTTTTCTGGACTTCTCACATTTCTGCAATAACTGGTCCTTTGTTAGATTTACTGGGCTCTTAACATGTCATAAAATTAGGATTTTACTCTTCCCATTTTATTCCCTCCCACTCCTGCACCACCAACTTCCCCCACACATCAAGAGTAACAAGTGATGATAATCCATAATGATTTTTCTTTGAAGAGCTTGTCTGTTTTATTCTTCAGAAACTTGCATTGAATTGTGGAGCTTGTTTTACTTAGTCAGGAAAAAAACAGATTAATGAAAATCACACAACTATTTGTATGCATCAAGAATTTTTATCAAATGTTGACATGATCCATAGTGTTTGTAAATCTGTGTTTTTAAAAATAGTGTATCTCTTCCATTTTCAGTATTGAGTTCTTTAGATGTTTGACATTCATAAAATGGAATTAACGTTTTCCATCTTCGGGTTTTTTTAGTATCGAGCTCATAGAGCTCTAAGTTATAACATTTACTTGTCAGATCTTCCAGTACCTCGAGAAATTCATTCCCAAAGTGATTTGTGGTGACTGCACATAACCACTCAAAATGCTCCCTCCCTAAAAGCATAAACGTAATTGTGCTGCTTTACATGTTTCTCTTTTCATCAAGTGTATCTGAAGGGTCAAGCCACAAGTCAAAAATCTGGCAAGCTTGAAAAGACTAAAACAGAAGGCCAAGTACTTTAGAAATCAATAGTTAAATATTGCTACTCACTGAAGGAATTCATATTAGACTGCCAACAGGAAACCAGGGGCTAATTAGTTCCTGTTTGCTCATGCCTTGGTTAGCTTGTCAAGTTTATCTATCATAGAATTTATCTAACTAACTTTTCAAAAAAAGAAGTACTTTTGCTGGATTCCATGTCAATCCTGTTCTATTTCAGAATCACTTAAATACCATTGCTTAATTTTTGGTGAGGGGCATCATATTGAGTGCTGAATAGAATTCCAGAAGTCAAAAACGAAGGAGGGAAGGAAGAACAATGATTCTTGAGTTTGCAATACCCCATGAAAATGATTCCTTTCCAAATCAGGTTGAATTCTTGCAAATGATTCTGAGCAATTTCTCACCAAATGCAGAACCATTTCAGAAGCAATATTGTCTTGACATTATATCACTTGAAACCCAATAAATAGTGAAGCAAGTGAAAAAGTACACATAATTCTGGAAATTGCAGAATTTACAGATTTAATACCTTGTGTAATGATCCTGCATTTTCACTTGGACCGACCAAGTGCTTTGCTGAATTGAGTTATTATTAAACCTTTACAAGTTGGAAGATATCTTTTATTGAGTTGCTGAAGTTTCAAGCAACTTGGAAAACAAGTTGGAAAACAAATTAAATGTAAGGCTGTCAAATGTCAAGTGCAGTTAACTCAATGTGACTGAATTGTAGCTGAGTTATCCCTCACTTGGGTGATGTGCTGGAAATGAAACCCCACTATTCCAGGAGTTGTCACAAAAGCTGAAGATTTCATCATCAAGTACTCAAAATTCCCCAATTTACTTGGCTTTTTAGACCCCGGTTGAAGGAAAGCACGGACAAGGTTTCTTCCCTTCAGACATTTCTGTTTATTAGTAATAAATAGATTCCAGCGAAAGGTTAAAACAAAGGAATTGTTGGCTTTTAACTCAACCAGTCAGACTCGAACCCATCCTTTGCAACAGTGTAAATAGCATTTAGAAGTATATTTTCCCTAAACCCATATACAAAAGTAAGAACAAAGTTAATGTTATGGGTGGGTGAGTAGGGGTGATGCTGGAAAGGCAGTTCAATGGCCTCTATCCACAAGCTGCACTGTGATAATCCATTTGCTTGTCAGGATCTGCTCTTCGATAATCCATTTGCTTGTCAGGATCTGCTCTTCGATAATCCATTTGCTTGTCAGGATCTACTCTTCGTCAATCTCGCCCATGCTTTCTCACCCACTCTCTTGTTCTCTGTCTGTCTTCCACTTCTTAGCATGTGGCCCTGTTAGCAGTTGTGTGACTGGTTCACAGCTTATAAAGTCTCTGATTTATAGATAAAGGCCACAATTTGCAGCCACCAGTCACTGATGAGAAGAGGAAGCTGCCTCCCCTTCTGGAGGTCCAAAGGCTTTTGGCTATTTCGTTGACACCCACAAACTGTTCAGCTATGTGGGAACCAACCATATAGTTGTTGGCAGGCAAAGAGCCTTTAATCTGTGTAATGAGGGTCAGTTTTGATAATCACCTATTTACTGACTCAGTTTTACTTTATGCAGAGTCCTAGGTGCCAGTCTGAAATCACCTACTCCTAGTACTTGAACAAGCAACAGTGTAAAAAGCACTTCAAAGTATTGGTAGCTTACGTTTAAATAATGCAGCAATCCCTTCTACAGTCCTTGGTTTTTAAAAACTAACGTTTTCCCTTTTTGGTCCACAACCACAGACACTGAAAAATAAAAAGGCACTCTTTCCTACCACATCCAGCATATTGAACAGCAATGAAGGTGGTGAGAAACATCAGGGCTGAAAGGATGTTGGTTTCTTGCACTCAACTACCTTAAATTAGAGGGAAGATAAGCAGAAATCTTGGTGCTTGAGCCAAGGTTTTGAGATAATTGGAGTGATTTGTGTTGGGGGAGCAGTGGAGTTATTCCAAATGATATATGGAATGAGAAACTTTGATCATGCAAATGAAGGAGAGGAGGGTTTCACCAGAGAGGCGAGTGGTGAAAATTTTGGACCCTTAGCTCCGAGGCAACAATGGCTGCCGTGGAGTTCCAATCAAAGGGTAACAAAGCACAGGGGCCATTTAAATATTATTTGACGTGGTCCGACTGATCCTTGAGACCTACTTCCTGCTGCAATGAATTGGTCGACTTAGGGAAAATCAGGTTGTACTTCTTCCTCTGGTCTTTGACAGGTCTCCACACTTTCCCACCTATGGCACTCACTAAGAGGCCGCAACAGTTTTCAAGCCAATGGGAAAATGTTTATGAAGCGCAGGATTAGCAAAGTTGAATCTTTGTCCTTAGAGTTGAGAAGGTCAAGGGAAGGAAGAGGTGTTCAAAATATTAAGGATTCTGATAATGTAAGTGATTAAAAACAAAAGTCTTTGCACCGATGGTTGGACCAATAACCAGAGGACACATTTAATACATTTGGCAAAACATTCAGAAGAGCACTTTTTTTTATTTAAGGTGGTGACTTGTTGTGATCTGTAATGTTCTGCCTGAAAGGATTGCGGAAGCAGATTAAATGGCAGATTTCATATACATGAAAAGGAAAGAATTGCAGGGCTCTGCAGAAGAAGTGGGACAAAAGAACCAATTGGATAACTTTTGAGAAACCAGCAATGCACAAAGGAAGGGATAGTCTCTTTTTGTCCTGACGTTGTGTAAACATTAAAAGAATGTAATGGTTATCAAGTTAAATTGCAGATAGTACTGGAAAGGCATTTATCAATATCAGAAAAGCTGCCTGATAACAAATGCAAGGCAGAAAATATGTACCATGACTTCAAGTAGCTGCAGGTGCATCCAAAAATATTGTTGAAGGGGCATTGTTGAACAAACTGCAGAGCTCCATGCCAGTGACCAATCTTACCTGTCATTAACAGTATCACATTGAATATATCTTCATTGTAGGCCTGTTGAAAAAGCTACAATAATGTGAAAACAGAAGGGTAACATTAAATAACCTGTCTTAGCAAAAATTTGTAGCTTGATGTGGATGCAGTTTTGTTAGCTCACCAAGGCGGTTGTTCCCTAGTGTGTAGGCATTTCATTACCATTCTAGGCATCGTCATCAGTGTGACCTCTAATCGAAGCGTTGGTGCTCTGTTCCATTCCAAATTATTTATATGATCCTCTGGTATGGTGGGTCTTGTCACCTCCAGTTCTTTCTTTCTTTAGCAGCGGTCTGTATACAGGGTATGTTTGTATGTGTTTCTTAATGGCGTCCTGTGCTGAGAACCAGGCTTCCAGAAATTCCCTTGCATGTTTGTTATTCGTTTGTCCCAGTATAGATATTTTGTCCCAGTTGAAGTAATGGCCCTGCTGATAGTAAAAAGACATGACCAATATTCACTTGTCTCGATACAACCTGACAATGAAGGTCACCAGTTTGACTGGGACTCGATTACCAAACACGTAGAAATAGACCGAAAAACAGAACCGGAAGTGACAAGACCCCACCATACCAGAAGATCGTACAAATTTGGAACTGAACAGAACACCAATGCTTCGATTAGAGGTCACTGATGAGGTTACCTAGAATGGTAATGAAATGTCTGCACACCATGGAACAACCAGCTTGGTTGTTAATGAACAACTGCATTAAATGAGCTGGCATCACAGAACTGAACAATA
The DNA here is from genome assembly GCA_024137785.1 of Ginglymostoma cirratum. Classification (NCBI taxonomy): domain Eukaryota; kingdom Metazoa; phylum Chordata; class Chondrichthyes; order Orectolobiformes; family Ginglymostomatidae; genus Ginglymostoma; species Ginglymostoma cirratum. Next base: position 12,626,610 of record JAHRHZ010000045.1, on the reverse strand, counting down.
AATACTGAAGGATGCTCAGAACTAAATTGACGTGATCTGGTCTTTGGTTTGGCATTTTAAAGCAGAAACGTTTTCCTTCCCCATGGGCCATTTCTTTGCGTTGACTGGTCCATCCAGTTTTTTGTTTAATCTGTAAACTTGTCCAAGTTTCTGTCATGCATCTCTGAACAAGAAATTAATTTGGCCAAGGCTCTTGCAAATCATAGTATACCCAAGACCTAATGTTTTTTTTTGTGATCAGAGTTTTATGCTTTTGTGTTGGCGTAGTAAGACAATGTGGATCTCAGGTGATACAAACAAAAAAAAACTTTGGCACTGGGAATCTGTTCAACCATGCACATGTCAGACCCTTATACACTGCACCATGTTCACATTCTGCACATTGCTAATGTGTTTTCGCTCCTCATTGTCTTTGTGAATCAATGGGTTACAGCCACCCTTGAGTACTTTACATGGGTAGCAATTTTTACGTGTCACTACAGTCAACTGCTTCTGGTTTATGGAGACTAGTAGTGTTTCACATGCAGTAATAACCAGTAATAATCAATTCACTGAGTACATATTGTTTAAAAATCTTAAGACAATCAGCATGCTTTTTTGAGTGTTTTTTGAAACTGATTCATTAACTTGATACAATAGAGCTGTAGTACAAATCTACAGATTAGCAGATTTATTTTCAGTTTGTTGACACTTTGATCAAAACCTGTGAAATTTTTCAAATCAAAGGTTAATAGTGGGGGTTGATTGAGAAAGCTGGTGAGCAAAATGGCCTTTACTGATTCAACTTTGTTAGACTGCAACCAAACAATAAATGGACAGAGCTTTCATTCTATGGGATGATTTGAAGCCAGACTGAAAGATGAATATTAGGTCCACTGTATCACCCAGTTTCCTGTGAAATGTTTTATTTTCTTTTGACAGACATGATTGTTATAATTTTCAGATGGCAAATAAAATTGTTCTGAAACATTAATGTTCCTGTTAAAAAGAAAACTAATAGCTTTGAAATGGATACAAGTGCATCCAACTATGCCATCAGTACACTGAATTGAATGCAAGATTGCCATTTTTCTCGTTCTGGCAAGAAGCTCCATGATGAGCCTATATCTATTACTTCACATCAAGATTATAAACTAGAGCAGACGTTTTGCATCTATGTATCTGCATAGACGTGAGAGAGTCTGTATTCAATTTCTGGTTTTCTTGAGTTGTAAGCAAAACAAATTTTATTTTTATGTCCTATGCAACATTGCCTGCCAGTTCACAGAATGTAAGATGCAAATCCCCACTCCACCTCGTTCCATATTCAGATTTATAGGTTTTATTATTTGATGTCGGTAATCTCAGCATTTCCACCTGTCCACCATAATACAATATGCCTTTAACATTTGTTTTGTGACAGATGTCATTTAGTCCTGGACTCCTGTGGAGGAGTATAAAAAAAAAAGTTGTTGGCAGCACGCTGTAATTTCAAATGTATGTAAGTGGAAAACCAAATAAAAGCAAAAAAATGCACGCAGAAACGAGCATGTGTATATGAATCAATACAATGGCTCAAGTACAGGACAGTCTTTACTGATTGAATTATTATTAAATTGGAAAGAGCTGGATTTCTAATTCCTTGACTAAAAGACATGTTGGAGGTTGAAGTGGCGATTAAAGTATAACCTCCAAATAGTCTGTTTTGAGTAAACGTGAGAAGTTTATTTGAGTGCACACAAGTGCTGAACTAGTAAGCCTCTGCTGAGCTCTCCATTGTCATTTATTCCAAGTTACATTTTTGCACAGCTTTTGTACATGACTCAGCCCATTTTGGCTGGATGCACTCGTAGCCATGTCCCCAGATCACATGCACGGATGTGATCAAATCTTGTTCTTTGAACTGCTGAATGCTGTTATTTCTAGCAGCAGTGTTGCACAAAGATTGCTTCTGCCTAACTCATTCTAACTACAGCCTTGAACATGTGACCTTTACTGTTCCTCAAGCATACAATGCTTTCTTAGCACAAATGCGCTAAAACTGTCCATTGATTCTTGTATTCCTGATTCATAATGTGGCATGTCTGCACCACTTATGTGGTTTTGATCAAGATCGTAAACGTTGACTTTTTTCTGCAATTTTCAACTGAAGCACAGTAATGTTTGGATGTTCCGTCAATGTGGAGTACCTTGCTTGAGTATATTACACCCGTTGAGGAGGGATATGGAATGTAATTTGATTAAAATCAACACTCAAGTTATTAGAGCTAGCAAGAACTACAGATGCCGGAGTCAGAGACGACACCGTATGAAGCTGAAGGAAGACATTGGAGCAGGCAGCATTGGAGGATCAGGAAAGTTGATGTTTCGGGTCGCAACCCTTCTTATTAATAAGATTAAATTCATTTAAGTCAAAAGTAAAAGCCTTTCAGCTGTCAGAAATAAATAACACTGCATTTTTCATGCATATTTTTCATTAATTTGTGCTCATTACAGTATCACTGGCTAGGCCAGCATTTGTTGTTCATCTCTAACTTATCAAGGTCCATTAATGTGTTGCCGCCTTAAACTCCTATAGCTCATGTGCTGTAGATACATATGCAGTGCTGTTACGGAGAAGGATGTTCCAATATTTTCAGCAGCAACATTGAAGAACAGTCATACAGTTCTAAGCCAGGATGATGTGTGGCTTTGAGGGAACTTGTCATGGTGATGATGTCATATGTCTGCTGTCCTTGCCCCTGTACCTGTTAAAAGGTAAAGTCGCCGTAGTCCCAGAGGACCGTAGAGCTGATCTCTGATTAGTGGAGAGATGACTGGTGGTGGTTTAATCTGAGGGTCACCAAGGCTCCAGCGATGGCTGAGGTTAAGAGGTGGGACTTCGATCTCAGCAAGTATGGGAGTTGAACTTATGTTGTTGGTGTCACTTCGCATCACAAACCAACCGTCCAGCCACCTGAGCCAATCGACTCCCGGCGGTAGATAGTAGAGGTCGCGTGTTTGCAAGGTGTTGTGTGAGAACCTTTTGTCAGTTGTTTTTGCATAGAAGCTCTCAAGTTAGTGTTTATAATTTCAACTCATAACCACGACTCAGATTGAGGAAGTCACTGCACTTGGAGTTTCAGATAATTGAACAGTATAATGCCCTTATTTTTGGTGGAGAAGTGCATTCGTACTGAATGAATTCTAAGAAGGATATTTGATGCGTGATCATATAAGGTGTGGACAAAATAAATAAAACTTTTAGGAAAGACTGTAGGCTAAATCTTATAATATTTACCATGCTTGTATGTTAGATTAGTCATTTTTCGTAGACTATTGTAATTACTCGACTATTCAAGCCCTACTAACTAAATAGTTTAAGTATGGCTTAATTACAGTGCCACAGGGCAGATAGCATGATAAGATGGGAAAAAGAAGCCCTTGTGCCAAGGGGGAGAAGAAGTGTGTACAACCTACTTATTGTCTACCTCGTTTGGCCCATCATCATGATAATAGAAAATCTAGTCAGTTCAGATCATTTTGAAATTGGGCAAGCAGACAAAGACAGGTGCACAACTGATTCAGAAAATGTAGCCTTTCTTGTAACAGGCAACTAATTATCAACATTGCAATGAAGATCCTGAAAATGGTTTTGCTTTGAGTGAGTTCAATATTGAGCTGCAGCAGTAAGGTTCTCTTTTTTGTTCTTTTCTTGGTCATTTTTCCGCTCTGTTATCTCAGTAACAGTTCCCTAGATGACCATTCCTAAAATTTTTAAGGCATATAATATCAGCAAACTTTTTTTTAATTGTGGCTTGTGCCTGAGCTGAGCCTCAACTCCACACCAGGCTTATTGGATAAATTGCAAGAGTGGGAGCTCAGCCTGAATTTCTCCCACCTCCCTAACTCATGGCTATTGAGTTAATTCATACCAGATCAAAGATGAAGTTTTTGAGCACTGCTATTCAGGCCTTAGCTAAATGTAATCATTACAGAAAAGGATAGATTTTTTTTCTTGTATTTTTAATGCAAAGCCTGTCTTTGTAGGTAGCTAAGTGAAGAGGAAAATTGAAGCTCTTGCCTTTACTTTGTGTTATGTTGAGTTAAATTGTTAGTCTCCAGTTACATGCCTCATTGTAGGTTTTTAAAAAAAGCAAGTTCCCATTAACCTATTATTCATTGCCCTGCATTTCCAAAGATGTGCCATTTGAGTCACTATTGGTTCCTGATTCTATTTAGCTATATTACATTTCAACCCATAGCTTTTCTCTAAGGACAGAATAACTTGGATGATGAGAACAGCTGCTTGATTTCATGGTTGCAACTATACCAATGAGATAGAACTTTGTGGGGCAGTCAAGCTTTCCAATAATTGTAATAAGCAATTTCACTTAAGGGAGTCAAGTTAGATCCAAGCGTTCATCACTCATTGAAGTACCCTAATGACACACATGCAACAGCTGGACTCTACCTTTCATCCCGCAGAAATACTTGCAGATGCAATCACTGAGCGCATTTCTAAGGGAAGACGATTATTTTCTTTTTTTAAAAAAAATTAAAAGCACTTTGATACGTTTTCAACTGATCATTAATCCCTTTTCATTGCCCAGAGTGTAAGTTCTCTGCATTGCAAGTATTCCCAGTGACAAAAGGTCACGAGTATCTAGGATAACCAGGTATAGAGCTGGATGAACACAGCAGGCCAAGCAGCATCAGAGGAGCAGGAAAGCTGACGTTTCGAGCCTAGACCCTTCTTCAGAAATGGG
>JAHRHZ010000045.1:12582682-12621483 GCA_024137785.1 Ginglymostoma cirratum | reverse complement strand
TGATGCTGCTTGGCCTGCTGTGTTCATCCAGCTCTACACCTTATTATCTCAGATTCTCCAGCATCTGCAGTTCCTATTATCTCAGGACTATCTAGTTTGCTTTCTCAACTCCATGAAATTGTTTTGCCAAATAGGTTCACTCTGATAATTGAAGGATTCCCTTAGCAAGAATATATGCAGTTAGCTCCTAACCTTCAAGATACCAACCATGTGCGTCTAACTTCGGAGATACTGCAAGCTGATGAGTCAGAGTCCGAGAATTGGACCTCTGTCTTCTGCAAAGTACACTGCACTCGTCTTTTTAATGGCTTTATTGAAGGTTTGTATCAATGGCATGTGGCTTACACTAAGCCCTAAAGAGTTCTTTTATTTTGGGTGATCTTTCAAGAAAATAAGTTTGAGTCTGTACCTCTTCTCTCGAATGAACCAGTTTTATTTTCAAACACAAGTCCTCAATGTCATAATAGCCTTCATAATGATGATGTTTTATTAAGATGTCTCCGTTGTTCAGTAAATCATCCATATAAAGGCACACAGAGCATTGACTTAGAAATAGAGCAGTTACTTTCAGAAAGTCAATTAATTTGCAGTTTACTGGACATTATCGTACTCCCTTGACCAAAGACAGAGGGAGGAAAGTTATCAGGTCTTTGACTGTCCCCATGTACAACCAGATTGATTTGACACATCTCCCTCATTCAGCCACTTAAAATGGCTTTCAGGGGTCAAATGGCCAACTGTTCTTCCTACAGAAAACTCTCAGCTGCTAAATGGCATAACCGTTCCCTGCCACAATGAGGAACTGAATGAGGCAGAAGAAGAGAGTGTCTGTTAGTGAGAGGATATCAACTCTGGAAATTCATGTCATGAATTTCATTATAGTTCTCCATTTTTGAATGTGCCCTTCATCACTTGAATCTAAAAATGGAATCTGCAGTACACTGACATGTTCCACAAAAAACTTTTGAATTTTTTTTTAAAGCCAACATCTGTCATTCACAAACAATATCTAGATTTATCACTTTGCTGTACATATGTCAGTGATTTTACTTGAGGGACTCAAGATATTAAAGCAGACAGATCTATCAGTGCCCAATAGTGATTAGAAAGAACAAATTTTGAATAACGTTCTCCTTTGAAATTCAAGTCAGATTTTTTTTTCCTTCACTCATTCCTGTTGGACCTTCATAGCTCATACTTGATTAAGCAGCACAACACAGCCAGCTGAATGAAGAGCTGTCAAGTTCTGTCCCTGTAAATGACACCATACCAATTCACATGTTGGATTAAACATGTTTGGGTTGACAGAAATCTTTATACAAAATATATTAGGCGCCTTTAGTGGTTATAAAGTCTGTGGTGGGGGACTGCAGGGTTATTTGGTAGCTGTCAGTCACACATGGATATCTGGGGAAACTATTGATTATGTTGTGATAAGCATTCTGTGCGCATTACACATTGACTAGGTAAACCTACAAAACAAAAATATTACAGCCGACCAAATACTTAACTCATTCGCAACTAAATACAAGTCTTGTTTCACAATTGTAAAATGTTTGCAACCACAGCAAGGGACTGCTCAGGTCAGTTCCCTGTGCCATCTCTCTGAAGGGTCGTACATTTTGTCTGATCCCCTGGCTTTTCATGAAAACCTCTTGTAGATTTCACTTTGCATATGTGTTTAGCCACTTCTGTTTTAACAGCTTTTGTATATTCCTTTACACTATTGTTTGTGTTTGGGAATTCCACATTCTATCTAGCCTCTGAATAAAAATGGCTTAAAGCCCCCATTCCTCTTCTGCTGTCAGTCCTGAATTTGTTTTCTCGTTATGAATTCATTCATTATTGGTCATAGCTTCAGACTAATTGTCATATCAATACACCTAATAATTTTGCATAATTTTGACAGATGTTCTAAAATGTATTTTGTTTAAAAGAATTCTAGTTTTTTTTAACCTTCGTCCTTGATAACTGAAATATTAAAATCATTTCTCATGAGACTAAATCTCTTGCGTAATATTTTTGATTTCTCCTAAAGGACACCAAACAGAGGCATAATGTTCTTAGTACAGTTTTCTAAGATTCAGATAGCTCTGCTAATTTGTGCTTACAATTTGTTTGAAGTACTGAAACGATTTGATGTTGCCTTGGCTCCCTTCTTGAAGTTTGGCTTGGATTTCTGCTAATGAGACAACTCAAAGATGGGGCAGCTGCTTGCACTGCTGATCTAAATGTATTGAAGATCCCCAAGGGTTCAGTTCAAGAATTGTATCCGTTTTAATTCATTAGGTACAATTCAAGGTTTGTTTTCTTTTAAGAATGTCTGCTGACACCCCCCCCCTCCAAAACACACTCAGTAGGCGTGTACTGAGTGCATGGGTGCAGTGCCCTGCCAGTACTGCCACTGATGTGATTCTGTCCCATTCACTCATTTATTGTATTTATTTGGGTAATGCCATGTTTTGCTGGTAGAGCATTTCACAAAGTGTCGATGTGCAGAGTTTTGTGTAATATGTAAACCTTTTGGTAATGTTATGAGACATGGCCTTGTTTTTCGTCTTTGAAGAAATAAGTTTTAAATAATTGCATTTCCCATCATGAGCTGAGTATGACACCTGTATTTAAACAAGAATTGTGTGTTTTGGATAGTTTTTAGTTCAGTCAATTCACTGTATCTGTAGATTTATATTTTAAGAAGGATATCTTTATACTCTACTGGAAATGTGTGTTCTTAACTTTCTGAGGTTTATGAAGCATTTAAGTGAATAATGTGATGATATTAGCATTATTGCACAACTTCTCTGTATCTAAAATGATTTCATTGATTCGCAGGCTGAAATATTAGTTCCTGGGGCCCATGGAATAAGAGATGGGCATTTGTTTAGCTGACATAACTGTTGTCATAGAGTTTGATTTGATTTGATTTTTGTTGCGTGTACTGAGATACACTGAAGAGTATTGTTTTGTGTCCTATCCAGGCAAATCATATCGTAGGTAAGTAATAGAACATAATGCAGAATATAGTGTTACAGCTACAGAGAAGGTGCAGAGAAAAATCAACTGTAATATAAGAGATCCATTCAAAAGCCTGATAACTGTCAAGAAGAAGCTCTTCTTAAATCTGTTGGTACATGTTTTCAAACTTTTGTATCTTCTGCATGATGGAAGAGGGCAGAATAGCATATAACTGGGGCAAGGAGGGGTCTTTGATTATGTTGTCTGCTCTCCTGAGACAGGCGGAAGTATAGATAGAGGCAGTGAATGGGAGGCTGGTTTGCTTGATGGACTGGGCTGCTTCCACAACTCTGTAATTTCTTGCAGTCTTGCTAAGAGCAGTTGTCATACCAAGCTGTGATGCTTCTGGATAGGGTGCTTTCTGTTGTGCATCTGTAAAAATTGATGAGTCATTGTGGACATACCAAATTTCCTTCGCCTCCTGAGAAAGGAGAAACGTTGGTGTGCATTCTTCACACCAACCGGAATGGACCAGGACAGACCATTGGCGATAAGCTGTCGACCATCTCCACCTCGTTAATACAGACAAGGACAAGTCCTCCACTCTGCTTCCTGACGTCAATGACCAGCTTCTTCATTTTGCTGACATTAGGGAGAGATTGTTATCTTTACACCATGCCACTAAGCTGTATCTTTTTCTTGTACTCTGTCTCATCGTTGTTTAAGTTCCAACCCACTGCAGTGTTGTTATCAGAAAACTTGTAAATGGAGTTAGAGCAAAATTTGGCCACACAGTCATGAGTGGATAAGGAGTATATTTATGAGCTGAGTACACAGCCTTGCAGGCCTCCGGTGTTGAGACTTATTGTGAAGGAAGTGTTATCATCTATCCTTACTGATGGCAGTTTGTGGCTTCGGAAACCAAGGATCCAGTTGCAGATGGTGTTGAAGGCAGAGCTATAGTCAGTAAGTAGGAGTCTGGCATATGTCTCCTTGTTAACCACATGCTTCAGGGATGAGTGTAGGGCCAGGGAAATGGTATCTGCTGTGATGGTAAGTGAATTATTGAGGATCAAGGCACTCTAGGAGGCTGGAGTTGATATGTACCAAGATTACCTGTTGAAGCACTTTATAATGGTGGATGTCAGAGCCACCGGGAGTTATTAAAAAAGCACTGCCTGAATTTTCTTTTTGCACCAGGATGATAGTGGTTTTCTTGAAGCAGGTAGGACAGGAGGCATGTTGATGGTATTTTGGAAGTGCCCTCCTGAGGTTCGCCTGGTTGAAGACACTGGCAACGATGAGCAAGGCCTCAGGGTATTCCATTTCAAGGCTATTTGTTGTGGTGTATATTTCATCAAGTGTACTCTTCCCTTCCCCATTGGATGGGATGTCAACTGCTGTCAGGATAGCAGAAGTGAACTCCGATGACAGGTAATGGGGACACCACTTCGCCGTTAGATATTCTAGGTCTGAGAAGCAGTGACTCGCCAGGGTCATCGGGTGGAGTGATGCTTGATGACCCGTGTCTTTGGCCAGTTTCAGAAGTTTTCTTATGAGGAGTAAGACATACTGAATGAGCTACAAGAGTTGGAAACTGCGTTTTTTTGTCGGACAGTTTTATTGTGGTTTACATTAAGTAAATGTAAGAGACAAGAGAATAGAGCAACTTTGGAGGAATCCTTGGCCTTGAAAGATAAGAAATGTCTGTGTTGTTCATGAAGTGTTTATAAAATCTTTCTTCATAAATTTTACTTGATTCCTGAATGTTGACTGTTCGTACATTATTAGGTTAAACATAAATGAGAAATTGAGTTTTTCACTCGGTTTTGTACCCCAAAGTCTCCTCAACTTAAGAGAATGACCAATGATTTGTCAAAATCTAGTCTAGCCCAATACTTTTGTATTCTGTGGCCTTAACGATAAAAGTTCAGGTGCCATGTGTTTATTTTCTGTCCTACCTTGTTTGGTCTTTTCTAAGCAGTGAGCAGCAGTGCAGTTAGAGTTTAGATTATGCAAAAGTTAATAAAACATTAGAATCAATGGAATTTCTGCACTGACTAGGAACAAGACTTTAATTATCACTGTCTTTTTGAAACTCCAAAACTGTTCTGAGTTATGTTTACTTTATTACTGATCAAAATTCATAGAGCCTCACCTGTGATGGCTTTCAACATGTAACACAGATTGCAAGTAGGGGAAAATATGAATATTACCCACACATTTGGATACTTGAGATATATCCCAACCTGCCAATCAAATTAGAATTAAAACGTTCAGTGGTGCAAAACTTGACATTATTAAACTTTATGCCTCAGCAAAAGAGGCAAATGTCCCGGATCCCTCTTTTAGCTAGTGTCCCCTTAGCTTAAGGGACAGTGGAAGTGCACACCAAGGTCCCTGTGGCCCTTGATGCTTCTTCATCTGTTCCCTTGCCTTGTTTGTCGTGTCCAAATGCATTACCTCACATTCTTCTGGAGAGGTCATATCTGACCAATTTAATAGAATTTTTTTGAAGAAATTACTAGATTAGGGCAATTGACACAGTACTTTGACCTCAGCAAGGCTTGTTATAAAGCCCTCCAAGGAAGACTGATAGCTAAGATAATAATCCCTGAGGTGCAAGGAAATATGGCAGATTGAATTCAAAGTTGGTTGAGTGGCAGGCAGCAATGGGTGATGGTCAAGGGTGTTTTTGAGACTGGGAATGTGTGTTTAGCTGGGTTGCACAGGAATCACTCTTGGAGCCCATACTGTTTGTGGTATATATAAACAAATGTACAATAGATCAGAGCATTGAATCCAGGAGTCATGTTACAGCTGTACAAGACATTAGTAAAGCCACATTTGGAGTACTGCAGACAATTCTGATTGCCCTGCTATAGGAAGGATGTTATTAAACTGGAAAGGGAGCAAAAAAGTTTTACAAGGACATTACTGAGACTGGAGGATTTGAGTCACAAAATTAGGCCAGGATTTTTTTTCCTGGGAGCATGGGAGACTGAGGGATGACCTTACAGAGGTTTATAAAATCATGAGGAGCATAGGTGAACAGCCAAGGTCTTTTCCTCAGTGTAGGGGAGTCCAGAAATACAGGGCACAGCTTTAAGATGAGATGGGAAAGATTTAAAAGGGACCTGAGGGGCAAACTTTTCACACAGAGGGTCATGTAGTTATGAAATGAGCTGCCAGAGGAAGTGGTAGAGGCAAGTACAGTTAGAGCATTTAAAAGACATTTGGACAGGTACAGAGGGATATGGACCAAAAACAGGCAAATGGGACGAGTTTAGTTTGGGGAACAGGGTCAGTACGGGTGAGTTGACCCAAAAGGCTGTTTCTAAGCTGTATGACTCAGTGATCAATCCTGAGACTAACTTGATTTGTATGTTTTGGCATGACACAATGTAGCACTTGGCCTTACTAAAGTTCCTCTGAGTGTGCCAACTCATTGTTTGTCTTTTATACGTGGTGTTAAAGATAACAAATAGTTAATGCTTGTCATCTCTGGACAGAGAGCAGTGGAACAGCTATAATCAAAACTTCTGTTAATTTAAGTGGCCTAGTTGTTGGATGTATTCAGGAAACCTTTGTTATGTTGTCACTGTTGATAGAACTCTAAATATTTCAAATGTACTATGATAAATAATATCTTTCAGTTTCAGACACATTTCAGTTTCAGGTAATGCAAGATGCTTGCTACCTTGCAAGTGGGCAGATTACATGCTGACAATACGGCAAGTATGCACTTTGTCATCCATTACATTTACACGGTAACCAGTAGACAAATACTTCTGCCCACCATGACTTGACGCAGTCAGCAAAATGCCCAACTAATATATTAGTTTGAAACTGAAAAAAAAAAGGAAAGATTAGCTGGAATTAGCCTTTGCCTCATCTCAGACTTGGATTCTTTGGTTCTGATTTCAAAGAATGTGGGGCTGGCTCCAGCTGGTGTCCACGTGATGTAAATCTGAATTATTTTAGGAGGTTGGTAACTGCAGATGCACCTGAGTGTCTAGTTCTGACCCAGAACAGTTCAGGAACGAAGTTAGCGTAGCAGAAAGTTCATTTGCTCAACTTACAAACCAGGAGTGTTTGGGTGTGAAATCTGCAAGCTGTTGAAATCTGAGAAGGTTTAAGGCTCTCCATTCTTTTGAATGTTTACATTAGAAGGCTTCACAGTTCACAGTAAAGCACTGGAAAGAGTCAGTTGAGTCAATTCGGTTGAGATAGAGGAGTAATTTGGTTATGGAACTGTTAAATGCTAGCTTTGAGGAATAGATGAGATATGGTTTTATTGTGCACCTGAAGAAATTTCAAGTTGTTCTATATTTGGATAGTTTGATTTACTTTATTTCCTTTTGTGTAAAAGCATTTTCTTTGTTGAAAAATATCTGAAGCCTTATGTGCTTGAGTTTCAGTGAATGACCACCCATATTGAAATAAAATCTGGCAATCCAAATTTTATTTTAAGATCTGACTTGTAATATCAGCAGAAATGTAGCATTCAGCCCCGACAACGTAGACTTCCTGCTACATTTTGACCATACATAGAGTAAAGGATTCACACCCTGGAGAAGTAAAAATATAAGAACAGCATCAACATTTATGACAAGTTTGTATTGTTAAGCTGATGGCCAGTTGCATTGCGTACAAGCTACACTTGTTATTAAAATTTACTACATCACAAATATTAACAATCAGAGTGCAATACCCTGTAAAGCTTGTTTCAAAGTATAAACCACATCATGTGTATAGTATATAACATACAAAACAGCTTTTGTTGCATTAATCTTGCATCTTTTGATTTGAGTGTGTAAGTCCAATGATGACCATGACATTTGTCAGAAAAACCCATTTGGTTCACTAATGTCCTTTTAGGAAGGAAACTGCCATCTTTACCTTGTCTGATGTGCATGTGCCTGCAAACCCTCGGCAATGTGGTTAACTCTAAACTGCCTTCTGGGCAATTAGGGGTGGGCAATAAATGCTAGCCTAACCAGTGCTGCCCTCATCCCATGAGCAATTTAACAAAAAGTAGGGGAGAGCAATAATCAGAGATAACAAGGTGTAGAGCTGGATAAACACAGCAGGCCGAGCAGCATCATAGGAGCAGGAAAGCTTGACATTTCGGGCCTAGACCCTTCAACAGAAATGATGCTGCTCGGCTTGCTGTGTTCATCCAGCTCCATACCTTGTTACCTTGGATTCTCCAGCATCTGCAGTTCCTATTATCTCTGAGAGCAATAATCAGCCTCAGTTTGTGGTCCTCGTAGCTATCCAGTTTTGTCCGTTAGGAAATCAGATGAGGCCAAATTTGGATTTCCTGTCACGTGGACAAATGCCCTGATGTCTGTACTACCCTGTCTCAATTCTACAAAACACCACAGCATAAAACACACTCCTGGAGACCAAAGAAGAAAAGAACTGATATTTTCAGGTAATTGTAAGTTAATGGTTATGGAGTGCTATTGTAATAATCATCAGACAAATGAAATGTGTGGCTGAATTGAAAACAGACACCGTACCAGATGGAAAATATTGCATCAGACCTTATCAAATACTGTTAGTTCTCAGCTGGAATATTATGTTTAATTCTCAGCAACACACTCCATTTGGGAGTTACTTGTGATTGTGAAAGCACTCCATGAAGACGGTAGAAACATTCAGAGGAGACTTGGATAAATTTTTGAAGGGAAAAGATTTGCGGAGCTATCACAGGAGCAGGGCTCTGGGATTAATAAGATAACTCCACCTAAGAGCTAGCTGTGAGACGGTAGGGAAAATAACAGCCTCCTGCACTAAATTATTTGATTATTCGGTCATCATTGAAGAATTAGTTGCTTGAATAAGTAATACAGACTTTATTGTCTGACAAAACATAGATGCTTCAGCTGCTGGTACTCACTATAACTTGGATTAAAAACTGAAGAAAAGAACTAAACTTAAACCTAAACAACCTGTGCAGCAAGATTAATGGAAGTGATTTGAAGAGGTATCGTGGTATTGAGATGTCTGAGAATTATTTTGAATTCTTCACTGAGATCATTGCCACATAATTATCACAGAGGTCCGTGTTTCACTCTGTAAATTAATCTTTAAGTATTAGTTTTAGGTTTAAGTAAATGTTTTATACTGTAAGCCAATGACAGTTTTTTAAAGATTGATTTGTAATTACCCAAGCTGCTGTAAATAGAAAGGCTTGATGATTCCTGTAACAAAAACCTGGAACTTCAAGAATGAAAGCATTGATAGAGAATCATTCAATCAACATGAAGGGATTTTTGGAATCTGCAGTTTGCCAAAAATCAATTTCTGTCATGATGCACTATTGAGAGTTTTCTGGGTTTGCAGAGTGGATGGTAGCTTCAGAATAATGACTATCACTTCTTGCCTGTTCTCTTTGAGAATTGACCTTCAAGGCAAAGACTGTTGGTAACTTAGAATACATTAATTTACATTTCTTGATTGAAGATAAGCACAACAGTTTGTTGAATCTCATTGGGAACCAAGAGCTAAATTGGTTCAGAGAAGGAAATAAATGTGACAGCATAAAATTTGCACATAGTGCGCTCTTATGTTCCACATTATTATAATGCAACCTTAACTATGTTTATCGTTGTAACATCTATAATATTAAAACCAGTTTTACAGTTTCAGAATTAATGTGCTCTGAAAAGAACAAAGGTTACCTTCACTTTTTAAAACAAAATGTCCTCAGAAGAACTGATGAGCCCCAACATTTCAGGCAGCTTACTCGGTCTGTTATCTGAATGAATGACTGGAACGAGTGAAAAAAGTACATTTTGAGAGGACGATGAGATCAAGGATGATGCCGATTCAACAGACTATTGTTTGTCATAGCATTATTGCGTATTAACTATTTTACAATCAGCTGGTTGACTGTACACCATGTATGGTGATGTGTTCCTTCAGCAAGCATAGCTAGATGGCAGTGATAAGAAAATTGCTTTATTGAATGACAGTGTGGTGTCAGCAGATCGCCTCGGCCACTGTGACACATTTTGAATACCGGTGCAAGGTAATTGTAGAGTTAGACGATTAAACATGGTTGTTGTTGAGTTGGACATGTTTGGTTGTAACTGATTCGTCCCACATCACTGCATTTGACATGCTTTTGATGCTCCTTGAGTCATGCGTAGATTGCGGCCTATATCCGCAATGTGTACGAGTTCTCAGTTATTTAGTATACTCTAAATTTCTTGTTTATTGTTGTGCCTTGCCTTTGTGGATATGAACGATTGAGTGCAACTTCATAGAACAAGTGCATTAAACTTGGGTTTCCACTGACCTTGAGTATACTTGGTTCTACTTGGGACATAGTACAATGTGTAGCAAGCTGACCCTCAATTCCTTTGGTGTTATGAGGCCAGTACCAGATGGATGTCTGTTAATCTTGTACTATTCTTTGACCCAGACATTGGGTAGAGTGGGCTGCCAAACATTGAGCCTATGAGTTCATTTAAAGGGCTCTTTTAAGGAAGCCAAATGGTGTAACTGTAAAACGTAGCCATTCAGTATTGTACTCACCATGAAAACTTCCAATTAACTTTTAGATATGTGATAAAATTCCAGTAGTTTGAGATCTGTTAAATCATTGATTTTCACATAGGATCTGACTTTGGTGATTTTGAGCGTAAAATGGACATTAAAAAATCAGTAAAAAGCTGGAATAGCACTCAGCCCTTTGAGCATGTTTTGCTACTTGATAAAATAAAAGCTGGTCTATTTTCTCCATGTTGCTGCCTAGCCCAATAACCTTTCACCCTTTCTTTCACAAGAATCTATCTACCTCTGCCTTAAAAATATTCAAGATCTCTCCTTCCACCACCTTTTGGTGGAAAGGAGTGTCAAAGATAGTCAACTCTGAGTGTAGAAATTTGTCTACTTTGAAGTGTGAGCCTTTATTTTGAAACAATAATCCTTAGTTCTAAATTCTTGTCCAAGGCATATTCTTTTGACATGTTTCCTGTCAAGACCACAAAGAACCTTCAATGTTTGTATCAAATCATAGCTTCGTCTTGTCAACAATGGAGACAAGCCATTCAACCCAAATTTCCATTACCAGATAAGACACAATTCCTGACATTAGTCAATTAAAGTTTCTTTGAATTGCATTGAATGTCATCGCATCTTTTCTTAAATAAGCATAGTGTTTCAGATGTGGTCTCGGCAATGTTTCATATAACTGAAGGATAACCTCCCACTTAGGTATTCAATTCACCTCGTAATTGACAATAAAGTTCTATTTGCTTTCATGCTTAATCTTAGAGAATATTAAAGAAACTGAGCAGGTCTGGAAGCATCTGTAGAGAGAAATAGAGTTAATGTTTCGTGTCTGCTATGATATATGTTGTGAAGTTGTGTAGAGTACTTGTGAATTGAAAGCAGGAAGTCAGAATTTGTTTGTAAAAATGATAAGCAGAGTTGGGGGGAGGTGGGAGAGTGCACAGTCCCTTTAAGAAGTAATGTGCTTTTTTAAGCTTAGAGATTTGAACAACAGTGTGTCTGTAAGCAGCTGAAGAGGTACAGACAATTCTGAAATTGAAACGTATCAGATGGCTGTGTGATTGGAAACCTTAGGCTTGTTTTGCTGTTTTGGCAACTAGCTTGAAGATCAGCCAATTAATTTAAACCAAGTACTTAAAGATTGAAAACCAATTGAATTTAAATCTGATGGTTTTGGCAACTTCGGACCAATTCTATTATAAGAAAATTGACAGGTCATCAGGGGTATATAAGAAGACAATTTTTGAAAATCGGTGTAAGAGCAAACTGCCATCTGAAGGGTAAATATCTGGCTCTCTCTGAAATCTCTAAACTCTTTGAGAAAGCACCATCTCTTCATAAAGGTACTACGGCACTTCTAGCTAAAAGTTCTCACAGAAGAATTCACCAAGAAAACATTCCTGACAGATGGATCAGAAGAAATGTGTATGTGATTGGACGGACAGCAGAGAAGGCGGAACATTCTAGAAGATACACTTTGTATGGACTTTGAGAGTGCAAGTTTTCATTTGGTTTTCTTATTAGTTGAGTTTATATAAGTGGGACTTGTGTTTATTGGAATAACACTCCCAGTAGAATTTTCTTAAGTTGGGGGATCGTTCAGTTTGTTAGTAGTTCTGCTAATTTGTTCACTGTTAAGGTTAAATAAATAAATTATAACTTGTTGCTTATAAGGTGAATATCAGCAATTTTCTTTCACTTAACCAGTCCTTTTTAATCAGATAAAGCAGGGTGAAGTGAACTTCTCTGGGTGTTTCAGGTTTAATTAATAGAAGGGGACCTCTATTCCCATAATAACAGACTGGGGGCTTGTGTTTCGATTTCAATTATCAGAGGGGTTTGACTTCCCCTTTGTAACATACCTTCAGAACACTTGATTCTTCAGATGGCAGATGCTGTGTTCTGAAGGAATATCATACCAGACTCAAAACATTAACTCTATTTCTCTCCACAGATGTCTCCAAACCTGAGTTTCTTCAGCTTCTCAGTGTTTGTTCCACAAATCAGGCCTCCATGTGACATTCAGTTAGACTCTGAACTGTTTAACTCCCCCATCAAATCATGGCCATGTGTTAGCGTGGCCACGTTTGATTATTTCGTTCTATTTTGGAGTTCTCCTGAACTGATGTGACAAGTTATTTATATTTGGAAAATTTCAGCAACCAAGAGAAGAGTCCATCTTGTTCCACTGAGGTGAGCTAATCCAAAATACAAGTCAATCAGGAAAAGAGGTTCCTGAAACACTGAGCTCATTAAAAAGGGAAGCCTTTTAAAACAGCATTAAAAGATTCTTCCTGAATTATTTATGTTGACAATATTTACCTATTTAAATTCAATGCTGTGAATTTGAGGATTGTTGTGTTCAGAGAAGAAAAGTAAGGTTAAACTGAATTTGAGGAATGTTTCATGAATTCAGTTTCAGAATCTTCAAGAAAATGAAAGGTACAAATTAAGATCAAGGACGGAAACTTTACGTTGTATTGAACATTAATTTCTTCATTTCTTATTTGTATGTTTGATTCTTGTTCCTTCTGCCCTTTCTTAAAAGTAGAGACTCAGATTTTTGTAGCTTCTTTCACAATATCAGGAAGACCGAAGCGCTTTGCAATCAACGAACTACTTTGAAATGTAGTCACTTGTCAGACCAAGCACAGTGGCCAACTTGAACACATCTGGTTTCCACAATGGGCATTTTCCAATGAGGGTTTCTCTCAGTTATGCTGTTTGTGGGCAAAATGTTGGCCAAGATGCTTCGGATCACACCCATTGTTCTTCACAGGAATGCCATGGGATCTTTTGCATCACCTGAGGGAGGAGATGAGACCTCAGTTTAACATCTCAGCTGAAAGGGAACGCACCCAATCTTGCACTGGAATGTTAATGCTGATGTTTTGTGTTCAAGTATCTGAATTAATCTGTCAAGCTTCTGCCTAAAAGCCAATAGCGCTACGCTGAGTCATGACGGATGTACTAAAAGTTAGCCTATTGCTGGCAAGGAAGTCCGTGGACTCTGGATATTTTTCAGCATAAATCTTTCTCAAGCAGATTTGATAATGAAACCTTATCAAAACAGAGTCCAGTTCTGCCTTCGTTCCCATGCCTACACTTCAGCATTTCTCAGCTGGAATAACAGGATTATGTACTCTGCCCATTGTTTCTTCTCAAGGCCTCCCTCCCAACCAACCAGTAAAAATGGACACCCAGACTATTTATTTCCTTCTGATCCACTGGTGCTGGTGAAATCAGCTGATTTAGTGCAGATAAGCAATGGAACATTTCAGCTGCTACTGTAGATTTATTTCCAGTATAATTCAGCAACACAAAGTAATTGTGCACTATGCCGTTGCTGTTTCAATTTAATTAATACTTTGCAAATAAATACAGTATTTGCCACTCACTGAAAAATTCTTATTAGCAATGTTACAACTTGATACCATAGACGTGTTTGTGGAAAATTATATTCAGAAATTTGGTAAATATGTAAGACAATATGTGCAGGGTAGGAACAATTCATTTCGTACAACGTTGTAATTCCTTTAGGGCTGAACAGCTGGCTTTCCATGAGTCTCAACTATCATCTATTGATTGCGCACAGATGAAGCATGAGGATATTTTCATTGCAATGAAAAAAGTACGTAGTTTAAAATTTTTAAAGCTGTGCACAAAATATGTTCAAAGGGCATTCAGTGGTTGCTATATGACTATATATTGGAATCAGCAATGAATGATTTTGTACATTTGAAATGGCCAACACCAGTTGTAATTGAGATCAGGTTTCAGGACTCTTGGAATCAAAATGTGGGGTTTTTGGATAAATTACTGATATTTTGGCTCATGGTTGGTAATAAGACACCAACAAAAATGATTGCAGAATTTGAGAATGAGTGGATGATGCATCTTGATTTGTGAAGGGAAGGTACTGAAAATTTTATGTTCAACGTTTTGTTACACAGTATCTTGAAGGCTGTACTTTGAAGGAGAGTTACATGTAGGAAGTAATTACCACACTTATGCAAAGCAGTATTCCATTGAAATTATTTCAGAATCAACTATAAAAAATGTTCTATAAACTTGGCTGTTGTTCTTTGTGAAGTTATGTTGGGGAATGTATTGAACAGGAATGTTTTAACATGACATAAATTTTAGGAATTAAAGAAAGGATTTAATAATCAAAAAGAGCACTTGGGTTCTGGTCAATGTTTACTGGCATGAGAGTTTGCAGCAATACTCTCCTCTTCAAATTTGGGCATCCACTTTATTCTGATTACAGATCCCAAAGAATAGCTAGTTTACATTGTTAAAATTTACATAATGAAATGCCTATAATCCTCTAGTGACATTGGAATGATACAATTGTTTTCAAGTTGGTCATAAATATTAATGAAATAAAGGCTAATAGTTAGCAATCTAATCAAATAGATTTTTGGGGAATTTATCAGCATTTCAGCTGTGATTTATTAAATGGGCACCATCTGCATGCTGCTCGGTCCCATTTCATAAAGGCAAAATCCTGCAAATGCTGGAAATCTGAAACAAATGGTGAATGCTGGAAAAACAGCAAGTCTGACAGCACTTATCGAGAAAGAGACAGAATTAAGGTTTCAGGTCAGGTATGAATTAATTCTGAAGAAGAGTCACACTGCACTTGAAATATTAGTTCTATTTCTCTCCACAAATCCTGCTTGAGTTTTTCCAGCATTCTATATGTTCGTCACATTTCGTTTTGTTTTCCTGTTGCTGTGAGTCGTGTACCTGAATTGTGTTGCCGTAGAGAGTTACACAGCAAAAGCTTGCATGCTGCAGGCACAGAAGTGAGAGCGTAAATCTCAAGACCAGTGAATTCAGCCTGTAGACTTGGGCTTCCAAGCAGAAAGTTGTACAACTGAGCACTCAATAGACCTGCATCCTTTCATGTTAACAAAGGAAGAAGCAGGGTATTTGCTTGAGGGGATATTGGCAGGGTTGCGGAGTGGGGTTGCAAAACTCAATTGTAAAAAGAAAATTGCTCCCCTTGTTTTAGTGAACGCAATTATGATTCTAGCTCTAATTAACCATCTTCTCTGAGACCGGATTCTATGCCTCATATGGAATAAGCTTTTGTTCGGTAAAATCGGGAAACATGAACAGCTGCTGGAATTAAATTCTGTGTTTTACACTAAGGCTTGTGAAGGCTCTGCTCCTCTATCTCTTTAGACAAAACAGTCAATTTGAAGTTCAGTGAAATCCATACTACTTGAGTTATTGCAGGTGCATGGAATTGTGAACACCACGTCTTGAAATGCATGGTCTCGTTTGAAAACATTCGGCTAAAGTCGTTATCAAATGCTGTCAAGTTGTCATGTTGCAGATCATTTCAAGTGTCGAATGCATTTCTTATGTTTTGAATTGTGTGCTGTAACTTGCTGTTGGCCTTGTTCCTTTATTCTTTGGATGAGGACATAACTGGAAATGGCAATATTTGTTGCCCATCCCTAATCATGCTTGAACAGAGCAGTTTACTGAGGGCAGTTGTGAAGTTCATTCAGACAAAGGAGCTATTCCTGTTTGTTGATTTCTTGTCTTCACTTTGGGATGGCATGGTGGCTCAGTGGTTAACACTGCTGCCTCACAGCACCAGGGACTCAAGTTCAATTCCAGCCTCAGGCAACTGTCTGTGTGGATTTTGCACGTTCTCCCCGTGCCTGCATGGGTTTCCTCCGGGTGCACTGGTTTTCTCCCATAGTTGAAACATGTGCAGATTACGTGGATTGGCCATGCTAAATTGCCCATGGTGTCTAATGTAGATTAGGTAGATTAGCCAGGGTTACGTGCATGGGATAGATGCTGTTCAGAGAGTCAATCTGACAAGTCCACACAGACTGTCCGAAGAACATTCCACCCATACATGTAACCCTGGCTAATCTACCTAACCCACATTAGACACCATGGGCAATTTAGCATGGCCAATCCACGTAATTTGCACATCTTTGGACTGTGGAAGCGAACTGGAGCACCTAGAGAAACCCACACAGACACAAGGTGAATGTGCAAACTCCAAACAGTCACCCGCAGGTGGAATCGAACCTGGGTCCCCGGTGCTGTGAGACAGCAGCGCTAACCACTGAGCCACCGTGCCACCTGCTTTTGAAGTCAATTTCAAATATGCTATATGAACTCATATGAATCATAAAAGTTAGGAATATGATAGGTTTACTAACTGTGGCAACCTGGCACATTCTTTCTCTTCGGGTGCTTAGTGAAGTTTCTATAGAAAACCATAATTGAATCTACCTCAACCAACCTCCAGGATATTTATGTCAATTTGAGTATGGTGGACAAAATGACACACAGACTCTGACAGCTTGTGTATCACTTCCAAAGTTAATTTCTATGCAAAGTTTGGGGAAGTCATTGCATTGGCTTTGATTTTTCAACATAATCAAACTTTTACCCTTGGATAGAAACAGAAATTGCTGGAGAAACTAAGCACGTCTGGTAGCATCAGTGAAGATGAAACAAAGTTAGTGTTTTAAGTCCAGTGAATCTTATTCAGACCCTTTGATTTTGATTTGATTAACTTTTAATTTTTGGATGGTTCCAGTTTGAGTGAGCACCTCAAATTTTCAGCAATATTTTGCTTTCTTTCCAATTGCTTTGAAAGCACTGTTCCACAATAGTAGTATTATCAGTGAGCGAGCCATACTTAAAAGCATTCATCGCTATATTTAAAAAAACTCTGTATAAAAATAGCCAGTGTACCCCAGCCTTAATGGTCTGCAGATTTGTTCAAGACCGAATGTTTTTGTCAATTCCTTAATGGTTAATATTGGCTTTGTATAGAAAGGGTACAAAACTTTACCAACGTTAGAAGTATTATGTTAAGTGTCTTGTAGTGCAAAGGTAATATCCCAATCCCTCTGAGAATTTTACCTCTAATATAATTGCCTCAGGTGAAGAAGAGTAAGACCACTATTCATGTCCCTTCATTGTGGTGCAGCTCAAACTTGAAGCTGGCGATGAATTAGAAGTGTTAATTATCATGATAACAGAATCTAGTCTGGTACCATGGAGCACCAGGAATCTTAGCGTGGTAAGAAATCATTCAGTCACTTGAGGCTCCTCTTTCATCCAATTAGGTCATAACTAATCCATACCTCAACTCTTGTCTCTATACTATACTTCTAACATAATTGTCTATGAAAGTATAGAAATTTCAACTGTGCTTGGCTTGGAAAATGCTTATGGACTACTGATTTGAATATTATGCCCAACTACTCTGGATCTCCCCACTACATGAACCAGTTCATCATCATTAAATCCGTTTGTAGATTTCAAACCTTGTTTTCAGCGGCAGCAGCATGAGCCAGGGGCCGACGGGAAGGTTTTGAGTTGTTCAGTCGCGGGAGTCCGGGAGAGAGCACGAGGGCAGCCGGGAAGGTAAGTTTTCTTTATAAAAGTCTTACCTCGCGTGACTGCGGCCTTCAGTTGTTCAGCGGAGGAGGAGTCCCAGACCGGGTACAAGTGGTCGGCTGGGTAACAGTTATCTTTCACCCAATAAATTTGGGAAGTAAATAATTAATTAATTTTAAATAATTAGCTAAGTAGAGATGGCAGGTCAGGTGGTGTGTTGTAGCTGTATGATGTGGGAGCTAGCTGATCCCATTGAGAACGCCAGTGACCACATCAGCAAGTGTTGGCTGCTTGAGGAGCTCCGGCTCAAAATCGATGAGCTGGAATCCGAACTCCAAACACTGCGGCACATCGGGGAGGGGGAGAGATACCTGGATGCTGTGTTCCAGATCAGCAGCCAGGGACAGCAGTGTGTGACTACGAGTGAGGCAGGTAGAGGAACCCTGCAGACAGGAACACAGGAGCCGCAGCCCTTGACATTGTCCCACAGGTATGAGGCACTTGCTCCCTGCGTGGATGAGGACCAGGGCTGCGGCAAGGATGAGTCAACTGACCATGGCACCATGCTTCAGGAAGCCATTCAAGAGTGGGGGGTTAAGGGAAAGATTGTAGTTGTAGGGGATTCTATCATCGGGGATAGACAGTATCCTTTGTAAGCAGGATAGAGAGTCCCGCACGGTATGTTGCCTGCCCGGTCCCAGGGTGCGAGAAATCTCTGACCAGCTTGGGAGGATACTAGTGAGGGAGGGGAAGGATCCAGTTGTTGTGGTCCACATAGGTACCAACAACATAGGCAGGAGTAGGAAAAAAGACCTGTTTCGGGATTATGAAAAGCTAGGAACAAAATTTAAAAAAAAAGGTCTTCAAGGGTCGTAATCTCTGGATTGCTGCCCGAGCCATGTGCAAATTGGCACAGGGAGGCAAGGATCAGGGAAGTGGCTAAAAGAGTGGTGTGGGAAAGAGGGTTTCCTTTTCATGGGGCACTGACATCAGTTCTGGGACAGGAGGGATCTATACCGCTGGGATGGACTCCACCTGAACAGGGCCGGGTCCAGTGTTCTGGTAAATAGGGTGGTCAGTAGGACTTTAAACTAGTAAGTAGGGGGGAAGGGAGGAGTGAGCGTACAGGAAGTAAAGCAATAAATGGAAGGCAAAGCAGCAGGTTAGCAGGTGACGAGGAAGCTTCAAGTCCTCGTATACGACTTGTATAGGACTTTGGTTCGACCACATTTGGAATACTGTGTACAATTCTGGTCACCACATTACCGAAAGGATGTGCATGTTTTGGAGAGGGTGCAGAGGAGGTTCAGCAGGATGTTGCCTGGTGTGGAGGGCGCTAGCTATGAAGAGAGGTTGAGTAGATTAAGATGATTTACATTAGAAAGACGGAGGTTGAGGGGGTACCTGTTTGAGGTCTACAAAATCATGAGCAGTATAGACAGGGTGGATAGCAAGAAGCTTTTTCCCAGAGTGGGGACTCGATTACTAGGTGTCACAATTTCAAGGTGAGAGGGGAAAAGTTTAAGGGAGATAGGCATGGAAAGTTCTTTACGCAGAGGGTGGTGGGTGCCTGGAACACGTTGCCAGCAGAGGTGGTAGAGGCGGGTACGATAGCGTCATTTAAGATGTATCCAGACGGATACATGAATGGACAGCGAGCAGAGGGATACAGATCCTTGGAAAATAGGCGACAGGTTTAGATAGAGGATCTGGATCGGCGCAGACTTGGAGGGCCTGTTCCTGTGCTGTAATTTTCTTCGTTCTTTGAAAATTAGGAAAAAAGTTAAAGGGAAGGAGAACTCGAGCTGTTAGTAATGGAGGTAATAGGACTTAAAAAGAAGGTGCAAAAACAGGCATAAAGGCACTTTATCTGAATGCTTGGAGCATCCGAAACAAGGTGGATGAGTTGATGGCGCAAATCATGGCAAATGGGTATGATTTAGTAGCCATTACAGAGACATGGTTGCAGGATGGTCATGACTGGGAGTTAAATATCCAGGGGTATCAAACTGTTCAGAAGGACAGACAGGAAGGTAAGGGAGGTGGTGTCACTCTGATTTTTAAGGATGATATCAGGTCAGTAGTGAGAGATGATATAGGCTCTACTGAACAAAAGGTTGAATCCATTTGGGTGGAAATTAGGAATAGCAGAGAAAAGAAGTCACAGATAGATGTGGTCTATAGGCCACCAAATAATGAAATCGTGGTGGAGCGGGGAATACATATAGAATTAGCTAATGCATGTAAAAATGGTACAGCAATTATCATGGGGGATTTTAATTTACATATCAATTGGTCAAACCAGGTCGGTCATGGCAGCCCTAAGGAGAGGTTCATAGAATGCATCTGCGATAATTTCCTTGAACAACATGTGTTGGAACCTACGAGGGAGCAAGCTGTCCTAGATCTAATCCTGTGTAATAAGACAGGAATAATTAAAGATCTCACAGTTAGGGATCCTCTCAGAAGGAGCGATCACAGTATGGTCGAAGTTAAAATACAGATGGATCGTGAGAAGGTTAAATCCAGTACCAGTGTCCTGTGCTTAAACAAAGGAGACGATGATGGGATGAGGGAGGAGTTAGCTAAGGTAGAATGGGAGCAAAAACTTCATGGTGGGTCAATTGAGGAACAGTGGAGGACTTTCAAAACAATTTTTCACAGTGCTCAGCAGAAGGATATTCCAGTGATAAGGAAGAACTGTAGGAAAAGAGAAAGCCAGCCATGGATGTCTAAGGAAATAAGGGAAAGTATCAGATTGAAAAAAAACACATACAAAAAAGCGAAGAGCAGTGGGAAGCTAGTAGACTGGGAAATCTTTAAAAGCCAACAGAAAGCCACAAAAAAAGTAAGATAGATTATGAGAGTAAACTAGCCCAAAATTTAAAAACAGGCAGCAAAAGTTTCTATAAATATGTAAATCGTAAAAGAGTGGCAAAGGTAAAGATTGTCCTTGAGAGGATGAGAAGGTCAATTTAATAACTGGGAACGAGGAAATAGCCAAGGCATTAAACAGTTATTTCATGTCGGTCTTCACAGTGAAAGACACAAATAACATGCTAAAAACTAATAGCAAGAAGGTTATAGCAGGTGAGGACCTGGAAACTATCATTATCACTAAGGAGGCAATGTTGGGCAAGCTAATGGGGCTAAAGGTAGACAAGTCTCCTTGCCCTGATGAAATGTATCCCAGGGCACTAAAAGGGGTGATGGGGGAAATAGCAAATGCACTGATAATTATTTATCTAAATTCACTGGACACTGAGGTGGTTCCCGCAGATTGGAAAACAGCCAATGTGACACCACTGTTTAAAAAAGGAAGTAGACAAAAAGCAGGTAACTGTAAGTTAGCTCAACTTCGGTAGTGAGGAAAATGCTTGAATCTATCATTAAGGAAGAAATAGCAAGACACCTGGATATAAGTTGTCCCATTGGGAACACCCAGCATGGGTTCATGAAGGGTAGGTCATGTTTAACTAATTTGGTGGAATTCTTTGAGGACATTACTTGCATGGTGGACAATGGGGAACCCGTGGATGTGGTGTATCTGGATTTCCAGAAGGCATTTGACAAGGTGCCACACCAAAGACTGCTACGTAAGATAAAGTTGCACGGTATTACAGGTAATGTATTGGCATGGATAGAGGATTGGTTGACCAGTAGAAAGCAAAGAGTAGGGGTAAATGGGTGTTTTTCTGGTTGGCGGTCAGTGGCTCGTGGTGTGCCTCAGGGATCAGCGTTGGGACCTCAATTGTTTACAATTTACTTGGATGATTTGGAGTTGGGAACTAAGTGTGGTGCGTCAAAATTTGCAGATGACACTAAGATGAGTGGTAGAGCAAAGTATACAGAAGACACAAAGTCTGCAGAGGGATATAGATAGTCTAAGTGAGCGGGCAAAGGTCTGGCAGATGGAGTACAATGTTGATAAGTATGAGGTCATTCCATTTTGGTAGGAATAAGAGCAAAATAGACTATGTTTTAAATAGTAAAATATTGCAGCATGCTGCTGTGCAAAGGGACTTGGGTGTCCTTGTGCATGAATCGCTAAAAGTAGGTGATGTAGGTGCAGCAGGTAATTAAAAAGGCAAATGGAATTTTGTCTGTCATTGCTAAAGGGATGGAGTTTAAAAACAGGGAGGCTATGCTGCAGCTGTATAGGGTCCTGGTGAGGCCACACCTGGAGTACTGTATGCAGTTTTGGTCTCCGTACTAGAGAAGGGATATACTAGCACTGGAGGGGGTACAGAGGAGATTCACTTGGTTGATTCCAGAGTTGAGAGGATTAGATTATGAGGAGTAACTGAGTAGACTGGGCTTATGCTCATTGGAATTCAGAAGAATGAGGGGAGATCCTATCGAAACACATAAGATTACGAAGGGAATAGATAAGGTGGAGGTAGGGAGGTTGTTTCCACTCGCAGGTGAAACTTGGGCTAGAGGGCATCGCCTCAAAATAAAGGGAAGCAGATGTAGGACTGAGGTCAGGAGGAATGTCTTCACCGAAGGGGTTGTGAATCTATGGAATTCCCTGCCCAGTGAAGCGTTTGAAGCTACCTCACTGAATGTTTTTAAGGCAAGGCTAGATAAATTTTTGAACAGTAAAGGAATTAAGGGTTATGGTGAGCGGGCGGGTAAGTGAAGCTGATTTTCAAAAAGGTCAGCAGTAATCTTATTGAATGGCGGGGCAGGCTCGAGGTCCAGATGGCCTCCCCCTCGTCCTTTTGTTATTAAATTGACCTTTATCCTTCTAAACACAGGTAAATGCAAACAGTTATTTGTTCAAACTGTTGTCACAATTTAGTAGTCATGTAGCAATCCATGTCCAAATGTAGCCAGACCTGGACAATATCCAGGTTCAGGCTGACCAGTGGCAAGCAACATTCCTGCCACATGAGTACCAAGCAACGATCAAGTCCAGCAAATGAGGGTCTGTCCATCGTCTCACCTTCTTTGGCATAACCATCATATACCCAACTATCAACATCCTGTAAGTTAACATTCATTAGAAAATGAACTGGATGAGCCAGATAAATTTAAGAGCACATCAGAGGCCAGGAATTCTGCAGCAAGCAACACTCTCACCCTGACTCCCCAAAGCCTGTCCACTACTTACAAAGCACGAGTGAATAGTGTGATAGAATACTTCCCACTTTGCTGGCTGAGTGCAGCTCCAAAACACTGAAGAAGCTTGACACCATCAGGACAAAGTGACCCACTTAATTAACCCTACATCTACAAAAATTTATTTCCTTGCAACACCAATACTAAGTTGCAGCAGTGTTTACCATCAACAAGATGAACTGCAGAAATTCACCAAGGCTCCTTGGACAGCGCATTCAAAACTCATGAGAACTAACATCTAGTCTACAAGAGTAGCGCACACATGAGTACCACCATCTGCAAGTTCTCCTCCAAGCTGCTCAACATCCTGACTTTGACTTGGAAATATATCACTGTTCCTTCACTGTCACTGGATCAAAATCCTGGAATTCCCTCCCTAACAGAATTGTGGGCCTACCATTCGAAATGAATTGCAATCAAGAGGGCAGCACATACCACCTTCTCAAGTGCAGCCAGGGATAAGCGATAAATTCTGGCCCAGCCAGTGAGACCCACATCCAACGCGTGAATTAAAAATAAAACTTTAGGCTCTGATCTGATTCTAAGTAATCTGAGCAACACCGCCTCCAAGGTTATTGTGTGTTTGAGATTTGCCATCCAAAACCTGAAATCAGCATTCCACCTTGTTGTGACCAAGCATTGTACAACTGAGGCATCTGCTCTCACTTTTTAAATTTCAGCCCCATTAAAATGTAAGTCAACACTGCCTTTGTCATTTTGATTTAATTGTGTTCATTTTCATCTTTTTAATGTTTGTTTGTATCCGAATAGCTACATTCCTTAGCTGCGGCATAGCTCTGAGTCCATCACTGTTGAGCCAATTAATCCTTCTAATCGTTAGTTCAAGGGCAGTTGAAGATCTGAACAGGTTGAAGTTGTTCCACTGCCTCCTACTTTCAGCCATAGCCAGTACAATAGCAATTTGACTAACTTAAAGGTAGCATGTCTATTACCTTTGATTATTCTAACATAATTTCAGTTCAGAATTTCTAACACAATTTAAAATGGATCAGTGAAGTAGATTAGACCTCTTTCTCTGATATGTTCTCCATTCATGTCTGAATCTTTAAAAAAGCAGCAAGATGAAAATATAATCCAATGTGTTGGGTTTGCCCAGTTTAGATCTATATATTGGCCCATCTAACATGACTGTCATCTCCAAGTTGACGCTAAATCTTACTTGGTCCTTATTTGTTTGGGAAATCAGTTAATTAAGTCACATTCTGTCAGTTTTATTGATGAGGGTTTCAGCTTGTCTATATATATGTGTGTGTGTGTGTGTGTGTGTGTGTATATATATATATATATATCTAATATGTATATATATTATAATATATAAAAAAAGCTGCCAAATGACAGTGATTTCTTCAATCACCTGATGTGTATCAAAAATGACATTTATAATTCTGTGCTTTATATATTTGCATATGAAAAGCATGCAAGCGTCACTGTACTGAGTGACAGTTCTGACAACACAAATTATATGCATAATGGCACTCGGTACCATTGTCAGTTGTCACAAACCTGTGGAACTCTAGTTCATAATTTCCTGCAGTTGGTTATACTTTAACAAATGGAAATTTGATTACAGTAAAGATTGTTGATCACAGACACATCAAACCTTCAGTCAAGCTACTGACCACATAGACCACCATTTTCACTAATTTTAAATAAAACTTTTCACGAGTCATTGACATTTGTCCAGGTACAAAAGGCATCAACAGCTCTCAGTAACTTGCCCAAGTACTCATTCATCCTATTTTGTTAGTAAACTCTTGATTTTAGGGTATCTTGTGGAGAACCCAGGTTTTTTTAAAATTCTAAGCAGGTGTTCCCTCGCACACATCCTATTACTTGGTGGCTCGTCAACAAGCAACAGTAAAAAGCTCCAGCTCTGTGCTCTGAAGGACTGAAATAGGGCTTGTGGTGCAATGGTAGTGTGTCAGCCTCCATGTCAGAATGTTGCAGGTTCATTCACATCTGGTTCACTTTAAGGGCTCTTGTGGCATGGTGGTAGTGACCCTACATCTTAAGTCAGCAGGCCTGGATCAAGTGTGTGACAACAACTCTGTACAGCAAGACAGCAAATGGAATGCCACGTTACAACAGCAACATCAATTTAGGGGTTCTTGAAGCATAGTGGCAGCGTCTCAAACTCTGAACCAGAAGACCTGGGTTCAAGTGTCAACCAGCTTCAGATGCATAATAATGTCTCTGTACACATTGATTAGAAAATATTTAAAGGCTGAGGGCCACTTGTGGCACCAACTGCTGTGACTTTGATATGTTGGTCTTCATGTTGCACCATGAGGTGCACAACTGATAAAATCATTGCTGAAAGCTGTCCAAGGAATTAAAAGCTTGAATACCTACAATGTTTTTTTATAACCTAGGGTTATTCCACATTACAGTACAGCCGAAGAAATTGTTGTGGTTCCTGTTATAGGAAATGCAGCAATAATTTGTGCACAAAGACCCAGACTCTGCAGTGACATGTATGGCCGAATGATCTGTTCCTTTCATGTTTCATGGGATGAGAAACAGGGCAAATGCAAATACAGTTTTTTGAAATGTAACAAAGTCAGTTCTTCTTAATAAATCACATTTTGCTGTTTGTCAATTCTTGGCTTATTTCTATATTAACTTGAACAGTTGGCAGCACTAATACTTTTGTCAGTGTTGTTCCACTTCAGTTATCAAAGTTGTAATTGTATTTTGGAAAATTGATTCTGAAATTGTACTTTGATGAAATTAGGTTGTCCCTGGCATTCCATATTGATTTTACTGTGAAAATCTCATTCACTTAACAGATTTGCAATATATTGTTGCACATTTGCAAATTGTTGGCTGTCCCCCAAGTTTGTGCTGGGAACGTTTGACAGAAATGTATACATCTGCTTGTGTTCCATTGAAGAAGTGCAGGTTGTTTTGTTTGTTTGCAATTCAAGCCTTAGTAACATTTTCAGATCTTTAGCAAATCATGCTGGATTTCATTTTATTGATTTCTAGTTTACCAAGTGGATTATTATCTCTGAAAGTTTCCCCTCTCTAAGACTGAGTGGGCTATCATTACTGAACTTGCCCTTCTATTTCTCAAAATAGGGATGTGATATTTGCAATTCTTCAGTCCCAATCAACACTTTCGGAGCTAAAAGGCAGTGCCCAGAGCCTCTGCACTTTAAGTCCTTGCATCCCATCTGACCACTGACTTTTCTACATAGAGAAACGTTCTGGCACTGCCAAATATTTGAGCCGCTGTTTAGCCACTTTCAATTTCCCTTTAGTTTGATTTTTACTTGATTAGCAGATCCTGTTCTTTAATGAAAACCTATGCACAGTATTCATCCAGGACCTTAAATATGTCCTTTTCCAAAGGAAGGTCATCTTCAGGTCCCAAATTAGTCTCACACATGCCTTAATGACCCACTTTTTATATGTCTATGAATGAATTGTTGGTTCATTTGGATTTTGCCCTGTAAAGGTATTTTCATCCAGTTGTTTTCACCTCATTGTCTGATGTGACAATGCTTGTGTTATCTCCTGTAACATAAGCAAATGGGTATGAAAACTGTGGTATCAAAGAATTCAATAGATGTTTATTCTAACTGTTATGTGCAGACATTGCCATCATCAGGCATGTAAATATCTGGGCTAGTTTGAAGCTATTATGTTGCAATGGAGGAGCATGCTTCCAGCAGACGGTGTGTGAGATCTTTGGTCACTGGTCCCTCTGTGTGATATGATAAGCAAGCCTTTGCAAAATGTACTGAAATACAACACAAATTCTCCTTTCTTTTTGTTTACCTCGATCAAAATCACACAACACTATGTTATAGTCCAACATGTTTGTTTGAAGATTCATGCTTTCGGAGCCTCGCTCCTTCAGGTGTCAGTGAGAGAGATGGCATCAGAAACAGAATTTATAAGGAAAAGATCAAAGGGTCATAGACCTGTTGCAAATATGTTGAACAAACCTAAGATGGTTGTTAAATCTTTAATCAGTTAGAAAGGATTAATATGCAAATTACAGAATTTCTTTCAAGTCACTGCATTGAGATAGCTGAAGGTTTTATCCTCAGTATGCCAGTGGTAGCATCCCAGGTCAGACAATGCATTTTAGGTGTGAGGCCTTCTTTAGAATCTGGCTGTCTATCAACTTGGAGTCAGACTGGTTTTATTTCCAAAGTAGGAATTTATAAAATGCCACATCGGCTTTCTACAAAATGTGTGCTTTTTGAACAAAATAGAATACATCTGCAAATGCAAATTCAGCCCATAGATTTGTGTGTGTGCGCACACGTGTGTGCGAGGGAGACAGTGAGTCTGTGTGTGCGTGTGTTAGTATATAGTATGGCAAAGTCACCTGTAGTGCAACATGAACTCTTGATCCCGGTTGAGGCCATCCTCATGGATACCGAGCTTGGCTATCAGCCATTGCTTGGCAACTCTGCGTTGTTGTGTGTCCCGAAGTCTGCCTTGGAGGATGTTTATCGAAAATCCAAGGCCAAATGTCCTTGACCGCTGAAGTGTTGCCTGACTGGGATGTTCCCTCCTAGTGAGCAGGTTGTTGTGTGGTGTCCATTCATCCATTTGTCATAGCGTTTGCATGGTTTCGCCAATATACCATGCCTCCGGGTATCCTTGCCTGCAGCGTACGAGATAGACAATGCTGGCCGAGCCACATGAGTATTTGCCAAGCATGTGGTGGGTGGAGATCCCACGTGTGATGATAGAATCCATGTCCGTGATCTGACATTTGTTTACCTTGGTTCTGTATTAAATTATAAGCCTTGTATTTATCATAAGCCTCATTTTTTTCAGTTTCTGTTTCATTTTAATTTTAATATCTTGAGTAATTCAAGCGTTGGGTGTTTTGTCTTCCCACTTAAAGGGTTATGTCCTGTCTATAATGAAATTATTTCTTCACTGAGGGCCTGTTATTGCTCATCTCCTACTTTACCTGCCAATCTTGATTTCATTGTATATGGACCCAGGTTCCATTTCAACTCACTGGATTTAGCTCTCCTTTTGTTGAATATTTTCATAGTTGAGTTTCTTTTTCCATAACCATTCTAAACTCAAGATACCATTTTACAGATGGGGAGAATGTTCCAGGATTTTGACCTAGCGACAGTGAAGGAGCAATAATATATTTCTAAGTCAGAATGGTGAATGGTTTGGAGGCACATTTGCAGGTGGTAGTGTTTTGATGTATCTTGTCCTTTTAGATGGAAGTAATCATGGGATTGGAAAGTGATGTCTAAGGATCTTTGAATTTCTGCAGTGAATCTTGTAGGTAATACGCACTGCTACTGAGCATCAGCGGTGGAGGGAGTGGATGCTTGTGGATGTGGTACCAATCAAGTGGTTGCCTTGTCCTGGGTGGTGTCAAACTTCCTGAGTGGTGCTGGAGTTGTGCCCACCTATGCAAGTGAAGACTATTCCTTCGCACTCTTATACAACACAGTGTGGAGCTGGAGGAAGACAGCAGCCAGGCAGCATTATAGGAGCAGGAAAGCTGACGTTTCACGTCAGAAATTTCTGAAGAAGGGTCCTGACCCGAACCATCAGCTTCCCTGCTCTCTGATGCTGCCTGGCCTGCAGTGTTCCTCCAGCTCCACACTCTGTTTTCTCAGACTCCAGCATCTCAGTTCCTACTATCTCCTTCACACTCTTGACTTGTGCCTTGTAGATGGTGGACAGGGTTTGGTGAGTCAGGACGTGAGTTACTCACTGCATTATTCCAAGCATCTGACCTGCTTGAGCCACTGTGTTAATGTGGCAAGTCCAGTTGAGTTTCTAGTGTATGGTAACCCCAAGCATGTTGATAGTAGGGAATTCAGTGATAGTAACACCATTCAGTGTCAAGGGGCAGTTATTTCATTCACTTTTTGGAGATGGTCACTGCCTGGTAATTGTGTGGTGCAAATGTTGTGATTCCCCAGAATTGGATCCAGAGCTGCTGCCTTCCCTGTCAGGCTAGAAACAAATTGATCAAAAAAGTTGTTATGCACCCTGCAGGAATTAGTCATCCTCTTTCTCCTTTTTGCTATGAGTTTTCACGTCTACATTCGGACAATTTAAGGACCCATTTATTCCCTGTAATTTCCAAATGCACATCAAGAAAGCTAAAGCTTTCCAGTGGGAATTTAGAATGGACTCTTCGTTTTTCAGCAAATGCTTGCTCCAGACTAGCGTGGACTCTCAATGCTTTTTGTGTTTAGGCTTAAATGCCGGAAAGCTTATTTTAAATTTGGTGCAAATCAATCTTTAATTTATTAGGAATCTGAAGTAAAAAGATTTGTCTGGTGCACACTTAATCAGTTGATTCAATGAATCAGACTGTATTTGTGGATTGAAGCCATTGCAGTTGCCATGGAAACCCTGTCTGTGTAACATTGCTACATTCCCTTATTTCTTGTGCACTTTTCCTATTCTCATGTATTGATTTCTCAACAAGACATGGCATCACTTTTCATTCGTAAGTGGCAGTGTTTAATGTCTAACATAAATATTTACATAACATCCGATTTTGTTTTTGACATTATTCCAATTTAAGCAATACTGAGCAGCAGACCAGGCCCTATCCAGCAAATATCAATCATTAATTCTTGTACATTACATTATTCGAAAAATATGCAAGGTCATCAAATAGTGCTTCAATTGCTGCATCTCCAGTCAAAAAAGCAGATTTTTTTTAATGAGTAAATCTGCAGCATTGCTCACAGTGAGTCAAAGGTCATGTTTATGCCATGTTGGAGATAACATCAGGCCAAATGATTTACAGTGAATTAAGTGAGAAATTCCATTTTTATGAAATTTTGATTGTGGAATTCTTACTGGTGTCCTGGGATTAAATTTTACTTCAGTTTTGTTCAACATCATTCTGTCATAGTGCTGTTTGATTTGGAACTCTCAATTGATGGAAGCAAATGGAAGTGTGATTTCTTTGGGGGACGATTAATATTACGTTTGTTCCCTGACAATATCTCGGGCTTTAGTTAGTTTGTTCCTTCAACTAGCCTTGATTGCAGATTTTAATTTCCTATTTTCCCATGGGTTTTTGAAGTAGTTCAGTTTTTATTAAAGCGATGATCAGCATTTAAAAACAGCATTTAAAAAAGGATTTTTCTGCTCGGTCATCAGATTTCATTTCTGATGCAATTGAGCTATTTTGCAAGGTGCGATCTCCTTAACCAGGTAAAATTCTCCACACAGCATTTACAGATGGAAATGCTGCATTTCAGATGTGTCCAGTTGAAATGTAGTTCCAATAAGTGGCCACGAGGCAGCACTGTGGACTGATCTTCTGAGCAACATCCCAAAACTTTGTTGCCATTTTGTTTTTTGCCTTTGCTGCAGCTTAGGAAGAAATTAGAAATTAAAAATGATACCAGGTGGCTTTTAGCCCTGTGATCACTTTTTACCATTGGATATTCAACATCCATCCCATCAGTGTGGTCCTGTATTGCACCAGGCATTTCCCATGAAGATTTTTCTTACTCCCAACAGGTATGTTGCTGTACTTGGCTTTGGCTGACCCAGTATATTGATTCAACTGATTCCAACTTCTACCTTTGATACTTCAACTTTTCTCCATCAATGCCTCAGTTCTGCTTGCCCACAGGTTCACCAGAAGACTTCAATCCTGGCTGTTTACAGCAGGGCCTCCTAGAGCGTTCATGCAAGTTTGTTTATATTTTGGGTGTTTACAACAGGAGAGAGAAAAGATTGAAACACGTGAACTTTCTTTTGAGCTTAGAATAATGGAGGATTGGTTTTTTGTTTTGTCATGTTCCCTGTTAATGTACTGGTCAAGTTAGATCATAGAATAAAGTCTGACTTGATAAAATTTTGTTTTGGTATGATTTTAATAAAGTGGTCTGTAACTGAAACACAAAGCACACAGTTTTGCAGATTTTGATTTGCCAATAAAACAAATTTATGAAGCAAACGAAATGCTAAAATGGAATAATCCAATGTTTACTTATAATAAAACTTAAGAGTTTTAAACAGAAAGGAGGATTGTAAATCCATTAATCCTAAAACACTCCTTTTTTTCGAAAAAAAGGCAATAACTGTTTTTCGTCTCCAACAGCAATCCTTGTATAGTGTTTAAACCAGGATCCTTTCTCGAACTCCACGATGGTTGAAGGTACCTGTGACCTCACCTCCTAGATTTTGATCCTCTGATAGCTTACTCCTACAGTTGTCATTTATCTGAATTTGATCAAATTCAGCTTCAAGTCCTCTTCAGAGTTTTACATCAACTCTTCCGAACTAAGATTATCAATAACACCTTACTCTGAGGTCATCTAGTTTTGCTACATTCTCCCTTCTTAGGAGCACTGCTCTATACATGCATCTCCATGCAACGATTTCAAAGAACTCCCTGCACAAAGTAAAACTGAAACAAAAATCTTTCCCCCGAACATGGATGAATTTAGCACATGAATTTACAATTTATTGTCATTGTATTTTTCTTGTAAAAGTACACCTGAAAAGCGTTGCAAGTCACGTTACCATGGCACCTATATTAATGACAGAAGTCATAAGTAAATTCATAAGTAACAGTTAAAGGTAAATTAGCCACCATGCCAGGGTACTGCTCCGCAGGGCCAATACTACCATGCCAGGGAAAAGACCGCCACTCCAGACTACTGAAAGCCACTGGTTAAGCCATTAAATGAAGGTATATTGAATTTTAATGTTATAATAATATCTATACTAATTGGAAACATTAAAAACAGAGAATGAAAAAAAAATTGTACAAGTGAACTGAGTAGATGAGCTACGGGCTTCTGGGCTGATGAGCCTGCATGCTATGTTGTGCTGCTCCTCCGCCACTGCTATCCTGTACTCCCCCAAGCTTCAAAAAAACTCTCAGTCTGCAAATTTCTCACAAAGAGCTTGAGGTGCAGTTGTCTACCTTGCTAAGTTGTAAAATCCTAAAATAAACAATGAACCCAGGGGGTGCCAATGTAGCCTTCAGCTTGAGCAGCATGGCAGGTCCGGCCCAGGATTCCTTGAGGCAGTGTCTGCGGCATCTTCCAGCCCAGGATTCCAACAGCCTGGCGTGGTGGTCTGCTTCAGCAACGTCTTCAGTGGCATGGTGGAATTCCAACAGCCCGAAATTCAGCGGCTTCGATGTCGGCTTTCTGCAGCAGTGGAGAATGTGATTCCTGCCTTTTTCTCAACCTTGGGAACCCTTGAGCCGTGAATTGAACTAAGGTGGACATTATCTTAATTTTTTTAAATATTTGATTTCTCCTCCTAATTTGGGGGTTCGAACATGGTGACTTCAACACTTTTCACAACATTTTTGTAAAAATACAAGTGACAATAAATGACTAATGTACAAATCTATTCTACTTAGAGAAGTCCAGAGCCCAAAGCCCAGAAAAGCTTTCGGAGCATTTTGAAGAAAACCTGACTAGAGACAGATTCGCATGTGGTCTTCAAGAAAAAGAAGATTGTTAACGTAATTAAGGGAATGATTCACGTTAGGGAAAGAATTTAGTTTGTGAACCTTTCAAACCAGAAACATTTGTTTAGAACTCTGCAGATGGTTATAAATTTGAGAATGTCTGAGATCTCACTTGTGGAACAAATCCTTGGAGAAAGCCTCTCTGCTCATGGACTGGAACTGAGAAGAAGCAATTCTTTTTGAATTTTGATTAACTGTAAAGTGATAATGTAGGGTAGTAGATAAGATATTTTTTGCCATGTGTTGAGAAATCTTTCAAAATACCATATTTAAATAGCTTGCTTTGTTTTAGTTTTGCTTGCTTTCTGTAGTGTAGTGTCAATATGTTGTGGATCACCATAACCTGACATAATGCAATTTCTTTTGATTCACTTCACTCATGGGGTGCAGATGCCTCTGGCTGGCCATCCCTACTAGCCTTTGAGAAGGTGGTGGTGAGCTGCCATCCTAAACCACTGCAGTCCACATGCAATAGATTGACCCAATGTGTTGTTAGAGAGGGAATTCCAGATTTTGACCCAGTGACAATGAAGCAATGACAACATATTTACAAACTCACAATCACTTTCACCTAGAATGACAACGGCAACAGATATATGGGAACAACACCGTCTACAAGTTGCTTGGAAGTGAACTTGCAAGTGGTGGTGTTCCCATGTATCTGCTGCCTTTGTCATTCTAGGTTGATGTGGTTGTGGGTTTGGAAGCTGCTGTATAAGGAGTCTTGGTGAATTTCTGCAGTGTATCTTGTAGATAGTGTGCACTGCTGCTACTGTGCATTGGTGGTGAAGGGAATGAAAACTTCTGAATGTAGTGACAATGAGATGTGGACTGCTTTATCTTGGATGGTGTCAAGCTTCTTAAGTGTTGTTGGAACAGCACTCATCCATGCAAGTGGTGAGTCAGGAGGTGAGTTGCCTGTGGTAGTATTCCTAGCCTCTGAAATCTGACTTGCTCTTGTAGCCACTGTATTTATATGGTGAGTCCAGTTGAAGTCCTGGTCAACTCTAAACCCAAGTAAGTTGATAGTGGGG
This sequence comes from Ginglymostoma cirratum, assembly GCA_024137785.1. Lineage (NCBI taxonomy): Eukaryota > Metazoa > Chordata > Chondrichthyes > Orectolobiformes > Ginglymostomatidae > Ginglymostoma > Ginglymostoma cirratum. The sequence goes on along the minus strand of JAHRHZ010000045.1, from coordinate 12,587,964 downwards.
GATTTGGTACTGATAACATTGAATGTCAAGGCATTGTGGTTTGATTGTCTCTTGTTGGAGATGGTGATTGCCTGGCATTTGTGTGGTGCAATTTTTACTTGCCGCTTGTCTGCCCAAGCCTGGGTATTGCACAGATCCTGTTGCATTTGACTGCTTCAGTATCAAGGAATCGCAAATGGGGCTGAATATTGTGCAATTATTAGGAAACATCCCCAGTTTTGACCTTTATGATGGTGGGAAGGTTATTGGTGAAGCAGGTGAAGATGGTTGCACCTAGGACACTATCCTGAGAAACTCGTGCAGAGATGTGCCGAAGCTGTGATGACTGACCTCCAATACCATCTTCTGATGTGCTAAGAATGACTCTAACCAGCAGAGACTTTGCCCAGATTCCTATTGATCCAGTTTGGGTAGGTCTACTTGATGCCACACTCAATCGAATACAGCCTTGATGTCAAGGCCTATCACTCTTCCCTCACCTCTGTATATCAGCTCTTTTGTCCATGTTTGAACCAAAGCTGTAATGAAGTCAGGAGCTAAGTGGCGGTGGCAGAACCCAAACTGGGTGTCTTTGAGCAGTTGCTGCTTGATAGCATTGTTGATGACATGTTCCATCACTTTACTGATGATTGGGAGTAGAATGATGGAGCAGTAATTTACTGAATTAGATTTGCCCTGCTTTCCATTTGCAGGACATAGGCAGTTTTCCACGTTGTTGAGTAGTATTTTAACTGTACAGGACAATATAAGCACGATGTCCTTAATTTTTGTGTTCACTTTCACTTGTAATGAAGGATAGCATCCAGTTAGTTGTCTCAATTACTTGGTGTGCCCACACACTCACTTTTTGTGTCTTGCACTCCAAAATACCTGGATCCTACAGCACTTCAGAATTCTGATCATTTTGAGTTCAAGTAAAGGGTCATAGAGTCATAGAATTGTCCGGCACAAAACAGACCCTTGGTCCAATTCATCCATACCAACCACATATCCTAAATTAATAACTCTTTTATTCATTCATAAGGTGAGGGTGTCACTAGTTAGGCAGCATTTATTGCCCATCACTAATTGCCCAGAGGGCAGTTAAAAGTCAACCACATTGCTGTAGGTCTGGAGTCACATGTAGGCCAGACCAGGCAAGGATGGCAGTTTCCTTCCCTAAAGGATATTAGTGAACCAGATGGGTTTTTCCAACAATCGGCAGTGGATTCACAGTTATCATTAGACTCTTAATTCCAGATATTTATTGGATTCAGATTCCACCATCTGCCCTGGCAGGATTCGAACCTGGGTCCTCAGAATGTTATCTGGGTCTCTGGATTAACAGTCCAGTGATAATACCATGAGGCCATCACCTCCCTAGTCTAGTCCCATTTGCCAGCATTTGGCCCATATCCGTCTAAAACTTTGCTATTCATGTATCCATCCAGATGTCTTTATATGTTGTTCTTTATTTAGTCTTTCTCCCAAAATGAACAATTTTACTATTCCTACATTATACTGTATCTGCCAGAGAAGTATTCTCAATCTTTGGTAATCTGTTCACTGATGCTGAATTTGGGTTCCACCAGGGCCGCTCAGCTCTTGACCTCATTACACCCTTGATTCAAACATGAACAAAAGGGCTGAATTCCAGAGGTGAAGTGAGAGTGACAGCCTTTGATATCATGGCAACATTTGGCCCGTGGTGTGACGGAGTCTGAGCAAAACTGGAATCTGGAAACTTCCCTCTGGTTGGAATCATGCCATACGCAAAGGAAGGTTGTGGTTGTCGGAGAGGAGTCATCTCGGCTCCAACACATCCCTACAGGAATTCCTTTAGAGTAATGTCCTCAGCCCAACCATCTCAGTTGCTTCGTCAATGACATGCTGTCTGTCTCGTGTGCACTCAGTCTCGCGTACGCTGTCTCTTTCTTCAACTCATGACACCAATCATAAGACTAGAAGCGGGAATATTTGCTGTTAGTTGTACCATGTTCAGCACCATTCCTGACTCCTCAGGTATTCAAGCAGTCTGAGTCCAAATACAGCAAGACATATACAATATCCATGTTTGGGCTGACAAGTGGCAAGTGACTTGCAGCTGGCAAGTGCCAGGCAGTGGTCGTCTCAACCAAGACCAGAATCTAACCATCTTCCCTTGATAGCCAATGGCATTATCATCGCTGGATCCTCCATGATCAATATCTTAGGAGTTACCATTGTGTAGAAATTGAACTGGACTAATCAAATAAATGATCTGGCAATGAGAACAAGTCAAAGACTAAGAATGTTGCAGCAAGTAACTCTCCTCCTGACTCCCCAGAGCCTGTCTGCCATCTATAAGGCCCAAGTCAGGAGTGTGATAAAATACTGGACTCTCCACTTGCCTGGATGAGTCCAGCTCCAACAGCACTCAAAAAGCTTGACATCATTCAGGACAAAGCGACCTGTATATGATGGTCACCACATCCTCAAGCAGTCCTTCTGCTACCAGTGCTCACAACTAGCAGTGTATACTACCTACAAGATCACTGCAGAAACTCATCAAGGCTTCTTAGTCTTCACTTTCCAACCACACCTGTAAATACCCTCCGGTGATTCATTCACATATGAAAGGTCTTCGATTTCTGAAGAAGGGTCCAGACACGAAACGTCAGCTTTCCTGCTCCTCTGATGCTGCCTGGCCTGCTTTGTTCATCCAGCTCTACACCTTGTTATCTCAGACTCCAACATCGGCAGTTCCTACTATCTCTGAAAGGTCTTCTGTTTGGTTCATGCTGCCTGACTCGAGCAGGGACAGGATTTGGGTGCACAGTTGATATCACTGTCTCTGGAGTTGAGAACAGAAATAACATTGGCCACATTTCTTGTTCTTGTCTGTCATTCATGCCTTCCGCTAGTAAACGTGCGGATCTGATTTTCAGGTGGGCATTGTATGTGATTTGGTTTTGATGTCTTCCCCGTAATTAGATGCTTGGCAGCATTTGTTGTTATGCTTTACATGAGGATAACTTTGAGGAAGGTACTCAAGTTCTAGTGAAACATGAGCAAAGGCCAAATGTGTTCAACAATTAAACAGAAAAGACATAAGGGATGGAAAGGGATATATGGCTTTCAGCGTCTAGAAATTAGATGTATTGCTTAGTTTAAATAATTTTTTGTCAATAAAATTTCTTTTACTGGAATATTTCCTTCTAATAACAAAAATAAAATGTTTGGGAGAGCAGAAGTTAAAATGTGTAAGAATGTCATCGTTCATTCACTTATCAGAAATAGCAGGGGTGGGTTTATGCCAAGGAAAGACGACTCCACAGATCTCTAAGAATGGCAGTGAGGTCTTGGATGCACAAATCCCTGTTTTCAACAGAGCCAGTTTTTGTCAAAAAGATGAAAAGAGTAGGTGCTAAGTTCGCTCGAAGATAGCAAGAACTGCAGTTGCTGCAGTCAGTGTCAACGCAGTGTGGAGCTGGAGGAACACAGCAGGTCCCGACCCGAAATGTCGACTTTCCTACTCCTCTGATGCTTCCTGACCTGCTGCGTTCCTCCAGCTCCAAACTGTGCGGACGCGCAGGTGCTGAGTTCAAACTTTTTGACTGTTCCATGGGTCTTAACCATCAGTGTGAGAGTCACAAATTTATGTCATCGGTATAAATGGCCTTGAAAGGTAGATAATATTTGGAGTGCTTTCATGAAAATGAAGTTTTTTTTGAAATGCCTTGCACTGAAAACTTTTTTTGAAAAAGATGCTTCAGCTGTCACAAAATTGAAAACTCCCTGTGTACTGCTTGAATGAGAGGCCATCTGCTTCAGGTTAGAGGAAAAAAATGTAGCATCTGGTTGTGCAGTTTCAGAGGAGCTGTTTTTGATCTGTTTTCAAGGGTATCAATGTGTCGTTATGAATGCTTGGCGGACTATCGGAATTGCATATTCACCGGAGATTCGCAATTTGATTCACAGTTTAAAAAGCTGATGAAAGATTGACCATCTTTGACATGGGACCAGAAATAAAATTTGTGTGTCTTCTATAAAAAGTTAACCACTTGATGTAGAAGTTTGAAAGGGGTTTTTGAGTTGGCATTCTCATCACATATGAAGTGCTTATTTGTGAGAGCAGCGCGAGATAGTTCCAAGTTTATTTTTATTCATCACCACGTAATCCCACGGTGGATTTTTAGTGCGTGGCTTGGGGAAGTGACATGGGATAGGATCAAGGAGCCACATGGAGTGGGTGGAGTGCATTAGGTGACATGGAGGCTAGTTCAGGGGTATGAGTTGCATTGGAGGGTATGAGAGATCCTGGTTGGTGGGTGAGTGTGAGGGTTGAGAGCTAGATCACCTGAAATACTTCACACTACAGACTTATATTTTTAAGTGTAGGCTCAAGGTTTATGGCATCACTATGTGGACCTTTGGGTTGTTTTGTACTGCAATAGATTTGACTTAATTAGATTTGGTTTCGTAAATGAAAGATGTGTGTATTTGAAAGAATCAATAAGTTATATTTCTTAGATATAAACTCTGGTTGCTAATTGCAGAGGGGGTCTGTCTGAGCTGCTGCAGAAAGAAAGTAGGCAAATTGGGATTGCAGCTTCCCAGTTGTCAGTCACATTCTTTGAAGATGGTTTACATGTCCGTAGCTTATCATCAGCACTGCAACCTAAAAGCTCGAGCGACATGAGTAGGAAGGTCCAGAGGCGGTCCTTTAATTGCCCAACACTAAACGTCGTAACAGAAGTTTGGTATCAGTCAGGCACTGCAGACTACCAAGTTGCTCTGAAAAATTGAGGCACGCATTGATGAGTTTACCCTTAGACATTGTGGGTTAGCACATTCAATTGAGAATATGTTTGTGGATTTCAGGTCAGTAACACTGTTGCTGCCTTCATTAACGAGCATCGCAAAAATATAGTGGTAATCTTATTAAATGAAAAAAAACTCATTTTAAATTTTTGAGCCATTGTTGGGGTCAGACTTTTAAAATTATCTGATAACACCCTGTGCAAAAACGTTGAATAATTCACGTTGTTTAAAAATAGCCAATTTTTAGACTCTTGCAAGCTAGCATTTGTACCACACACACACACACACACACTTCTCAGTTAGAATCTTTCATGTCATCCATGGTATCTCACTTGCATGGCATCTCCTTTTGTGCAAACCAGTTTTGGCCAGTTATGCAGTCACAGACAAGCCAGATTCTATTCATACGTGCAATTCCAGCAGGGATCCGTCGTTATAGCATGTACAGGAGACCTGAAGTCAAGTATTTAGCTTTACCAGTTGATGCATCAACTGGTAAA
>JAHRHZ010000045.1:12560223-12573325 GCA_024137785.1 Ginglymostoma cirratum | reverse complement strand
TTCATCCAGCTCTACACAGTGTTTTATCAACTTATTTTCATAAGACACTGCATTGCTGTTGTTGCTTAGTTGGTAGTGGAACTGCTATTCGCACTCATGAACTTCTTTTCTGATGGAGGTCCACTTTTGGTTGCCACCGTATAAGAAGGATGTGGAGGCTATGGAGATGGTACAAAAGAGGTTTACCAGGATGTTAGTCGGATTGGAGCATATTAGCCATAAGGAGAGGTTGGAACTTGAATTATTTTTGCTAGAGCATCGGAGGCTGAGGGGGCAACACAATAGAAGTCTTAAATTATGAGGTGTGCAAGGGTGGATAGTTTTAAAAGGGTGGAAATGTCAAATACTAGGTGGCATAGGTTTAAGGTGAGAGGGGGAAAGTTTTAAGGAGATGAGAGACAAGATTTTTTTTATGCAGAGGGTGGTAGTTGCCTGGAACTTGCTGGCAGGGAAGGTGGTAGAGGCAGATACGTTAGCAAAGTTTTAGAGGCATTTATACAGACATATGAGCAGACAGAGAACAGAAACCTAGATGGGATTAATTTACAATGGCATGGTGGTCGTAAGACGTGGTGGGGGAAAAGGGCTTGTTCCTGTGCTGTACTGTCCTGTGTTCTAGGATCTGCAGGATCTGTCATCCATTATTACTGTCAAGTTACACAATGATTTCTTCCAATATGTGGCATGCTCTTGTATTCTTCACAAACAGATATATCACACTTCACGTGCCTATCACTGGCTATGAAACATTTCGGGATATCCTGGAGTTAGGACTATGAACTATAAATTATTTTACCTTCTTTCTCTTAGAAGGGTTTAGGCCCAAAACGTCAGCCTTCCTGCTCCTCTGATGCTGCTTGGCCTGCTGTGTTCATCCAGCTTTACACCTTGTTATCTCAGATTCTCCAGCATCTGCAGTTCCAACTATCTCTGATAAAGCACTGTTCAGCTTTCCAACTTGCACCACAGTAAAAATTGGCATTTTGTTTATAAATTATTTTACCTTCTTTCTCTTATTGCTTTCACTTGCTTACTATAGTCTGTCTTTCTTTTACACATGTAAATGTAATTGTATTTATCACTGTTGGCAGCATGTTATTTAGCCTTGAATAAATTGAAAGACATACAGGTAATTAGTATTATTTTATCTTTTTCAGATTTTAGTTGAATTTTTTTGCAGTTCTCTTAACCCACTGAACATCAAAAGTTTCCATGTCTCAAGTCTACTGTTGTAGGCCCAGAGGCAGAGTTTCTCTCCACCTGTCTCTGATTTCATAATCATTCATTCCTCGAAGATGTTATCCTTTTGAATGTTCGTTGATCTTTCAGAATTGGTCGAAGCTGTCAAACAGAGTCCCTGACACAGACAACAACAAACATGAGCTCTCAAATGTAGAATCTTACCTGAAAAATTGATTTGCTTTCTTTGCCTCAGCTGTTATATAAGATCGTACTGGTTGCCTCAATAATAGCTACCATACATAGTCCCTAACTATGCAGCAATAGAACCAGTAAACATTTGTGTTATAAGATACAAGTGTACTTATAAGATATAAGCGTACTTGTTGTCAAAATGCTGTTTTAAACTGCGCTTCATAAACTTCAACCTGGAAAAGCTATTCCACTTCCAGGTTTTCAGACTTGACTCAATTTTATCTGCTTCTGTAGTCTTTTTTTTCTAAAATTTCATCATTCACCGTTTTATTTTCTTGTTAACTTCTGTTCGAGTTGTCTGCCTGATACCAGACGCCCAGTGTATAGACATTTATGCATTCTTGGCACGATTATAATTGGGATCTTTTGTACTCCACTTATGCATGTATTTTGTGTTCCTTTTGTCATTTTACACTTAAACTGAAGCCAAAATGTCTGTTGCGGAGATTTATCACTGAAGTATGGGAAATGCTTTGTATCCGTGAAATCACAAATTTGTCAATCTGTGTCTAAAAACTAGTAACAAAAATAAACGTCTGTGAGCAAAAATCACGTATCCATGATATTTATAACCGCTTTAACTAAATTTTGATAAGCTCTGCACTCGCAAATTTCATCATTCGCAAGGGCTCTCAGGAATGGATATAGCTATAATCGTGGAACCCCTACTGATTTTGTTTAATCACTTTTGATTGGAGGTGAGAGCTGAAGATGACCTTTGGACCATAAGCAACAGTTTTGTTTTAAAAGAGGAGAACAAACAAACTGATATTTGTTTGAGTCAGTTCTCGAAGTTAATTGCACAGTGGCTCAGTGGTTAGTACTGCTGCCTCACAACGCCAGGAACCCGGGTTCGATTCCACCCTTGGATGACTGTCTGTGTGGAGTTTGCACGTTCTCCCCGTCTCTGCATGGGTTTCCTCCACGTGCTCTGGTTTCCTCCCACAGTCCAAAGACGTGCAGGTTAAGTGGATTGGCCATGCTAATTTGCCCATAGTGTTCAGGGATGTATAGACGAGGTGAGTCATAGCGGGTGGGTCTAGGTGGAATGCTCTGAGGCTCAGCGTGGACTTGTTGGGCTGAAGGGCCTGTTTCCACACTGTAGGGATTCTATAATGATTGGATTCAATGATTTTGTTCCAAGTACTCTATAGATGTTTCAGTTCTGGAGATGCATTGTCCTGAACTATAATTAGCCAGCTTGGCGAGCAAGTCAACAGCCTTACTTAACAATTGTATTTCATTTCCCTCGGCTGCCATTGTGGAATTTCAACTCCTTCCCCAATGCATTAGCCAAGGCATTTAGATTACTAGTCCAGATTTTACTGTTATAATGCCATTTCCCTGTTAAATGGTACCTGAAGCAAGCAACTTTATTTTTGTGGAAAGATGGGAGAAGCTGGGGTTGTTGTCAGAGCAGATAGCCTTAAGAATAGATTGAATTGAAATGTTCAAAATACTGAATGCTTTCAAAAGAGTCAAGAAAAACTACTATGGACGAAAGATAGGTAACTGAAGAACATAGTTTTAAGATGATTAACATTAAAACTAGAAGCAGCAAGAAGAAACTTAACCTATAAATGCATTACTGAACGTTGGTAGAAATAGTTTCACCATTTCAGTTCAGGTGAGATTTGGGTCAATATTCAAAGAGCAATAGGGAAACAACAGGATTAATAGAATTAATTGGGCAACTTGACCAAAGAACCAGCACAATGGATCAAATTATCTGCTTCCTCTCTGTCATTTTATAATATGTTGCAAGACAATTTTGGGAGCCTTGATACTTGGAAATTTATCCCACACCCACCATCATTCCTTCCTTCCCTCATCTGTGCACACAAGATGTACAGGCTGTTTGAATTTTGCAGTACTTTCCACAAATGATCATTCCAAATCTGCACCTCAGCAGTAAACCTCCAGCATGAAGGCTGTACTCATAAGAAATCTGTCCATTCACAAAGGACATTGAGCACAGATAAAGACTGAGGAGACCCTGCTGATATCAGATTTTAAACAAGCATTTTTTGCCAAGGTGACCTCAGTGGCAGAATGCAGCAGATTCACAATGGAACTTTGCATGCTCCGTGCCTTCTGGGGAAAAAAAATTGATAACCAATCCTTAAACAAAAGTTTCTATTTCAACTTGCTTTATCTCTTCAGTAACACAGAGCAGTCCATTTGTACTGTCTTGAATTATTACCAACTGTTTTGGAGGAAAAATCAGTTATTTGCATATAGGAAGGTATTAGTGATAGAAATTATCAGTTTCTTTTGGAATGTGGTCACTGAGGAATACAGGTAACAGCACTGCTCACACACAATTATAGGATTAGGAGTTGTCCATTGTGCTACTAGCACAGATTGACAAGGTTTAAGATTTCATGTTTCACTCAGTGCTCCACTTGGGCTAATCAAGTTCCTGAGTGTGATTCAATCCTCAAATTTCTGACTCGAGTCAAAACTAAACTTCTTCATATAATGCATCTTTCAAATTACTTTCCTTCCCATTTATTCATTCAGGGAACAGATGAAATGTTGTTTTGGAGACGAAGTAAACAAGTATCTTACATTAGCAACCAAGTGAACCATTCCAGTAAGCTTTGTTGCAGTTGTTCGTTAGCTCGCTGAGCCGGTTGTTCTGTGGTGTGCAGACGTTTTATTATCCTTCGATTAGAGGTCGCACTGATGATGTTGCCTAGAAGGGTAATGAATTGTCTGCACACCACAGAACAACCTGCTCAGCGAGCTAACTAACAACTGCATCCACAACTTGAGCTACAAATTTTTGCTAAGATGGCAAGCTTTGTTGTATGCATAGAATGATTGTTCGCAGATACAAAATATTAGATGAACAGCAAACTTGTTATAATTACATTTTACTTCTAACACAGAAGTAATATACTCTCAAATCTTCAGGGAATGCTTTTAATACAAAAGTGATCAGTCACCAGCTTCTGGCAGTATGTATTCATAACCTGTTTCCTCCTCTTGGTGCCAGAGTAAATTACTTCTCATTAGTTGATCTCTAAGGAAGAATTTCACTATCAATCAGTAAAAGATTATATTTTGTACCTGTTCAAATGTGAATTTCTATGAAGGCAGTCTGATGATTTGCTGGACAGATCCTTTATTTGGTGCGATACTGGCACTGTGCGGTACACAGAAAGAAAGACACTAATTTGATTCTGCTTTTTACACAATCCTCGTGCACCTTAGGGTCTACAGTTGCGCTAAGCAGTCTTGGATAATAATGGGCAAATATCAATCAGGTTTCTCACTCTTGAGCAATGTCTGATGGTCCTTTTTGGAAAGTATGCCGAATATTGATAGGACAAAATTTGTTTTGGTTATGGTGCTAAGAAGTTGACGAGACACTCTATATTGCATTTGGATTTGGAAATTAAATTTTGGACTTTTCAAAAAGTGCGTTGGCACATGCACATGACTGGTTAGGCCAGCGTTTAATGCTCATCCTTTGTTGCCCCGTGGGATAAGCTGCCTTCTTGTACCACTGCTGTTTATGTTAAGTAGGGATTCCAAAGAATGCCATGTTGCTTTTGATCAGGATGATGTGTAGCTTGGAGGGATGTTTACAGGTGGTGATGTTCCCATGCATCTGGTACACTCCTCTTTCTAGATGATAAAGCTCAATTTGAAGATACTGACTGAGCAACCTCCAACAATGGCAATCATCTTAAAGACAAAATACTACAAATGCTGGAAATATAAAACAAAAGGAGAGAGTGCTGGAGAAATTCAAAGTCTGAAGAGAAACCGAGTTAATATTTCAAATCTGAGATGACTTCCTCTGAATTGTGCCTCTTTTCCCATATGCTGCCAGATTTAATGAGTTTCTCCACTTTCTGATTATACTGACCACAACTGTCTTCCTTTGTTCTCAGTATGATTTAGCAGAGAATTTTCCCAAATTCAGTTTTGCTCCTTCATGACCCCTCTGGTTCCGGTCATTTATCAGTGTTTAGACCAAGCTGTGATGAGGTATGGCTGAATGAGCCCAGCGTAATCCAAACTGAGTGTCAGTGAATAGATTAAGTTGACTAAGTGTTGCTTGAAAGCACCACCAGCAAGGCTTCCAATCACCTTGATGATTGAGGGTAGCTTAGTGTAGTTATTGGTCTGATTGAATTTGTCCTGCTTTTTGTGGTTAGGCCATAACTTGAGCAATGAGCTATTTTGCACATTTTTGGTTACATGTCCGTGTTGTACTGTTTTGGAGCACTTGGCTAGGAGTGTGCTTGATCCTGGAGCACAGTCCTGTTGTCACAATGTTGTCAGGGCTGATCACTTTTATTGTGCCCAATGTCTTCAACTGTTTCACATAAAGTGAATAGAATTGCCTGAAGGCTGACATCTAATGCTGGGCAAGAGGCTGAGCTGAATTGTTCACTTGGTTTGTTTGACTGAAGATGTTTGCAAATGCTTCAGTTTTATCAGTTATTTATGTCTAGTGCTGCTCCTGGAATGTCTTCCTGTTCTTGCAGAGTTGATCCCCCAGCTGGGTGATAATTGCAGAGTGGGGTTTATGCTGGTCTATCAGTTAACATACTGCAATTAAATAAATTTCTGCTGTCGTTGGCCTGTCTCATGCCTCAAAGGAGGGTATCCTCACGATGAAGGTGGAACTTAGTCTCCACAAGGACTGCGCAGTGGTTGCTTCTATGCATTTGCAACAGGTGCATGGGAAGGAGAGGGTAAAATACATTTTTCCATCATCTTGGTTCCCTCAATATGTGCTGCACGTTCAGTCTAGCAGGTATGTTCTTTAGGATTTGGCCAGTGTGATGAATTGGAGACTAACAAAAACAGAAGTTACTGGAAAAGCTCAGCAGGTCTGGCAGCATCTGTGAAGAGAAATCAAAGTTAACATTTCGGGTCAGGCGACCCTTCTTCGGAAAAGTGAATTGTCGTGCTGCCGAGCCAAGTGGCATCGGCAAGACATTGCTTGTCCATTTAGACTTCATGGGGTTTGGTGTCTAATTGGCGACTCCCAGAGTAACTCCCAATGTTTCCCCTTGTGCCTCCACCTCTTGTCAGTGTGTCAAACAGTGAAAGGAATGGCAATTGTGTCTCAAACATAGTAATTCTCATGAAATCATACCTTATAGATCATACAGCATCATAGGAGCAGGAAAACTTGACGTTTTGGGCCTAGACCCTTCGAAGCTAGGCCCGAAACGTCAAGTTTTCCTGCTCCTATGATGCTGCTTGACCTGCTGTGTTCATCCAGCCCCATGCTTGTTATCTCGGATTCTCCAGCATCTGCAGTACCTTTTATCTCTGATACAATTTTATCCCTTATAGATCATGTTGGGTTGTTATTTGACTGATCTGTGGGTCACCTCTCCAAATTTTGTCACAAGTTCCTAGATGTCACTGTGGAGGGCTTTACAGAGTCGACAGGACTATATTTACCATTGACCTTTCTGATTCCTTGGTCAATGCCAGATGGTCTCCCTTCTAGAGTCATACAATATGGAAACAGACCCTTCGGTCCAAACGGTCCATGCTGACCATAATCGCAAACTAAAGTAGTTTCATCTGCCTGCGCTTAGCCTATCTCCCTCCAAACATTTCTTCTTCTTATACTTAACCAAATGACTTTTAAACGTTGTAACTGTACCCGCAACCATCACTTCCTCTGGAAGTTCATTCCCCAGATGAATCACTCTGGGGGGAGGGGGGAAAAATGTTGTCCCTCGTGTCTTTCAGGTGAGAAGAGAAAGATTTTAAAAATGTGCCTCCTAGTCTTGAAATACCCCATCCTAGGAGAAAAACACCTGCCATTCTCCTTATCTGTGCCCCTCATGATTTTATACATGTCTATAAGGTCACCCCGCAATGTCCTACGCTCCAGTGAAAACAAATTCCAGCCTCTCCTTAAAACTCAAACTCTCCATTCTTGGCCACACCCTGGTAAATCTTTTCTGAACCTTCTCCAGCTTAATAATATCCTTCCTAGAAAAGGGGTCCAGAACTGGACACTGTATTCCAGACAAGGCCTCACCAAAGTCCTCTGCAACCTCAACATGACGTCCCAACTCTTAAGCAGTGAAGGCAAGCATGCTAAACAGTTTAATAACCACCCCGTCTTTATGTGACCCAAACTTCAAAAATTTATGTACTTGAGCCCCTAGATCCTTCAGCTCTACAACGCTATCCAAGACCCTGCTTTTAATTGTATAAGTCCTGTCCTTGCTTGTTTTACCAAAATGTAATATCTTGCATTTATCCAAATTGAACTCAATCTGCCGCTCTTCAGCCCATTGACCCAACTAATCAAGATCTCTTTGTAATCTGAGATAACCTAAGGTTAATTAAAATTAATCAATTAATTAATTAAAATTCTAGTTTCAATCCTTAGATTAGCAGTTTGATGCAACTGAAAGGCTTGCTCAACCATTCAGAAAGCAATTAAAAGCCAACTATCTTGCTGCAATCTGGATTTGTACACTGGCCAGAAATTGAGAGCAGATTTTCCTTCCCTACAGGACATCAGTGAATTGCACAGTCTTGCTTACCAACAATAGACAATGTATTTGTCTTTAACATTAAACTAGCTTTTAATTCCCGTTTCATTACATGAATTCAAACTTCACTATCACAAGTTCTTGGCATCACATGGGCTGTAACCCATTTAGAGATAGTAAGAACTGCCGATGCTGGAGTCAGAGGTAACTCAGTGTGGAGCTGGAGGAGCACAGCAGGCCAGGTAGCATCAGAGGAGCAGGAAAATTGATGTTTTGGGTTGGGCCCCTTCAGAAAAATGAAGAAGGGTCCCAACCCGAAACGTCAACTTTCCTGCTCCTCTACTGCTTTCTGGGCTGCTGTGCTCCTCCAGCTACACAGCTGTAGCCCATTGTCAGCCACTAATGTTCCCCACTAATAGCTATTGATTCCCTCAGGCTGACCTTCACCAATTTCTTTGTCTTCCCAACTGTTTTTCGGCTCCATCTCCACCAATTGTTTTCTCTTCCCGCATTCTATCTTCAGCATGGATGCCCACTTTTTCATTGCTAAAATCTATTCAGAGGAAGGGTCACTGGACCTAAAGTGTTAGAACAAAACTAAGAACAGTACAGCACGGGAACAGGCCCTGAGGCACTCCAAGCCTGCATCACCACATTTTGCCCTTCCATGCTAAGACTGTCTTCAATTACAGGATCTGTATCCCTCTATTCCCTTCATTCATGTACTGATCCAGGTGCTTCTTGAATGCTGCTATTGTGTCGGCTTCCGCCACCATCTCTGGCAGTGCATCCCAGGCCCTCACCACCCTTGGTGTGAAATACTTGCCTCGCACATCTGTTTTAAACTCCATTCACCCCCCACCTTGCACATTGAACCTGTGAACCTGTGTCCCCTAGTAATTGACCCCCCCACCTTGGGGAAAAGGTCTCATACTTTCCACTCTGTCCATGCCATTCACAATCTTAGAAACTTCTGTTAGGTTTCCCCTCAATCTCCTGCGATCCAGTGAAAACAAACCCAATCTATCCAACCTTTCTTCATAACTAAAATGCCCCATACCAGGCAACATCCTGATGAAACTTTTCTGTACCCTCTCCAAAGCATCGACCTACTTATGGTAATGTGGTGACCAGAACTGTACGCAATGTTCCAAGTGCGGCCTAACTGACTAGTCTATCTGTATACTCAGTGCTTTCCAATGAAAGCAAGCATGCCATAGCCTTTTTGTTTGAAACTACCTTACCTGCCCATGCTGCCACTTTGAGTGGTCTGCAGACCTGCATACCCAGATCCCTCTGCATATCTATACTCTTAAGGGTTCTGCTATTCACTGTGACCTTCCAAAATGCATCATCTCACATTTAGAGATAACAAGGTGTGGAGCTGGATGAACACAGCAGGCCAAGCAGCATCAGAGGAGCAGGAAAGCTTGACGTTTCAGGCCTAGACCCTTCTTCAGAAATGGCGGAGGGGAAGAGGGTTCTGAAATAAATAGGGAGAGAGGGGGAGGCGGATAGAAGATGGATAGAGGAGAGGGTAGGTGGAGAGGAGACAGACAAGTCAAAGAGGCTGGGATGGAGCCAGTACAGGTGAGTGTAGGTAGGGAGGAGATAGGTCAGTCCAGGGAGGACAGACAGGTCAAGGGGGTGGGATGAGGTTAGTAGATAGGAGATGGGGGTGGGGCTTGAGGTGGGAGGAGGGGATAGGTGAGAGGAAGAACAGGTTAGGGAGGCGGGGACGAGCTGGGCTGGTTTTGGCGCAGGTGTTCTGCAAAGTGGTCCCCAAGCCTCCGCTTGGTTTCCCCAATGTAGAGGAGGCCACAACGGGTACAGCGGATGCAGTATACCACATTGGCAGATGTGCAGGTGAACATCTGCTTGATGTGGAAAGTCGTCTTGGGGCCTGGGATTGAGGTGAGGGAGGAGGTGTGGGGGCAGGAGTAGCACTTCCTGCGGTTGCAGGGAAAAGTGCCGGGTGTGGTGGGGCTGGAGGGGAGTCTGGAGCGGACAAGGGAGTCACGGAGAGAGTGGTCCCTCCAGAAGGCAGACAAGGGTGGGGAGGGGAAAATGTCTTTGGTGGTGGGGTCGGATTGCAGATGGCGGAAGTGTCGGAGGATGATGTGTTGGATCTGGAGGTTGATGCGGTGGTACGTGAGGATGAGGGGGATTCTTTTTTGGTTGTTATTGTGGGGACGGGGTGTGAGGGATGAGTTGCGGGAAATGCGGGAGACACGGTCGAGGGTGTTCTCGACCACTGCGGGGGGATGTTGCAGTCCCTGAAGAATGAGGACATCTGAGATGTACGGGAGTGGAATGCCTCATTGCTTTGCAGAACACCTGCGCTCAGTTCGCAACAAGCAATTGCACCTCCCAGTCGCAAACCATTTCAACTCCCCCTCCCATTCCTCAGGCGACATGTCCATCCTGGGCCTCCTGCAATGCCACAATGATGGCACCCGAAGGCTGCAGGAACAGCAAATCATATTCAGCCTGGGAACCCTGCAGCCCAATGGTATCAGTGTGGATTTCACAAGCTTGAAAATCTCCCCTCCCCCAACCGCATCCCAAAACCAGCCCAGCTCGTCCCCGCCTCCCTAACCTGTTCTTCCTCTCACCTATCCCCTCCTCCCACCTCAAGCCACACCCCCATCTCCTATCTACTGACCTCATCCCGCCCCCTTGACCTGTCGTCTTCCCTGGACTGACCTATCTCCCCACCTACACTCATCTTTACTGGCTCCATCCCCACCTCTTTGACTTGTCTATCTCCTCTCCACCTATCCTCTCCTCTATCCATCTTCTATCTGCCTCCCCCTCTCTCCCTATTTATTTCAGAACCCTCTTCCCCTCCCCCATTTCTGATGAAGGGTCTAGGCCCGAAACGTCAAGCTTTCCTGCTCCTATGATGCTGCTTGGCCTGCTGTGTTCATCCAGCTCCACACCTTGTTATCTCGGATTCTCCAGCATCTGCAGTACCTATTATCTCATCTCACATTTGTCTAGATTAAACTCCATCTGCCATTTTTCTACCCATACGCATACTGATCTACATCCTGCTGTATCCCATGATAATCCTCCTCACTATCTGCAACTCCACTGATCTTTATATCGTCCACAAAATTACTAATTAGACCAGTTGCGGTCTCCTCCAAATTATTTGTCGATTACCAACAGCAGAGGTCTCAGCACTGATCCCTATAGAACATCACTCGTCACAACTCTCGATTCTGAAAAGCATCCTGTTTTCTCTGTACAGATGCTGCTAGACCTGCTCAGTTTTTGTAACAGTTTCTGTTTTGTCTATGATTTCCACCAACTGCATATTTTTAGGGTTTAATTTAGCTGTCTGCTATAATGGGATAAATGCACGTCCCCCAGAACTAAGCCTCAATCTATGCATTCCTAACAACAACAGGAATAGAGGAAGGGAAGCCAGAAGATTTAGGGAGGTAATTTCACTTGAAGGCATGGCCACCCATTATGGGTCATAATCACCTTCTTGAGCAATTAGGAATGAGTAACAAATGATGATAGCCATGCTTTTCTCAAAATAGCCAAGAATGCTCCAGTCTGAATAGTAATCTCGCAGTACAAGAGATAGGTGAAAAGTGAGCCAAATGGTAATGACGTAAGGATCAAAGGAGTAAGTTGAAGCTGTGCTTCAAATATAACACCTCAGAAATTATGAAAAACAGGGAAGGATAATCAAACAAGCAAAATATATTCACAGTTATGTTGCTCATGTTTAAAAGACTCTTCCCTACCCCCGTTAAATTGTTGTTCATGTTTTTCTATCTCATGATAACAATCTTGCTCTTTGATTCACTCATCATTGCTATTATGCAAATTGGACTTAATCTTTTATCTTCATAATGGCTAAATGGCAAGATAATGAAATTGAAGTTGATTCAGTGTTAAGCTTGTACTGACAGGCACAACAGGCTGAAAGAGCTCCTTTATTGCTGAAATTGTTGTGATCATCATTAGGATAATTCTGTTGAATTTCTGAAAGGTTACAAATGGCACTGTTAACTTTTTAGACGTAAAATAATGATTATGAAACCATCCTAGGGACAAATAACAGTCGAACCTTAAAAAATAATCTCTTTAAAATATGCTAACAGTTCACAAACGTTGACATCCACTAATTTTAAGAAAAGGGATTTGTTGTAGTGTTCAGGTGTCCTTGAGATGGACAATTTGAAAATTACTGTTTTAATGAGTGAAACAGGCAAGTTTTTGCTGCCATATTTGATCAGATTGTTCAGCTAAAGAAGATGAGAAGGAAAAACCAAATGCAGGAAAATGGAGTCTCAGGATTCGGCCTTTAGTTTCAGAATGTGGTGAAATAAACTACATTTTCCATATTATTTGATTCTTGCTCAGACCATGGATTTCTGATCGATTTTTTTTTTTTTTTTTTCTCTATCCCATTCTGGTATGGCTCAATGGTTGCAATTTTCTTACTAAAATCAGGTGGTTACCGAAGTGTTGTGTATAATTCTTAGAGTAACACGCTTTGTATACAGTCCTAAGCCTCATCCTAGAGATGAGACATGAAATTAAGGCTTTGTCTATTTTGTTGTTCCAGATGGGCAGGATATAATTCAAAAAACAAGGAGTTTCTCCAATAAATTTGAGTGCCGTGCCCACTTTGACTGTAGGCATGACATTGTACACCCAATTGGACCTTATTGAAAGGTGTGGTTGCATAGACTTTGAGAATCTGCTGTATGATTATAGACAAGTACTTGAGATGTCAAAATTACTACTGTATGCATCTTATTTAACACATGCTTCTTTCCTATGATGAATATCTGGGTATCAGGTACTTATTCTACATGTTCGTTGGTTACTGAACTTTTATTTGGTACCATAGGTTTACAGCACTAAGGTGTTTAATAATGAAATGGAAGGAACTGGAAATAGTCGGGTCAGGCAGCATTTCTGCAGACAAAAACCAGGTTAACATGCTGCTTGGCCTGCTGTGTTCATCCAGCTCCACACCTTGTTATCTAACATTTCAGATTGATGGTTTTTAATCTGATGGTTTTTATTACAGATTTTCAATCCGCGCAGTATCTTGTAAACTGGAGGAATAACACCTGATATTTTGCCTTGGAAGCTTACAGCCCAATGGCCTTAATATTGACTTCACCAGCTTCAAAATCCCTCCA
>JAHRHZ010000045.1:12536091-12550223 GCA_024137785.1 Ginglymostoma cirratum | reverse complement strand
AGTAGAGCAGCATCATAGGAGCAGGAAAACTTGATGTTTCGGGCCTAAACCCTTCATCAGAAATGGGGGAGAGGAAGAGGGTTCTGAAATAAATAGGGAGAGAGGGGGAGGCGGATAGAGGATGGATAGAGGAGAGGATAGGTGGAGAGGAAGCAGACAAGTCGAAGAGGTGGGGATGGAGCCAGTAAAGGTCAGTGTAGGTAGGGGTTAGGGAGGTACTTGAGAGTCCAACTTTCCTTTCCACTGTCGCAGTCCCACTTACGGCTTTCCACCCCTCCCATGCCTCTGCCGGAGTCCTGCTCCAGGCTTGGCAGCTCATGCCATTCCACTGCCGGCATTTTGCTCTAAGCTGCTTCACTGGCCTTGTCTTGCCGCTGCTACCTCACTGGTCCTCTGTCGCTGCGAGACGCAACCCACACGTTCACCTGCCACCACGTGGTTCCTGGTCACCACCCGGCTCCTTCCCAACTCCTTAGGTAGGCGGTTAAAAGGGGGAGCGAGAAAGAAGAAGGAAGGCAAAAAGGGAAGAACAAAGAAAGAAAGGGAATTTGCAAGCAGAGTGGAGCTCCGAATGGAGTGACTTACCCTGCAGCTGTCTTGCTGGAATGTGATCGGTAAAGGAGGAGCTAAATGTGTTTTTGCTCATTGCTAATTAGTTCAATTACTATTTGGTTTATCTTAGACCTATAATGATAATCTAGATTCAGAAGCAGTATGTTATAATCAATTCCAGACATTTTTAAAAAAGCAAATTACAGAGGATGCTGAAAATCTGAAGTAAAGCAAAGTACTATCTCTCTACTGAAGAAACTCAGCAGGTCAGGCTGAATCTGTGGTTGAGACAGATGCTGCCAACTCTACTGAATTACTCCAGCACTTTATGATTTTATTCCAAACCTTTAAACATTTTTATTGACCTTTGTGATCATTCAGAAAATGTTGTGAGGTGATTTTCCTTCCTCTGTTAGGTCTGGCAACATCTGTGAAGACAACTCATTTAACATTTCAGTTCCGGTGACCCTTGCTCAGAACTGATAGTAGCTAGGAAAATGTTGGTTTATATGCAGAAGGTGGGTTGAGAGGAAGATAGAAAGGAGTTAACGATACATGGGCATAGAACCCAGAGAGAGAGAGAAGAACAGTTGGATGGGCAAAGGAGTGAATAATGATCTGGCTCGGAGGGTGAGTAGCTGCTAATGGAGACTGTTAGTGGCTAACAATGGGTAAGACCATAAGACATGGGAGTGGAAGTAAGGCCATTCGGCCCATCGAGTCCACTCCGCCATTTAATCATGGCTGATGGGCATTTCAACTCCACTTACCCACACTCTCCCTGTAGCCCTTGATTCCTTGCGATGTACTGGCAGTCTGTGTGATAATAAAGTTCGGTGTGGTGGCATTGAGGGCTAGGACAGGGGAGAGTTCAGGTCCTAAAATTATTTAACTTGATATTTGAGTCCGGAGGGCTGCAGGGTCCCCAAGCAGAAAATGAGGTGGAACACTGCAGTAAGTCTAAGACCGAGATATTAGCCAGGCAACAGGGGAGTGCATTAAAGTGGCAGGCAACTGGAAGCTCAGGGTCTATTTTTGCAGGCAGAATGTGGGTGTTTTGCAAAGCGGTCACCAAGTCCATACTTTGTTTCTCAAATGTACAGGAGACCACATTGTGAGCAGCGAATGCAGTAGACTAGATAGTGTGAAGTCCAAGTCAAATGCTGCTTCACCTCGAAGGTATGTTTGGGCCCTTGGATACTGAGGAGGGAGGAGATAAATGGCCAGGTGTTACATCTTTGGCGGTTGCAGGGAAAAGGTGCCATAGCGCTGTTTGGGGGTGTTGGGAGTGAAGGAAGAGTGGACCAGAGTGTGCTGGAGGGAATGGTAGCTGCCAAAAGCGGACAAGGGAGGGGAGGGCAATGTGTGTCTTATGGTGGCTAGAGGTAGCAGCTGAGGTTCTTCTGGATGTGGATGCTGGTGGGATGGTAGGTAAGGGCAAGGCAAATCCTATTGCTATTGCAGGGGGGAAGGGAAGGGGTGAAAGTGGAAGTGCGGAACATGGGTCAGACCCAGTTGAGAGCCCTGTCGATGACAATGCTGTGGAACCCTTGATTGAAGAAGAAGGTGGACATTTTGGAGGCTCCCTTGTCAACCCCACTCCCTTCTCCCAGTTCCTCCATCACATTCCAGGTGATGCAGCACTTTGAGTTGCAGTCAACACATTCTGATCTACTGCTTACAGTGTGGTCTCCTGTACATTTGGGAAACAAGCGCAGACTGGGTGACCGCTTTTGCATATGTTCTGATGAAGCCAACTTTTCTCTCTTTGGGTTCTATCCCCACCTATCATTTACTCCTTACCCCCTCCCCCCACTCTATCTTGTACTTATAATCCAACATTTTCTTAGCTACAATCAGTTCTGAGGAAGGGTCACTGGACCTGAAACGTTAACTCTGCTTTCTCTTCTCAGATGCTGCGAGACCTACTGAGTTTTTCCAGCAATGCTGTTTTTGTTATCATTTAAATAGTACTCTGTCATTTCTGTTCTCTCTATCTCTACAACTTCATATTCATCAATAGATACTAGATCTGCACTTTCCCACCCACTATACTTTAATCAGTACCTTTAGTTTGCGTCAATGTCTCCCTCTAATTTTCCAGGTTTATGTCCTCTCATGTCCAGTGTTTGAGGCCAGATGGTATCATAATTTTGTGGCAGCATACTAGGAGCCCAGAGATTCTAAGTTCAAATCTCATCATGACAAGTTATGAAATTGATTAAATCTGATTAGCGACAGTTTGTTTTGGGGATCAAAACGTGCTGAACTGGTGCATTTGTCTTGTGATACATGAGTGACTGAAGGACCATAAGAAATAAGGACAGGAGTAGGCCGTTTGTCCCCTCGCGTGTGCTCTGCCATTCAATAGGATCATGGCTGAATCCAATATTCCTCTCATCCACTTTCCTGTCCTTGTAACCCTTGATTCCCCTATTGATCAAGAATCTATCTCAGCCATAAATATACACTAAGGCTGTGCCCCATAGCTGTCTGTGGCAAGCAGTTCCAGAGAGTTTCAACCCTCAGAAGAAATTCCTACTTGTCGTAGTCTTAAATTATGCCTTCTAGTCCTAGATTCTTCCATGAGTAGAAACACCCTCTCTGCGTTACCCGGTCACGCCTCTTGAGAATCCTACGTGTTTCAATAAAACCACCTCTCATTCTTGTAAAATCTTAGGAATCTTATGAAGCTGGTTCTACCTTTTTCTCAGGACAATTTAGAGTGGACAATAAATGTACTTTATCCAGTGTCATCTAGATCTGGTGAATTTCTTAAACTACCATTTGAGAAGTACCTGAGCTTATCTTTGTTTGACTAGAAAAGTGGAAAGCGCAAGACTGTTTATGTTAGTCCAAAGAAAAATGCATCAAATGTCACAGACGTGGGAGTGCAGAATTGGGCTTTGCCATGATTCACGATCTTCCTCTTCATCCCATCTTCTTTCAGGGTATGTCAGAACAAGCATTTTAGTGAAGGTGCTACAAGCTTTTACCATCCTTGGAGTAAATGCCAGTCCATTTGTGCCATTACCAGAGATAGTGAAGCTAGTGAAAAAGGACAGAAACCTTAGGGTAAAATTCTGCAGTTGCTGATAATCTGACATGGAAACTGAGAAAGCTAGAAATACCCAAGTTTTGTGTGAAACATCAATAGCAAAAGGAACAATTTACATTGCATGTTTTAGTTCTAGAAAACGTGAGAGGTGCTAGTGGTAAACAGTTCAATAGTGTCACAGCAACTGGAAAGCACTGTGGGTTCCCTACATCGTAAGAACTGTAACAGTTCAAAAAATGACCACTACTTTATCCAGGATGATTTGGAATGGGCAGTAAATGCTGTCCAAGTGAGCAACAGTCAATTCCACAAATGAAGAAAAGATGCTGGAGATCTGGCTAAAGGAGGTGAAAGTATGGAATTGCTGTTTACTCGTGTCCTTTTTATTTTTGGAAACAAAAACAGAAATTGTTCAAAAATCACAGCAAGTCTAGCAGCATCTGTGGAGAGAGATCAGAATTAATGTTTCGGTTCCAGTTACACTTGTATTTGAAGGATGTGCTTAACCATTTTTGATTTCAGCATGTTTTATCATATATGAGTGACATGTGTATTTCAGATTTAACTAGGAGGAGTCACTGCTCAGTTGTATGTAAGTTAGCTGAATTATTAAGCGCACGATTGAATTAAATGATCACAGAAGTAAAGTAGATCACTGGCTGCATCTGTATGCATGTTAACTCGCCGGTATTTCTCTGTCAAGCTCAGTCATTCGTCCAGTCTGTTTTTCCAATTGTCTTGTCGTCACTTGATGTTTAAAAATGAGATTTTGCCAATCTGGCAATTGAACGTAGTGTTTCTCATTTGTGATTCCCTTGTGCATAATTTTAATGGGATCTGACTTTAATCTTCCTTTCAGGATTCAGTTTGAATGTAAGTGCTGGGTGGTACTTGTGCTAGTCCAGGTGCAGAGCATTGAATTAATGTATCCTACTGTGTTCTCAGGAAAATAGAGCTCTTCATGGTGTTCTGTGATAGTGAAATCCTAATCTTATCAAAGAGAGTGTCAAAAAATTAACAATCAACTTCAATGTGGTAAATGTGAAGCTTTGCAGTGAGTCTTGTGTATCTGCACCACAAATAAATCTGTGCAAACTGCACTTTATTCCTGCAATTTAAGAGCACACAAGCTTTTTAAACCATAGAGGTTCAGAAGAGATTTACCAGGATGTTGCTGGGTATGGAAGGTTTCAGTTATAAAGAAAGGCTGGAACTTCTTGCACTGGAGTGTAGGACATGGAGAGGCGACCTGGTAGAAGTTTATAAAATAATGAGTGGTATAGATTTGATGATAGTTGTCTTTTCCATAGGATGGGGGATTTCAAGACAAGGGGGGCACATTTTTAAGGTGAGAGGAGAGAGATGTAAAAAAGACGTGGGACGAATTTTTTACACAGAGGGTAGTTTGCATGTGGAATGAACTTCCTAAGGAAGTGGTGGATGTGGGTACAATTACAATGTTTAAAAGACAGTTGGATAAGTACATGAATCGGAAAGGTTTGGAGGGATATGGGCCAGGAGCAGGGAGGTGGGACTCGTTTAGTTTGGGAATATGTTTGACAAGGACTAGTTGGACCAAAGAGTCTGTTTCTGTGCAATATGACTCTGATTCTATGACTGTATGAATTTGTTTATTCCCTGAATTGCAAGTAAGTATCTTCTTTCCACTTTCAGACTAAACAGTTGGAGGAAAAGGAGAAAGACCTGCAAAAGCTCAATGCCTATTACAAGGAGCAAGTAACCAGACTTGAAGATAGGGTAAGAAGGGCATTTATTTAACAAATGTTTTTTTCATTGAAGTTGAGGGAAAGAAAAACAAACATTGGTAAATGTTAACAGTCAAAAGATGTCCCCAAGGATGTTCTAAAGGCCTGTCCTTTTGTATAAATTGTGCATGTTTCATGTGATTGCCTAAAATCTAATCGAAGTAAACTCGCTAGCCACCTCATTTTCACTTATTGAAATGTGAAGGGGTGAATAAATTAAGCAATTTTAAAAAGTAGCACCAACTAAATTTCACTCAACATCCTCTTCATCAGATCTCACTTACTTTCTCCTGATGGATAGTTAACTTTTTTTTGGCAAGTTTAATAACAACAGTATCAAACATGCGTAGGACATTTAGTTGTGATCTCGTCAGGCACGAGCTTATTTTTCAAGGGATGTTTCCAGTCTCAAATCTTTTTGTTGTTGAGATTACAGTGTTACCATATTCACATTTTTACATATTTTCATAAAATTGCATTATGCAATGATCTCACAAAGTGTTAGTCTTTCAAGTTCCTATGTTTTTTTAGTGTCTAAAGCCATTTGTTATGGTAGAACTCTGCACTTCCACTGTTGGTTCTCGTGTAGCATCTCAACTACTTTCACAACTTGGAATATTTCAATATAACCACATTAAGTAGTTCAGAAATGAACGTATACATAATATAATTTCTAAGACTTGAATTCTTTTGTTGGTAGGCAACCTAGAAACTCTGTCATTTGCTTTTTCCATACTACCTTGAAACTTCAGGAAGCTAAACACCAGTTTAGCCGAGTGGTTTATTCAGTTCTGTTTGCCAAGTGCTGAAGCGGACAGTCTTCTGCTGTCAGTAGGGAGGATCATTCACAGGATGCACACTTCTGAACCACAGGTGACGTGACTCTCCCGGAGCAAGATTTCAGTCATGTCTTAAATTTATTTTTCAAAATAGCAATATTAATTCCTTACGTAAGAACGTGAAAAATACGAGGAGTTGTACATTTGATACTTCATAGCTGCTCCACCATTCATTAATGACATGCTGATCTTTCAATTCAATTCCAGCTTCCCACACTATTCCAGTATCCTTTGATTCAACTCATGTGCTGACATCTATAAATTTCAGTCTTCACTGTACTTAGCAAATAAATATCCCCAGCCTCTGGACATAGAAAATTCTAAAAATTATCAATTTTTTTAAATGAAGAAATTTCTCATCATTTCCGTCCTGAATGACCAGGTCTTTGTTCTGAGATTACAGCCAGCCTTCACAGCCTGATGAAACATTCGGCTCGCGTTATTCCTGTCAAGCCGCTTAAGAATTTTATACACTTCAATACAATCACCTTTTAGTCTTCGTAACTGTGGAAAATATAAGCCTCATCCTCTCAATCTTTCATTGCTGGGTGTTTGCTGCTCCCTCA
This sequence comes from Ginglymostoma cirratum, assembly GCA_024137785.1. Taxonomy (NCBI): domain Eukaryota; kingdom Metazoa; phylum Chordata; class Chondrichthyes; order Orectolobiformes; family Ginglymostomatidae; genus Ginglymostoma; species Ginglymostoma cirratum. The sequence goes on along the minus strand of JAHRHZ010000045.1, from coordinate 12,543,442 downwards.
CAATCCTAGGAATCAGTCGAGTGAACTTTTTTTCACTCATTTTATGGCAAATGTCTTATTCCAAAGGTATAGTGGTCAAAAATGTACTCTGTTCTGCAGGTGTAATTTCTGCAAAGCCTTACGTAATTACAGTAAGACTTCCTTGTTAGGAAGGATAACACGCCAGTTGTTTTCGTACACACATGCTTTACCTGCATTTCAATTTTGCCTTGTGTACGGGGATACCCAGGTTTCTCTGCATATCACCATTTCTATTTTTTAAAAAAATTTGCATGAAACTGAATGCAATCAGTTATTGGCATTTATTTCACATCTATTCATCAGGATGCCTCAAAGTGCTCAAATGTATTACATGGCGAGGGGTATCCTGCTCCTAAAAATGTAGAAAATAGCTTGTCTTGATTGTATATCCTTTCTTCCCTTGCTATATTATTTAATTTTTACAGGGCAGGGAGCATGGTGTATTGAGCATTGAGCATAATCTCATGTAAGTGAATCCTCCTAGAGAGGGCTTGATTTTACTTCCATCCATGATGTCCAGAAAACTTCTGCAATCCACTAGTTTAAGCTGTACTAATTGTGCTTGGCTCAAAAGGCCATAAAATGTTTTTCTTATATGCCTTGCTACTTACAGAACCTCTAACTGTTTTCACTCTTCTTGCTTGCTCTCCTCCCAAGCCTAGTGAATCCTCTTGGAGCAGTTGAGCTGGAGGGGTTCTCATCCATCATGGAGAGGCATTTTAAACTTTGATCTATACATTGATTCCTAAAGCAGTGTGGTACACAGTGATTTTCAGTTCCATTTTTTGGAGATGTAGTCTCTGTGTTGCACAAATGTTTTGCATTGCTTTTCGAATTACAGAACTTTGGCATAAGTATTTCAGTGAGGTCCAGAAAAGTGCTGCAATTGACAGCCCCTAAGTCCCTATTTCAGCCTTTTCCCAGACATATTGACATTTGTGCATTGTTTCCATATTGCTGTCATTTATCAGCATGCAATGTTTATGGTTGCCATGCTTTTTAAACAATTATTATACAAGCTTGATTGTGCCTTTGCCATAACCTGTAGGGGAAGAAAATCTCAGCGCAGTGAATGCTAAAAGTCATAAACATTATAATATGCTCGGGGACAGCTTAACTATCCGTTTTGTCAAGGATGCCTCAAGTATTGACAAGCTGAAGCTGTTCTATTATTAGTCAAGACAACGTTGTATATGTTTGTTGCTGAAAATTGGAATTAGTTAAAATACAAAGATGAATTAACAACCAAACAATAGGGAAAATGTGTACTCTGCAGAAAAACAGGCTTTGTTTCCCATGCTTTCTCAAATGTACTGACAGCAACAAATCCATAGAAAGAAAAGTTGTTTTTCACACATTTTATTAAATCTCATCTCGAGCTATGATACGCAACAGCATCTTCAATATTGGTCAGACGTATTCAAAAATAATTCAGATGACCCTTCACAACTTGCCTTTCACTAATGATTACACACTAGTTAATTAATAATCAACCGGTTCAGAGATGTTGTTACACATTTCTGGAGCAAATGGAACTTGAACCCAGGCCTCTTGATCCAGAGATGGGGACGCTACCACTGTGCCACAAGAGGGCCCCCAAAGTCTACTGCACTAGGCATTCCCTGACAGTCTCCCATCCAAGTATTAATCAGGCCTGAGTGTGCTTAGCTACTGAGATCAGACGAGAGTGGGCTTTTTCAGACGAGGCACTTAGGCTGTTAATAACATTCAGCTGCTGTAATTAAACAATGGGCTGATCTGTTATTTCACTCCTTACCAGACATTGGGTCGCAGCCCTTTGTGTGTAAAATCTGTCATGTAGCACTAAAGATTGCAGACAAATTCTACTCTTTCTGAGCACCACAATCAACAATAATGCCCCTTTCCAGTTTAGCAGGGCCTACCTTACCTTTGTAAGGAGAATCTCTGCAGAAAGTATGGCTGAATCTACAAACAGAAGTCCATGTAAACCAGAGATAAAAGGTTCTGCAGATGCTGGAGAATCCGAGATAACAAGCATGGGGCTGGATGAACAAAGCAGGTCAAGCAGCATCATAGGAGCAGGACCCTTCATTTTCTGATGAAGGGTCTAGGCCCGAAACGTCAAGTTTTCCTGCTCCTATGATGCTGCTTGACCTGCTGTGTTCATCCAGCCCCATGCTTGTTATCTCCATGTAAACCAAGCTGTTTATGTCCTGAGAACATACAGGTTAGAGACATGGATCTGAAACAATCTCACAGTTGCTCTTAGTACTTAAGATCACTGACAATCAAGTACAGAATAGGGTGGGTAACGTTGTCTCAAATACTAATTGGAATTTAGACCACTGTCAAAATGGAATGATGAGTTTTTCAGATGCCTGGTTATTAAATTCCCTAAACTATTTTCCACAGCTGCAGTCCTGACATGGTAACAAAGATGGGCAGGCAAAAACTGAAATAAAATGTACTCTGAAGACTGCTTTTAAAATCTTGCCTTATTAACTCAAAACAAACATGACTACAATGCTAAATTATCTACCAAATTGATTTGGATTAATTTCTGGCCTGAAAATTACAAATACTGGCTTATAAGTGAGGCAACTCAACCATCCATATATTTCACCTGACTCTCCATTAATTGCATACCTAAGATCCTGTTTAGAGATTAGGTTTCTTGGGAGACTGTATTGAAGCATCTTTTATATGGGAAACAAACAGTCAGCAATGACCGATAGGAAAAGAAGAGCTAGTCTGTTAAGCCTGCCACACCACAGTGGCTGAGTCAAAATGGCTGCACACCTTTTCTTCCACTGTAAAAACACTTAAAAAGAACACCTTTTTAAGAAGGCTTCTTAGAAATCTCATGACCGGTGAGAACATTGCTGTTCCAATGGACATTTGAATAATGACTGGCTTAGAGAGGTTCTTGTTTTATTTGGTCCTTAGTTGTGGGACAAGAAGCCCGTGATGAAAGGCTGCCCAGCTATTCTCCCATTTCTGAAAAGAAAAGGCTGTATTGAGTTAAGGGTAAAACCTCTAGTTCTCGGAAAGAATGTTTGCTGGAACTTCTCAATTTTGTATTTCCTGAACAAGTTGTGTCTACATAGCCTGCACAGATAGCTGTGCATGATCAGCAACATGACAATGTGTGCCAGAACAACAAAGCAACAGGTTATGGAAGTTCTATGCTTTATCCTTTCAACATCAAAAATAACCATTTGGCGAAAGTGTATTTTCTCAGAAAGTCAATCTTTTCTCAAAAATCCATTTTTTTCCCCTTGTCCTGAAGAGTGTGCACACGTGTGTTTTGAGGTTCTTTAGAGGGATCCTGTTCCTCTGATGCTGTCTGGCCTGCTGTGTTCATCCAGCTGTACACCTTGTTATCTCAGATTCTCCAGCATCTGCAGTTCCTACTATCTCTGAAACATCTGGAATCAGTCTGATGCGTTCTGTCTAAAGCAAGTATATCTTTAGCTAAATACAGAGACCAACACTGCACTCCAGGTGTGGTCTCAAGGCCCAGTACTGCTGCAGTAAGACTTCCTTGCTGCTGTACACAAGTCCTTTTGCAGTGAAGGCCAAATTACTGTTTCACTCTCCTGACTGCTTGCTGCACCTGCATATTTGCTTTCAATTACTGGTATGCAAGGATATCCAGGTCCCTTGCCCAATCTATCATAGTTTGAACAAAACTCTGCCATTCTGTTTTTCCAACTGACGTGGACAACTTCAAACTTGTTGTACTGCATCCGTCATTTTTGCCCACCCACTCAACCTGTCGAAATTTCACTGAAGCCTCTTAAGATGATGTATTTTGTGAGTAACTATCTAGATTTCTAGGTCATAATGAAATCCGCAGTTTCAAAATTTAATATTTTTAAGATACAACCTAGTGAAAAAGGAAAACAAAAAAGTAAACCAAGTTCGAAAACCAGCATTTCTGGGGACTGAAACTGGTTGATGCCACATAATAGGACACAGCCATCAGAACTTGTACAATCCCAGGATACATTACAGGTACACTGAAGACCGTCTAGACACAGAAACTGAGAATAGACAATTGTATATTTGCCGCAACTGTTTCTGTTACTTTCAGATAACATTAGTACATCTAGGCCCTCGTAAGCAGAGTTGATGATATTCTGTAGAAGTGTGCCTTACTTGGAAAGTCCGTACCTGTCGTAGTTGGCTCTTTGTGTGCTGCTGTTAGCAGAGGATTTGGCTGCATCCTTTAAGAGGAGAGTTGAAACCCATTGTAAGGAAGATGAGTTTTGAAGAACTTTGTAATTGGTTTTGATTATGCATATGCTGTATAGACTGTCGAGCCAATTTCTAAGACCTGTCCTTGTTGTATCTGCCATTTAATGCATAATTTATGTTACTGCAATTTGCTGTTCATATTTGAAATATATTAATTCTGGGTTTTGGAGTATAACTGGTTACGATGATAGTATCTAGTGTCTGCTTTGTTTGACACTTGCGCAGTAATGATTCATTTGTTTTAAACTGGAATTTCCTGGTTTCTTTTTTTGAGTAAATAACTGGATATTGTCTGTGTCTTTTCAGAAAAAAATGTTGCTGGTCTCAACCAAGATGTTGATAAAGCCATTATCCATTGCCTTCATGGCTTCCTTTCTTTTTAAAAAAAAGCTAATTTTAATTTGGTCATCATAATTTATTTTTTCAAAAAAAGTGTTGTGAATTTCTAGTGTGCACTTCCAAGCCCCACTTATTTATAAAGACCATCTCTTATGATCCCTTGTGGCAACTTAGCAAAATGAATGTCAGGCTGAGAGGCCTGTGGTAGCCTGGTTTTGATTCATCTCTTGGGCTAGCTTCCAGTTTAAGTAACTAGCCCTGATTCTATTCGACTATTGACGGATCAGTGTCACAAAGACCATTTTTTAAAATCCTCCTTGAATGGATTTTTTTGTTTGGTTCTTTCAAATTTGAGCACCCCTAAACAATCCAAAACTAAATGATCATCTTTTTATTAACTTACGCATCATTACTGTACATGTTTATCTGTAACATGAGCGTTGTCCAGAAGAATTATTGACTAGTGTAAAATAGTAACTCCAGCTCTGCCAAAACCCTGAGTCAGTTGGTATCTGCCCTGCTGTATCTTCAGTGGCTCCATATATTTTTCATTGTCTTTTGATTTTTAGCACTGGTTTATAATTTGACAAGTTCAGTGATTATACAGTGGTCTTTTGGACATACTAAATCCCACAAATAATAATGAGCTGAGTGACCAGATAATTTTTATTCAAGGATGTTGATTTAAGCAGGAATGCTGGCTAGAAAACTGGACTAAGACCTTGCTAGACTTCAGATATTACCATGAGACCCTAACTACCCACCTGAAGTAATCAAATGCAGATCGCTTTTAACAATTGTAGGGTTTTTTGTACTGAACATGAATTGACTGATAACCTGAATTAAGACACAAAAGTATCTGTGGGACATTGAAATTTAGTCCTTAAAAATATAATTAGGTCACGTGACTAATTGACTTTGAATAACTAGTAAAGAGAGATGGATTAAGTTTTGATTTAATTTGCAGCCCAAGAAACCCATCTATATTAATGCAGTGTTCCCTTATTACTGCACAGATATTTCACTCCAGAATGTGTGCTCAAGTGTTGTCTTGGGGCTTGAACCTTCATGACCCAAATCCGAGTGAACATAAGAATATAAGGAGGAACAGTCATAGGCCATTTGGCTCCTCAAGCATGCCCGCCATTCAAAAAGATCATGGCTGATCTGCCCCAGATTCAGATCCTTTTTGTTGACAGCTCCTCATAACCCTTAACTCCATGACATTTAAAAAATGTAACAACCTCATCATTATCTTGCCTCCATGGCTCTCTGGTAAAAAATTATAGACACTTGCTATCATCTAGGAGAAGAAATTCCTTCCCATCTCGGTTTGAAATTAGATTCTGTAACTAGGTCCCCAGGTTTGAGACTCCCCCACTTGAGGAAACATCTTTTCAAAGTCTACCCCGCCCTCTCAGAATCTTGTACATCACCCCACATTCTCTAACCTTTCATGGATAAAGTCTAACCTGTTCAGTCATTCTTGATAAGTCAGTCCCTTCATCCCAGAAATCAGTGTATTGAATCTCTTTTGAACTGCCTCCTGTGCCTTTTACTAATTTGTTAAATATGGGGATAAGAATTGTACATAGTATTCAAGGATCGCCTCACTAACACCCTCTATCATTGTTATAAGACTTCACTATTTTTAAACTCAAATTATCAAACAATACAGGCCAAAATTCAATTTGCCACTTTAATTACTTGATGGGGACTGCATATGCTAACTTACTGTGTTTCGTGCACAAGGCACCCAAATCCTTCTACGTTGCATTTTTCTTGAGTCTCTTTCTATTCAAATGATTGTCTGCCTTTTGATTCATTTTGCCAAAGTGCATGATCTCATACTTGGCTACATTAAACTCCATCTTCCAAGATTTTGCCCACTCACTGAACCAATCTGGATCAACCTGTAGATCTCTTGCGTCCTCATAACAGCATATCTTTCCCCCAATTTTTGTAAAGTCAGCAAATTTGGTTGAGTGCTCCTGCAAAGTGGATAATTGATCAAAATAACATAGATTGTAGGTTCAAATTTCCACGTGCATTATCAGCACTTAGTTGACAAACACAAAATGCTAATTGTACTACATGTTTTGTGTTGATTGTTAGACTTTATTTTCTTTGCAGATTTTGTAAAGTTACACAGATAGCTCAAACGTTTAATTATCTTCTGAACCCTTTTACTGAATTTAGTTACATACAAATAAGATCATGTACAGATTATTTTTAGAATTGTAGAAGAAGCTAAGAAATTTCTCTTGTATGGAAAATTTCAGTTTTCGCCTGCAGGTTCAAGACTGTATTAACGTCAGTCTCTTGTGACAGCTAAGTGACTAGATGCTGGGTGGTGTGGCTTTTAGATATGCAGGTAAACCAGTGATGTATTCGATCCTTCTTCAGCTGAGAGAGTTTATTTCTTTCAAAACGGAGGACAGGATCGTGTATTCGATTCTTGCATCTGTGGCATTATCGAAAAAAATCAATTAAAGTTTCTGTTCATGAGTGATATCCAGCAACTCTTACATGCAATATCAATGTTAAATTAATTGCTTATGATGAGACCGATGATTTCAAGTTTGCCAGTACCATGCATCATGAAACTTGGAGTTTGTGTGATACAACATAACAATTCAGTGAGGTGCAAGCAAACTTGCTCCTGTCTCAAATTGTATCCTAGCTGATGTCGCAAAATTGCCTTCTAATGCAAATGTCACTAACATTCCATTAAATAACCTGTTTTTTT
>JAHRHZ010000045.1:12508497-12531091 GCA_024137785.1 Ginglymostoma cirratum | reverse complement strand
TATTAATAACTGGTACAGAGATTTAGAATCTGGTTACTTTTACTTCCAGTTCATCAAAATTGCTCATCCAAATAATTTATTTCTTGTTAGGTGCACATCTAAATTTATAATTTCCAGACAAGTCAAATAAACTAGCAGAATGTTCATTTCAACACATGTGGGTGTATATTTCAAAAACAAAATCAAATTATGGAACCATGAGTTTGCATATATGTGCTACAAATAGAGAACAAAATTCTTTAGCAATTAATAAATAAAAAGCCTGATGATGGTGAACCAGTGGCAAGCATAAAATGTGGTTTCATTCTTGTATATAATTTATGTTGAAAGTAAAGTTAGTCACCATAGTCCTACTAAGCTATAGGTCTGCTGTCTCGTTAGAGAGAGTCAACTGTTGGTAGTTTAACCTGACAGCCATCACACCTTAGGTGAGGGTCAGGGTTGAGAATGAGGAACCTTCATGATAACCTCAGCCAGGAATTGAGTACACACTTGGTGTCACTCAGCATTGCAAACCAGCTATCCAGCTAACAGAGCTAACCAAGTCAGTAGCATGGGGAGGAGAGGGAAGGAAACAAGAACACTGGAGACGGCAGTTCCACAGAACCATCATTGTGCTGTGTTTGTAGATGGTGAGAAACTGATGTTGGTGGGAGGTGGGGAGGAGATACCCCATATTCTTTTGGAAAGAGACATGTTGCAGTTGAACATATCATGATTGAAATTCAAATTCCTTTATGAAACTTGCTGATGTTTAATAAATTCTTTAAACTTTATTCTGTGCTACTATTACTCTAGGGTACTGGTTTCATTGAAGGAATCTTAATTAAAGTGTTGTACATTTGCTGAATTATCACAAAGACAGCTTAGTTCATTAACAAGCCTACTATTGTTCCACAGGGCAAAGCAAGTGAGAGGCTTGGGCTGTACGCAAGGCAATGGGGAAAGGAAATGTTCCGTGGGTGGTCAAAGAAAGGGTTAAGGGAACAACCAATAGTTCTGTGACAGTGTTGGACTATTCACCATCATGAAACTTGATGGAATATTTAGGAAAGAACTAAGTTATTTGGTAGCACAGAACTTTGCTGGAAAAAATAATTTTCTGACGAAGGGTCTAGGCCCGAAACGTCAGCCTTCCTGCTCCTCTGATGCTGTTTGGCCCTGCTGTGTTCACCCAGCTCTATACCTTGTTATCTCAGATTCTCCAGCATCTGCAGTTCCTACTATCTCTTTACCAGCAACTTCTGGTTTTGTAAAGTCCTAACAGTTTTAGTTTTTTGCAAATTAATGAAGTCCAGTTGACTCCATAATGGTCTTTGGGCAACCTTGTGCCACACTAAGGACAATATGTGGTTGATTACCAAGAGCCAAATTGTTTGCCATTTAGTGGCTGACTTATGATGTTGCTCGGTGCATCTTCAGATCCTATAATCAATTAAATTCACAATGCCTCAACACTCCTAAAATGCTTGGCTTGCAGCATTATGAGTAGCAAATGGTCATTTTTTTTTTAGATTACCATAAATAGGTAGCAGGTTAGAGTGGGCAAGTGTCCAAAAACAAATTGTCCCGTCGACCACAGTTTGTATTTGGTTAAGATTGATGGTTTAGATTGATTTAGAAATATAGAGCGCAGTTTTTTAATTCTCAATTTGACTCGCTGCATAAATATAATGCACATTTATTGATATATGCAAAATAAAGGTTAATTGCAAATTGATGTCTAATTTGCCTGTTAATTTCATATTCTGTCTGAACTGAATGAATATTAGTTTCACAATTTTCAGAGTCCGAGCTAGTTATAACTACAGATAACTAGTGAGGTATTTTAGTATTATCTAGGTTTTACACTTGCCTAATCATGTTTTAGAAGCAAATATGCTTTATTTTTATGAAACCACTGATTCACAGATGGTTATATTCCAACTGGTCTTTGCCAATTCTCCCATACCTTTTAAAATCAAAGCACACATACTTAAAGATAAAAGGTTAAAGGTGTAAGTATAGCATTCATGACTTATTGAAACCTAAACAAGATAGTGAGCAGAATTTCCACATCAGACAGTACGTTTGAACAAAAAGTGGGATTTCTATCTTATTGAGCATAATTTTGCAAGATTAAAAGATTATACAACAGGTTTAGTAAACAAGACCAACTTAACCACCTTGCCACTGCAGCAGCTAACTGCTTTTAAAACTAACCTCATGTCCATGAATGAACTACATTTACTAGCAAACCATTCTCATTGTTAATAAACTGATACTACTTCTATTCTAAACCTTAGCTTCTCAACCTTGCACAGGTTCTTCTTTTAGCTATCTAAATATATTTGGAAATATTTTTTAGATTTGCATGCTTATAAATGTATACTGATTACAAAGTTTCTTCTGAGACATCTCACTCCCAAGCTTGTTGATCAAGTTGCTCCTTATCATTTATCCTTCTGACTTTGAGTGATGAACTGAGTTGCACTCCACTAGACAGCTTCTAAGACCTAAATGGTCTACTATGACAGCAATCTATCACTTCACTGTGCATTATTGGACTTGCACATGACTTTGCCCTGCGCATACAGCATAGGATTATTCCTGTTTTGTTATGCCATATTAGAAGTGGGCCAAGACCTGCTTACCTTAAGTTTAATACCACTGTTGAGACCAGCTTTTATTGCCTGCCTCTAATTGCCCTTGCAAAGTTCACAGCAAACTGCAGTTTTGAATAACTGCTGTCTCATGTGAAAGTAGTCTCTCAGTGCGATTGGGGTGGAAGTATGTCATGAATATGAAAATGGCCAATGAAGATTTATTCAGCAAAATTCTGATTTATTACTGGGAAGTCCTTTGTCTAATCTACTTTTGTGATCTTGATAATCCTTCAATTTTGTCCGCTTGGTTCTCTTGGTAGAAAGTTTGCATCTGCATCAGGACATTATGGCTTCAAGCCTCATTCTAGGACTCGAGCAACTTGATACTTGAATGTAGTGTGGCATTGTTAGAGGTACAGTCAATCAGGTGAGATGTTAAACCAGGGCTTTGTCTTGCTTTTGATGAGTGTCATAGATTGTATATTAAATTTTGAAGAACACAGGAACATCTATTTTACCAAAATGTAACTTTCAGGTCATAATGCTGTTCTTCCCATTTTTGACTTAAAATGTCTTGCTGTTTGCAGGTGGACATAAGTTGTTTTTGCATTTTTTTAAAGAGGACAGATTAGACATATTTTGAAACTGATTCAACACCAGTCATTCAGTCCTTCCAGGTACTGGAGTTATTGAATAGCATACAATTGAAAATGTTTGATAATTGAGCCTCCCAAGCATATATAGTACTTGGAAACCGAGCAAATGATTAAATATACTTAAAAGTAAGTTTGACTGTGCATCATTTTCTTAACAGAAGTTCTAATTTTAAAGACTTAGAAAAGCAGTGAGGGAGTTAATGATAAATATTACCTCTTCTAAGCTTGCTTTGGTTCCTTGTTAGTCAGGATTAGTGTAAAGATGATGGACAGTTAAATTCATAAATAGGATTTGTTAATTTAAAGAAATTTATCAAACACATCATAGAGTCATATAAATTGTGAAGTTGTCTAAATTAAATGAGTATTTGCTGTTGTCACCATTAATAGGTGGCACCTTACCTTTTGCATCTCTTCTAAGATCTTGGTCATGCCGGCCTTCATCTGTGTGATTAATTGGCTTTCTGATTGTTTCAGTATCTTCAGTGTTAGGACTTTCATTTTCTGCTCTATCTTTTGGTGATTGAGTAAACACACAAATCAGCTTCGTATTAAGGTCACTAGCTGACTTTGGATTAGTGGGAGCTCAATATGCTCTTTATGAAGAAAGATTATTACAAATATCTCCTGTCAGATGATATTTTAATAATTTAGAGCGTAGTGAATCTGCTGTCTTTCCTCCTCGGAGGGGTGAACAGAGATCACAAGTTGAAAGCATGATTCTGTAGCACAGACAAACAAGCCTTTCAGAGTGCAAAACTATTGTATTCAACATTCCTGCCATGGAAAACTGGATTTTAGCATGACTATATTAGGATTTAACAGATATCCAATTTACCAGAAATTAAATTCTGATTCAACTGTGGTAAACCAACTTCATTGCTAATCGCATTACATTTTTTTTGACTACTCCAGCTGCATCAATGTAGTTTAATAGATTTTCAAAATTTCCTTTTTTCTTTTCTCTCTTTCCTCCCCCGTCTCCCAAAAACCACCTTGCCCCCAATTTTGCCGTTTCTTTTGGACCTAGAAAAGATTACAAAATTATGAAGTGATGGCCTCTGAGAAATTAACATTCAATTCAGCTTTGAACTTGTACTTTCGATGCACCAAGTTGTTAAAGTGTCAACCTAGCAGTTCCTGTTATGGCAGATCTTAACATTTAAAATTCCAACTACCTCTGTTTCAGTCCTATATCCTGCTTTACAGCTAGCTCCTCTTTGCACAAAAATAAAAATTGCTTTTCGTATCTTCAAATCTTCTCTGATTTTACCCCACAGAAACACTCTGCCTTCCTACAGTTATCTGTCCAATCCTTCCAGTTCTCTGACTTTGGCCATCTGTGGTAATGAGAATGACCTCACTTGGAACAAATATTGGTAGTGGATGTTTCAGCCACTTTAACATTACTGTCTGATCCTATTTTTCTGATCTCAATAGTTCTGCCATTTCTCTCCCTGCCTTCATAAACCTTTATAAAGCCCGTGTTCTCAACAAAGCTTCTGGCCATCTCCCTATTCTTTCCCAGTATGGCTCATCCTTTAATTCCTTTCTCATCCCTGTAAAATGTCTTCGGATAATTGTTCTGCCTGAAGGATACTATATGAACTGTAAGTCATAAAGAACAGAGGCAGCGTTGTTACATTACTCGGCTAGTTTTCCAGAGACAGCAACTGATAATCTGCAGACAAGAATTCAAGTCTCTCAACAGCTAAGGAATTTAAATCTAGTTCATTTTAGTAAACCTGGAATGAGAATCTATTATTAATAATGGTGACCCTGAAACAACCTAGTTGTCATCTGAAATATTTGGCTTTAGGGAAGAAAGTCTGATGTCGTTACCCAGTTTGATGTGCATATGATTGCAGACCAACAGCCATGTAGTTGACTTTTTACTCCCCTCTGCAATGGCTTGGTTAAGGCATTGTTAATAAATGGTGGCCTAGCCAAAGACGCACATGCGCATTGAACTAACAAAAGATGTAGTTGTTCATGTTTTTCGGGCAGCTCAGATCACGACAGCAAGTATTCTTTTAGAAAACACTTTGGATTTTGTCAGCTAGGGACTAAATTGTGACAGATGCACTTGGTTTCACTTGTGATCCTCCAATATCACTGAGCTGGAGAAGCTGTAGAAATGGATATAATGGATGAATGACAGAAGGTAAGGATTGATGTCTTATTGAATTGGAAGGACCTCTGGACCCTGGGACTACTTGGTAATTTCCCACAGAAAAGACAAGAAGTAGTGTTTCAACATCATGAAACAATGCAATTGACTTAAAATCTTGTTGAAACATCAGTCTCTGTCTGTATGGGGGATTGTTGGGGGTGAGGGGAAGGGGTGATATCCAACGAATGAGGTGATCCATTGCTTTGAAGGTGCAAATTATTTCTACTAACTCAACCAAATGCCAGTATTAGGCCTGCCATATGTAGTACAGCTAAGGGTATCAAGTAGGAGAACACCATTTCTTACTCTACAGTCAGGATGACCATTTTGATGGTTCTTGCTGTTTCTCCTGCTGTACCAACCTTGTGTGAAGTGTGCCCACTTTAAAAGTGCACGAATCCAGTAAGGAGAGAATCGATCTTAACTTTGATGGATGCCACATTCTCTTGGCCCACCAACACTTATGCTCTGTTTTGTTTTTTGAGAAGTGGCCAAATGGGCAGGTATTTGAAGGTTTCTGGCACCCGCACGCTTGTACTTCAGCAAAATCACTGGGCGTCAGAAATTTTGATTTTGTGTTAATAATCAGGAAGGACTTTTAAGAGAATCCATTGCCAGTGGCTGAATGGTTGATAATTAGCAAGCACTGATTTCAAGATGACAGAATAGAGATCCAGAGGCAACATAAACATTTTTGCTCATTTAGTGATCAAGATTTGAAATGCACGGCCTTCAGAAGGCGATGGAATGAATACTTGATTGGGCGCGGTGGGGGTGTGGTTAATATTATAGGGATATGTGTAAAGAGTTGAAGAATGGACAAATTGAATTGCTGTTGGAAAGAACTAATGGGATGTAGTCGATTAAATGGATTTCATCTGTGCTGAACAGTCCCATGATTCTATGAGGGAAGAAATAAAGAAAGCACAGAAGCTGGAATGAGTGAAGAAGGGAAAAAAAATGTACATGTTCAATGAATGGAAAGTATTCAAAGTTGCAGCATCAGTAAAACAGCTTGCAGCTGTAAGCTTCTATGAGGCATGTTTCTAATTTCACGCTTGTATCTGTCTCACTGCCTAAACCTTGGTTGATGACCTCCTCACAGTTTCAGTTTGTATCTACTTTGTTTGAAGAGTGCACTTTCATAAATGATTCCAAGTATTTTCTGGATAGCTATTTTGGTTTTGATAAATGTGCCATACTGATGAGCATAGAGCCTTAATATATTATGTGCTGCGCTATTAATTTGAGCCTGTCCCATAGGTTTGTCCATCAGGAATGTAGGCTGTATCTTCAACTTGTGCAAAGTTTTGCATTTTAAAAAATAGACTGTGGTCTAAATGCTCACCATTGTGATATTTTACCCCTCCCTCCTGTTGTAGCATCTCTGCAATATCCAAGTTAGTTCACTTCAAAGCCATATTACATGTAGCAATTGATGCATATATAGTCTAAAATGTTCACTTCAGGAATCTGCTACAGAGCTTCTTTTGGCTCTTAAAGTCAAAACCATTCCTTAAATATGGAGACGATGTGGAGGTGCCAGTTTTGGACTGGGGTGGACAAGGTCAGAAATCACACGACACAAAGTTACAGTCCAACAGGTTTCATTGAAAACACAAGCATTTGGAGCCTCAGTCCTCCTTCAGGTGTTAGTGAGAGAGGTAGTATCAGACACAGAGTTTATAAGGAAAAGGTCAAACGGTCACGCCACTGATGAGAATGTCTTAAAAAAACCACCTAAGATGTTGTTAAATCTTTAATCACATGGAAGGTTTTAATTGATCAATATGTTTTTGTAAATCTCTGAATTCCTTTCAAGTTACTGTCCTGGGGCGAGCTAAACATTTTATCAGTGTAAAGAAGGGGTGACATTTCGGGTCAGACAACCCATGTTAGGTGTGAGGCCTTGTTTAAAATCTGTTTATGTTTTATTTTGGTGTCAGACTGGTTTTATTCCTAAAGTTGGAATTTATAAAATGCCACACAGACTGTGTCTATGAATTGTGTGCTTTTGGAACGAAACAAATTCACCCCATAGATTTGTGTGAGTGTGTGCGTGTGTGCGTGCATGTGCGAGAGTATGTATGTATGTGTGTGTGTGTGCGCGCACGTGCGCGAGAGAGTGTGTGCGCGCGTGCGAGAGAAGTGTTGTGGGACCACCTGTATTGCAACATGAATTCAATATCCTGGTTGAGGCCATCCTCATGGGGACCGAACTTGGCTTTCAGCCTCTGCTTGGCGACTCTGCATTTTTGAGTATCCCAAAGTCTGCCATGGAGGATGTTTACCTGAAGATCTGAGGCCGAACATTTGAGAAGCAGCACTTACTGAGATTTCTGAAAGGAGGGCATGATTGACTCTGTGCAGGCCTGTAATTTTGGACTGTTTGGTGCGGATTGTGATTGGTCCCCTGATGTGAATCCAAGAATCTGTGTATCTGTCCTTTTAGGTGGGAAAGGAGCTCCAAACCAGCAGATTTAACATTTTTCATCTCCTGCCCCATTACTTGTTAACAACACGGCAAGGTCTGATATCTGCGATAATTTGCCATCCACTTTTGTTGTAACCAAAAGGAACCATTCAGAACGGCTCATGTTTATTAGATCCATTTTTATAACACTAATGCAACTGCTCTATAGAATTTAATAGCAGGACCAAGATCCTTCAGAAAGCAATATGAATAATATGCCATTTTGTGATGTCTTCTTAACATCTGTTGTTCATAAAATCTAAGTGTTGGCATAGCAGGAGACTGTTTACTGATGGGATAGTTCAAGTTTGATGTAATCAGACTGCTTTGTCATTTGTTCCATATGCAAATGAAACTGATTTCACAGCTAACATTTGGTCTCTGTCCTTCTTCATCATTTACAACTTAGAAGGAGGCCATTGAACCCATCAAATTCATTCTGGCTATCTGTTAAGCAAATTAGTCAGTTCTTTTCGACACAGTAGCACAGTGGTTAACACTGCTGCCTCACAATGCCAGGGACCTGGGTTCGATTCCAGCCTCAGGCGACTGTCTGTGTAGAGTTTGCACGTTCTCCCCATGTCTGTGTGAGTTTCCTCTGGGTGCTTTGGTTTCCTCCATAGTCCAAAGATGTGCACGGTAAGTGGTTTGGCTATGCTAAATGCCCATAGTGCCCAGGGATGTTTAGGTTAGGTGGGTTAGACAAGGGAAATGTAGGGGTAGGGGAATGGGTCTTTGTGGGATGCTCTTCAGAGGGGTGGTGTGGACTTGTTGGGCCAAATGGCCTCTTTCCACACTGCAGGGATTCTGTGATTTCATTTTTCTTCTTACCATCCCTATAGCTGTGCAAATTCGTTTCTTCTAAGTGTCTGTTCAGTTTCCCTGCGAAATAATTGTTCATATTTGCTTCCATCACCCTGGGGGCAATGAGTTTGAGCCAATACCAGTTGCTGTTTGAAACTATGATTCCTCCAATCTCCACTGCATCTGCTGATTGAAACCTACATCTGTGTCTTCTGGTTGTTGTATCATCAGCTAACGAGAACACTTGTTCTTCATTTACCGAACCAATCATGTCATCATCTTGCGCACATTTATCAAATCTCCCTTCAACTTCCTTTGCTGTCAGGAGAACAACCCCAGATCCTTTAACCTAATCTTGTACTTAAAATCCCTCATCCCTACAACCATTTGGCAAATCTTCTGACCTTCTCAAGGACCCAAGCATCTTAACTAAAATATGATAACTAGAACACAACACTCCAGTTGTGACCTAACTGAAGCTTGTCCACCACCCCATCCTGTAGTTATCTCCTTGCCATTCCCTTTCCTACATACCAACAAGTAGTTCCATTCTGCTGTCATTCAACACCACTTTATCTGTTGCATGATCCGCACATGTTTACTAAAGGTCATGGTTTTCATTTATATAATTAGTCGCTCCTAAATGCAAAGACAGAAACTTACAATGAAGTGGAAAATGGCGCAATATGGAGGTAAGTAGGATAACTAATTTGCACATAACAGAATCCCACAAACTTCATTGTGATGAATGAACATAACAGTTAGTATGATGCTACTAATTTGTGTAACACAAATAAGATCTAGCCTCAATGGAGCTAGTGACCTTTTATACATTATTTACAAAAGGTTTCTTTTCCTTTTAAACCAAATCCTGAATTATAGTTTTGATCCTACACATACTGTAAATATATTTGCAAAATATTGTGAAGCTAGATTGCATTAGTAATGAGGCATGGCTGGAAAAAAAATGAGCAGTGTATTCACTTTTGAAATGATTGTTTGTGCCCAGTGTGATGGATTCTGAACACTCGCTTGCTCTTTTGAAGCAGATAATTTACGCAAGATCATGCCTGCCTGAGGGACTCTGTGTCGCATTCTGTATTTCCCTTTTCTATCACAATAAAAGCAGGTGGTAATAAATGTCTTCAAACATCAGGGCTGAGTGTGTAATGAGTAAATGATGGTGGAAGAGGAATGTACAAAACAAATGATGAATCCTGTCTCTGCTGACAAATGACTTTTTGATAAGTTGGCTTGCAATCAAATTAGAAAAGCCTTTCTTTATATTTGAAACCCCAACTGAGCTGTTGAACAGCAACCAAAACAGTGAATAAACTATTCAAACTATCGTGCCTAAACAAAAATGAGCCTTCAAGCTGAAATAATCAAAAATTGCTATTGATTCTTAGAACTGTTGTGTTCATCTTTATTGATTCAATAACGAAAGATAAATCTGGTCCCGAATGAGATTACAGTACGTCAGTGCGTCAGACAGCAAGTCTGGTTTTGAGCCATTCATCACCCTGTGCAATGACCCATGCACCCCAACCAGTTGCGCTCCTGTCTAATCACATTGCCATCGATTTGTATCTAATATAGCAAACCTGGGACTGACAATCATTTGCATCCTAAGACTGTTTTGTGCTGTTATGTTGGAGGGGGTGGTGAAACAGAGGCTCATCTCAATGTAATTTTTATCTTTTTTTTAATAGTTTTTATTTTCCCCTTAGAGTGCCCAATTCTACAAGCTGACTGCTGAGCAATATCAGAAGGCTGTTAGTGAAGTGGAGTCCAAGTTCAAGTAAGATCTCGTATTGTAATTTATCTTTTTTTGGTGAGCCTCTTCTTTCTTTAAAACAGAAGAAATCTAATGGTGCCTTTCAATGTTGTCTGTACATCTCAGTTCATCCAGCAAACATCATGATAGTTACATCATTTCTCATTATATTGATCATTTTCATCTGAAATGAAGCAGCTCAGTTAGCAGCATGGGAGTGTGCACTGCTGCTGGGATTCGCTGCTCATGCTGTAGAACCATGGGGAGGTAATGAGGTAGAACTTGCATAGCACATTATCATTTTATTTCCTTTTCCAATGATGATTCAGAAAAATGATACTTAAAATTCTGAGGTTAAAGCAGAGATACTGGAAATATGTTGCAGATCATTCCGCATCTTAAACACACTGATGTAGAACTCCACTTCAGTGTGGGGGGCATGGTCCCAGTCATTATGAAAGTATCCCAAAAATATGTTCCCCGCCCCCCCCAAAAAATGATATTACTATCTTTTGTGTCGTGATGACAGCTGGTGTGTTTCCAACAATGTCTGCTTTGATTTCAGACATCAGGCATTCACTTTTGCTGTTAAAATTTTGGAGCAGTTTATCCAAGTAAACAAACTGTCATTCAGCTGTGATGTTGTTGATGCCACAACTTTGAGTTATGCCCAAAACTAATGATGTAATTAAAGCTGACTCACAGGAGCTTTCCTTCTCGGAGATAACATTCTGTCAATAGTAGTTGACTTGTAGATGTTTGAGGTAACAGAGTAGCTTTTTTGACTATTTCGGAAAGCAGTTAAGTGTCACCCACAAAACTAGGGGTCTGGAATTGCATGCAACCAGAATTGTTTGTTCATTCTTGCCTGGCAGAAAAATCAAAGAATTGTGACCCAAGTATGGCTGATGAGGGAAATTAGAGAAAGTATTTGATCAAAGGAAGGAGTATACATAATTTGCCAAGAAAGGCAGCAGACCTGAGGCTTGGGAATACTTTAGATTTCAACAGAGAAGGACAAAGTTATTAATTAAGAGATGGAAAATAGAATACCAGTGTAAGCTTGCAGGGAATATACAAGCTTCTGTAGCTTCATGAAGATAAAATGATTAGTCAAGACGTGTAGGTACATTACAGTCAGAAACAAGGAAGTTACAACTGGCAACCAAGAGATAGTGACCAAATAAATACAGATTTTAGTTCTGCTTTCGCGAAGGAAGGAGCAATTAATGTCCCAAAAATATTGGGAACGCAGGATCTAGTGAGAGGGAGGATCTGAAGGAAATCAGTATAAATAAGGACATGGTGTTGGGGAGCTTGATGGGATCAAAGGATGATAAATCCGCAAGACCCAGTAATCCACATCCCCAAGTATCTCAGGAAGTGGCCCCAGAAATAGTGGCTGCATTGATCGTAATCTTTCAAGATGCTATGGAACAGTCCGTGTAGATTGAAGGGTAACTAATGCAACTCCACTAATTAGCAAGGAGGTTGAGAGAAGGGAATTATAGATGGGTTAGCCTGATATTGGTGGTCAGGAAAATGCCAGAACGCTGTAAAAGGTTCAAATGCAGTGTACTTTGAGTCTGGTCACACAACAGGCAGAATCAGCATGCATTTATGACAAGGAAATTGTGCTTGACAAATCTACTGGAATTTTTTTGAGTTTGTAATTTTGACTTGATAAAGGAAAGCTTGTGCACGTGGTTTATGTGGATTCTCAGAAGGCTTTTGATAAGGTACCACGTAAGAGATTAGTGTGCAAAATTTAAATACATGGGATTAGGGTAGTGTACTGCATGGATAGAAAACTGGTTGGCAGGGAACAAAGGTTGAAAATAAACGTCTTTTTTCGAGTGGCAAATTGTGACAAGTGGAGGACTGCACGGATGGGTGCTAGGAATGTAGCATTTCAGTTGTTCATCGGCTCACTGAGCCGGTTGTCCTGTGGTGTGCAGACATTTTGTTACCATTCTAGGCACCATCATCAGTGTGACCTCTAATCGAAGCGCTGATGTTCTGTTCCGTTCCAAATTATTTACATGATCCTCTAGCGTGTTGGGTCTTGTCACTTCCGGTTCTGTTTTTTTCAGCAGTGGTCTGTTGTTTGTTGTTTGTTTTGTGGGCGTGCCTACATGTCAGAGGACATGGTACAACAGAAGATTCTAGTAATGCTACATCAAAAATATATCAGAAATGACCAGACTCCTTAGACCACATTAGACCATGATTGCACACAAATCTACATCAACACTGCATCAAATGTTATTAATGACTAAAGACCCCATACTGACAGTAAACAGGACTAATGTGATATACAGAATCCCATGCAGTGAGTGCAATAAACATTACATTGGACAAACAGGGAGGGATCTGATGACCAGGATATATGAACACCAGCTGGCAGTAAAAAGACACGACCAATATTCACTTGTCTCGATACACACAGACAATGAGGGCCATCAATTCGACTGGGACAAATGAATAACAGACATGCAAGCGAATTTTGGGAAGCCTGGTTCTAAACACAGGACTCCCTTAACAAACACATAGAAATAGACCCCGTATACAGACTGCTGCTAAGAAACAGAACTGGAGGTGACAAGACCCACCACACCACAGGGTCATATAACTTCGGAATGGAGCAGAACACCAATGCTTCGATTAGAGGTCGCACTGATGATGTTGCCTAGAATGGTAACGAAACGTCTGCACACCACCGACAACAGGCTCGGCGAGCCAACAAACAGCTGCACCCATAACCTGAGCTACAAATTTTCACTAAGACCTTAAAAATGCAGCTTTTCACAACAATCTAATTGTAATTTAGATGAGGGAACTAAATGTAAAATCTCCCAAGTTTGCACTGGCACAAAGCGGGGTAGAAGGGTAAGTTATGATAATGCAGAGGTATTTCATGGTGATTTGGACAAGTTGAGTGAATGGGCAAATGCATGGCAGATCAAGTACAAAAACTGGAACGTTGGTAAAGGAAGAGGTGCAATGACACTTGGATGTCCATGTAGACTTGTTGCAGAAAGTAAGAATGCAGGTGCAGCAGGTGTTAATAGTGAGATGATTCGATTACAGGAACAGTAATTTCTTGCTGCCAATGTATATGGCCTCGATGAGACCATACCTAGAATACTGAATTTTAGACTCTTTATCCGAGAAAGGATGTCTCATTATTGAGGGCGTGCAGTGAAGATTTATCAGACTTGTTCGAAGGATGTCAAGATAGATGTTTGAAAAGAGTTTGAATCAGTTATGACTATATTTACTGAGGTATAGAAGAATGAGGTAGAATCTCATTGAAACATAGAAAATTCTAATAGGACTAGACAGGGTGAACACAGGAAGGATGTACCCGATGACTGGGGAGTCCAGAACCAGGAATTAAAGTTGAAGGATACAAGGTAAGCAATTTAGGACTGAGATGAGGGGAAATTTCTTGATCCAGAGTGTGGAGAGCCTATGGACGTCTCTATCACAGACAGCGATTGAGGCCAAAACGTTGAATGTCTTCAAATGTCTTGGAGAACGATGTTGATAAGTGTGAGGTCATCCATTTTGGTAGGAATAACAGCAAAATGGACTATGTTTTAAATGGTAAAAAAATTGCAGCACGCTTAGGTGTCCTTGTGCATGAATCGCTAAAAGTAGGATTGCAGGTAAAGCAGGTAATTAAAAAGGCAAATGGAATTTTGTCTGTCATTGCTAAAGGGATGGAGTTTAAAAACAAGGAGGCTATGCTGCAGCTGTAGAGGGTCCTGGTGAGGCCACACTTGGAATACTGCGTGCAGTTTTGGTCTCCTTACCTAAGAAGGGATACACTAGCATTGGAGGGGGTGCAGATGAGATTCACTCGGTTGATTCCAGAGTTGAGAGGATTGGATTATGAGGAGAGACTGAGTAGGCTGGGATTATACTCATTGGAATTCAGAAGAATGAGGGGAGATCCTATAGAAACACATAAGATTATGAAGGGAATAGATAAGGTGGAGGCAGGGAGGTTGTTTCCGCTAGCAGGTGAGAAACTAGGACTAGAGGGCATAGCCTCAAAATAAAGGGAAGCAGATGTCGGACTGAGGTCAGGAGGGACTTCTTCACCCAAAGGGTTGTGAATCTGTGGAATTCTCTGCCCAGTGAAATGGTTGAAGCAACCTCACTGAATGTTTTTAAGGCAAGGCTAGATAGATTTTTGAACAGTAAAGGAATTAAGGGTTATGGTGAGCAGGTGGGTAAGTGAAGCTGAGTCGCAAAAAGATCAGCCATGATCTTATTGAATGGCGGGGCAGGCTCGAGGGGCCAGATGGCCTACTCCTGTTCCTAGTTCTTATGTTCTTTTGTTCTTCTGTTCAAGAAAGAGGTGAATGTCGTTCTTAATGCTAAATAGATCAAAGGGTATGTGGAGAAAGTGGGAACAGGGTACTGAGTCAGGTGATCAACCAAGATCAGTTGAATGGCGGAATCAGGTCAAAGGGCTGAATAGCTTGCTCGTTCTATTTGGTGTGTTTTTGTGTAATAGTTAAGAGTGTCAGATTTCCTTCAGATGGGTTTTTATGGCAATCAACAGTGATTAGATGGTTACCATTAGATTAGTTTTTCTAAGTTTTGTTGAAATCAGATTTCACAATCCACCAAGGTGGAGTTCACACTCGTGCCCCAGAACGTGAGTTTGGGGTTGAAGATTACTGGTCTAGTGTCATTACCACTGCACCACCATCTCTGTTGGCTATTCTACGCAATTTAAAATGTTCTTATGTCGTAGAATCTATAACATGTGAGGTCATCAAACCCAAATAGTCATGCTAGTGTTTATGCTGGAAATGAGCACCTCCCATCCTCCTCTATCTCCTCTTGTCAACATATTCTTCCATTCCTTTCTCCCTCAGGTTTTTATGTAGCTTATCCTTAAATGCATCTAACAGTTGATGCACAGTAGATAATACAGGAGAAAGTAGCAAATACAATGCACCTCCTTGCTCTTTATCTGCTGAAAGGGAGAAAAATGAAAGCATAGAATAGACATCTGTATGGGCACAGTAAATATGAGTAGCGAATGGTGTAGGCTCATAACTCGATCAAAGACCTCTAATGGCACCTTGATTTATGAGAGCAAAACTGAAGCCATTTGTGAATGTCAGCATGATCCCATGGTTAAGTTATTGATGTGCCATAGTATTTATTCTTATCATATTAAGTCTATTATTTATATACATCCAGGTGAAGAACCAAGGCCTATAGTGCAGGACACGTACAAGATTGAAAAATATAAGAGAAGATGAGTTAAATCAAGTAGCAGTTTGGGTTTTAAAAGCTTGTGAAGTGCAACAGGAAGGAGAAACTGAAAAAGATGCGGAACTCCACTTCTTTGAGGTCCTAGGAAAAGAAAGAGTGAGTTAGAGACAGTGCAATGGATCTTGATTTTAACACAATGAGCTTATAGGAGGAACAAGAACATGTAGGGACGTGTATTTGAAGTTTAGTCAAAGCCAGAGAGCGAAGAAAATTCCTGAAGCACATAATTGGTAACAATGTTCTCATACTCCTTGAATAAGGAGCTACTGTCTTTTTCCTCCTCTGAAATGAGTTATATTGTACGATACCCTTGATTATATTTGTATAAAAATCAAGGTTGTATCACGTATGCACAGACGTATGCTTGATAATTAAGTACGACTACATTGATAGAATTTGATATATTGTAAATTATCACTGGCAGTAATGTGCATTTCAATCTTAGGAAGTCAGACTTCCAGAAATGAAGTGGGTCATTCTGTGCACATAAAAACATTTTCATTGTATAAAAGGTCAATTAGCTGTCTGGACCAGCTGTCTGAAGTAAACTCCTTAATGTAAATCCATCATCTTTAATGCCATTTAGACTTCTGTTTTATGAGATAATATGTACAATTGCAACTCTTGGAATAATAAAAGCACTATTAGGAATTTTGATGTTTGTTATTTATCAGGGTTTCCAAAGATGTTCCTGATGTGATCCAAGCAGTTTTCATTGAAGTAGAAAATTCACAAAGAGCAGTGTTTGCCCAATATAACTCTAGACGATAGCTCTATGAAGTAGACTGTAGACAGGAGGGAACAGTAGAGAATGGTACATTGGACAAGGCTGCTATTTCAAATAAACACATTTACTGTCGTCTTTTGATTGTTTTGCAAATATAGTAAATTTCCACTATTTTCTGAAATTGAATTGTGAAAAGATCATTTGATATCAAATGTACTTAGCTGTACACTATTTAGTATATCTTTCCATTATGTCAAATTCTTACTTTTGTTACAGAATCTGCAGAGTAAAGGTTAGGCACTTAAAGGGGAAAAGGGCGAATATGACATACATATGTTGAAGGGTCATTTGTGCATTCCTGAGCTAGATACTGATTCCTATTATTGAAGAGCCAGTAGAGCAAAAAAATCTATGCAGAATTCAGACTTCTCTCTCCACCAGCAGTACTTGGCCCTGTGCATTTCAAACCTTTTCTATTTCAGATATCCAACATCTGCAGATTTTTACTTGTAATTTTTGCAGAACTCTCAAACTATTCTCAGTAGTTTTTTAGGGATAATTATTACAAACTCCCAAAATAAAAGGCTGGCTTTGAAGGTGGAAAGGTTGGGTTAGGCAATCAATTTTGAAGTATTTCATGATACTATAAAAATCAGAAAATTTACTTGGAAGAGTTGGTCTGAAAGCCAGGTGCATCCACCAGATAAGTAAATGGAACTGAGTGAATGTTTGTACTCCGATGACAACAGCAAAAGGTTTTGATCTGCTGGTTACATCTGCACTTGACAGCTTATGCTGAAGGATGAAATACTTTACTTCTTTTCATCCTATTTGACTCCACTAACACTGGATTACAGGACAGGGAGTGATCCCATGATTCCTAGCAAGAACAGATTTGCATTTTTTTTCCATTCCTTGGTCTTTTCATTAGAAATGTTTTTCAAAAGCAAAAAGGAAGCATTCAGAAATTTCTTTGATTTCAGAAATTCCTGGAGAGTGGGTGAAGGATGAGATGATGGATTATGCTGCTTCTAATTTTTCCTGCTGTTGCCTTGGCCCCCAAGAGCCATGCACAGCAGTGGCTTATGGTGCTAGAAGTTAATGCATTTGCACGCTGACTGATGTGCATGGACACTCTGAATGGCTGTGTAACCTCATGGCTTAGAGGGAATATTGATAATGAATTGATAATTGATATAGTATTGCGTCCGATACTAATTCTGGCAAAATAGTTCTCAAACAAAAAATATTCTTTTGATACTTCATATTTAGCAAAGGATGCTGTCAATCAGATGCAAATATCATAGCTCATGACAAATACATAGGGTAACATTGATCAATCATGCCAAAAGCTGAAATTGGAAGTTTGAATAAATTTAATTTGAATGTATCTTGCTTTCGATGTACAAACAATTGATGCCAGTTACAATAACCTCTAATCATTCAAAGATTAAACTTGGAAATGAAATATTAACCCCTGTTGCATTTATGTTGATTATGGAATTGAACTGTGAGCAAAACCCAGTGAGTGACATCAACCACCATGGCCTATTCAATTCAATTTTATAAATGATGATTGGAAATAATGTCACAAGATCAGCTAAATGTAAGTTAACGTATAGCGTCCCATTTCTCTCAAATACAGTGCAGTCATTAAAAATTCAAGTTGTTTATTGAACTTGGTGTTTCAATATTTTAAATAATGGCAGGAAAATATTTTTAAAAGGTAATGGATTAGTATGTTGCTTTCAAATTCCTATTCATTGTTTATATATAATTATGTAAAGGAATAATGTAATTTCTCTTTGAATAAAAATAAGTGGTCGGAAAATTGTGTATGCAGAAGGACGTATAGTTCAAATGTTTGGCTTAATGCTGCCATTCTTTCAAGGCTTGTTTATTGTGAATACGCAGAGCATGATGATGTTGGCAAAACACACAAAGACATCCTGTGTCTTGTCATAGCCAGCCCACATCACGTAAGGTATTTCAGCATTTGGAGTAATCACTCCATTCTTGGTACAATGATTGTCTATAATTAAAATGCAATACCTGTGAAGTCAGTTAGTTGAAACGCATCAGCTTGACATAAAACTGATTTATTTTTAATAATTTTGGTTTATTCAATTAAAGTTGAACAAATTATCTGAAGATTCAGCCTTTCATATGGTGGTTAAAGCAATTTTAGGGACCTGAATATTTCCATCAAGAACTTGTCATGGAGTCATCTTGCTTTCAATGCACTCCATTTTGAACAAACAATGTGGATTTTCCAGTAGTTTGATTACAATTTCTCATGACCATGGTAATGACATTCCGCAGATGTCAAAATCACAACTAATTGAAAATAAATGCCTTCACCTTACAAATACTGCTGAAGCTATGCTTGTGGTATCAGCATTTGTTTCTCATAATAATAGTCAAAATTAATTGAAACAGAATAAAAGGATGCTTTTCTTTTGTGGATTTTCAATTCTTTTGTAAAAGAGTTTAGATGAGTCTATCTGAAAAAATTAAGTGTATTCTACAATCATTTATTAGGGCAGTTTATTAGAATTTGATAAGTGTATAAGATCCCAGGCCATCTAAAAATTAGCTGCGATCAGTAGAAAATGTGGATTGGTTTTTAAAAATGACCCTATGCACTATTGCAGTGAATATCCCCAGCTTTCAGCAGGAAGCTTAATGAACAAGAAAAGCCATCAAATCTAAGAGTAGATGCAAAGTGTGCTGGATCCTGGCATTTGAATCCTGAGAGAGCTGTTATTGCACACAGGCCATCGTGATTTCATTTCCTGCACTTTATTGCTGTATTTTATAGGGGAATAAAATAGTCAAGTGCATTGTGTTTCATACACTATGAATGATGGAGTGCTAGGGTGTATTATAATTGTCAGCATTGCCTAAAGTGCAGCAGTATTGACCAGCAGATACAGAATAGTGAATACCTGAGGCAGTGAATTATGTCACACAGTGCAAAAGTTAGGTGGAGCTTCTCCTCAGGAATATCTGCTCATGACGTTACATTACAACTTGCAAGGATCCCTCAATATCCAGACACTAGACTTTTCGCTGCAATTGTATTTTTGTTTACAACTAAGTCTTTACAACTAAAACTAAGTTTTTAAGTTTGCTTTTAGCTGTTTTGAATATTAATTGCATTCCGCAAAGCATGAAAGTGATACTATAGTAAAAGAAAAGGTTGTAATTCTTTGAGTAAATTTGTTCAATATATGTTGTGGGAGCTTGAAGGTTTTTTTTACACTGAAAGTTGAAAGGTTTAGGTTTAAAACATAAATATGTTAATGACAAATTGTGAGGCAAGCATCTTATGCTCAGCCGCTGAAGGTGTTGAACAACTGCTAGTTGTGCAACCATTGGCATACCCAAGCTAATCTTCATTTTGGGTCTTAGACATTGAAAGGGTTATTCGACCGTCGGAGCATCATAATTGTGTCAGTTTCTGTTCTCAGCTTTCTGACAATGGAGTAATCAGACTCTCAAATCCTAACCAGTTGTGCCATTCCTCCATGATGCTTATTGATATTAGTAGACCTGTCATCTAATCTCAGGGCCGCGATCTGCTTAGTTCAACTCATCAATTCTTTAACCAGCTGATCGACTGAACTAGTCCGAATAGGTTGTTTCTGAGAAAAATGACTGCAAGATACACATTCTGTTGGCCTGTTATTTTTTAACAATTTGTTATACTTCTCTGAGTTTAAAAAATAGCTAATTTCATTTCCTCTAGCTGCATTTGCTGCTTGTTTGCCTTCACTTGCTAAGTCCTTAGTGCAACCTGTGCATGACTTCTTGCAACCATGGGGTGAGGAGGACCATCAGCTTTCAGGGCTTTTGACAGTGTCATTGTTAACAAGCACCAGAAGGCATTGTTAAAACCTCCTGTTCCTCAGCCTCTGATTAGCACTTGTAAGATTGATAAGTTAGCAGAGGGAGAAGAAAATCAGGCATTCCACCAGTTGTGACTACACTATTGTATCGTCTGTATGTTTCCATTCTTTAAAGAGTTAATTGGTTTAAGCAACTAAGTGGTAAACTAAAAGGTTCTTTTCCAATCTCTGAACATGAACTTTATTAAGATGTTATTTGGCACCCAGCAGTAACAGTGAACAAATTTGCATGGTTAGATTAAGTGCAAAAGTATGAGATTGAAACAGTCACATTTCCTAAATGTATTGGAAAGTTCACACAGAACACTTGATAAAACGTAATGACGCACAAGAAAGGCAGGGCTGGAGCAGGTTTCAGCTTTTAGTGATTGATTAGATTCAAGGTTCTTGACCTCTTTTTTTTTTTTTGTCTTGAGTAATTGGTGAAATGGCTGCTACCAGAAAGGAAAGCTGATTTAAAGGTTTTGCAGCACCCTAGACCTAAGCAGCATTCTGATAATTGCTTTTCAGAAAGAATCAGTTTAATACAATTAAACTACTGATCGCTTTTTAAAGTTCCCCGCCACCCATCAAATTAAATGTTGCAACAAGCTTTGTTAAATCATAGTCAATATGACTTGTGAGGGATGCTTGTTATTTTCAAATGATAAAATAATGTAGTTAGTTTTTTTTACTCTAACTTTGTGGATTTGTACTGCTCCAATACTGTGCCTTTGTAACTACTACTTCCAATTTCATTCATAAAATTAAATTTACAGATATGGACAGACTTTTTAATTGTAAATACCAAACATGAAAATATTACACTTTTTAAAGTGATTGAGAAACTGTTCCTCTTGGCTGAAGTGTGACTTCCTTAGTAATTATTTAGTTATTATGGTTACTGATCAGTACACCTTGCAGAGGAGTAATAAGAGCTCACCACTTTCCATGCCCCATTTGAATGTTACTAGTTTCAACGACTCCTCTTCAGGTGATTTGTCAGCCAGATTTCTTTGAAGCTGTAAGGGACTGCATTACATCTTCTGTACCAGGATGCATCTTTAATATTTCTGTGGTAGGAAGAGCAAAGCAAGAATATGACCACAATCTTCACAAATTAATGAAAGCAGGCCACATTGAAGGCCTGGTATTCAGCAGTCACTAGGGAGGGTGCAGAGCAAATTCATCTGCATGTTGCCTGGCTGGAGCATTTTAGTCATGAAGAGAGACTATTTTAGCTCAGGCTGCTTTCCTTCGAATAGAGCATGTTGAGAAGTGACCTGATTAAGATATACAAAATTATGAGGGGCATAGATAGAGTAGAACTAGAGAGTGGGAGACAGAGGGCTTGCTGACAGGATGCAATGAGAACAATCTGTCTCTCAATGTCGGCAAAACTAAAGAATTGATCATCGACTTCAGAAAGAAAGATGGAGAACACACCCCCATCCACATCAACGGAACTGAGATTGATACTGTTCACCTCTCAATTTCCTCGAGTGAAGATAACCGACGACCCTGTCCTGGACTTCCCATGTAAACACAACAGTCAAGAAGGTGCAACGACGCCTCCTGTTCCTGAGGCAGCTCAGGAAATTTATCATGTCCATAGGGTCACTCACCAACTTCTACAGATGCACCATTGAAAGAATACTGTCTGGGTGCATAATGGCATGGTATGGCAACTGGTCTGCCCAAGACTGTAAGAAACTAGAGAAAGTGGTCTGCATAGGCCAGGCCATCATGGAAGCGCACTGACCTCGACATTGCTGAGGCCAGGCGCCAACTCTCTGACACCTCCTCCTACCGCCCCCTGGATCATGACCCCACCCCCGAGCACCAAACCATCATCTCCCAAACCATCATCTCCCAAACCATCCACACCCTCATCACCTCAGGTGACCTCCCACCCACCGCCTCCAACCTCATCGTTCCCCAACCCCGCACCGCCCGCTTCTATCTCCTCCCCAAAATCCACAAACCTGAATGCCCTGGTCGACCCATTGTCTCCGCCTGCTCCTGCCCCACCGAACTCATCTCCACCTACCTAGACTCCATTTTCACCCCCTTGGTCCAGGAACTCCCTACCTACGTCCGTGACACCACCCACGCCCTCCACCTCCTCCAGAACTTCCAATTCCCAGGTCCCCAACACCTCATTTTTACTATGGACGTCCAGTCCCTATATACCTGTATTCCCCATGC